>WIQG01000142.1:0-399222 GCA_014925785.1 Mycena galopus ATCC 62051
CGGGCATAGTTGGCCGTGCGGCCGATGTCCGACCGCATTGTAACACGGTCAACGATATATACCGTCCGTAATGCATTATTGCTACTTTCCAAGCAGGTTACAGGAGCCTGGCCTCGGGTCGCAAGGTCCCATGTACAGGGTTACAGACTGGAGTTCCGCCCTCGGGCGAGAACTCGTCTTTATTCATTATTTCTTACCTTGCGTTGAGAATGCCTCGCATCCTCCGTTTGGGCTTTGTACTCGCTAGAAGAAGGCAAACGTAAACCTAGGGTTTCACAGCCAAACAACGTTAGAGACGGAATTGACTTTCAAACTCTCGTGATTCAACTTTAATGATCACATGTCGGCTGTTGCCATCTTTGATCAGACAGCTCCACCTGGAGCATGCTTTGGCATTGGATGTCTTGGTCATAGTCCAGATCTGCACGGACCTCAAAACTATCGCCGTTTGGGGTATTCACTGCTTTTCCATCTCGGAGCTCTCTGCTTGCATGTGACATATACGTCCACCAATTCCAGGAATGCCATGACAAACAAAGTGTGTCTGGAGGTGGTTGCAACCACTGAGTTCCATCTGCAATTGTCAAATATAGATTCCTTCTAGTTCCTCTGTAGTCCAAGTCAGTGCCAGCACCTCTAGGTGGGATCCTAGGTACTGTCTGGTTATTTGAGATTGTCTCCATGTGAGTGCAACTCTAGCTATCTAACTGGTGCTCTCCACGCGAGGCTTTGCGGAAGCTTCTCGGGATGTCTGCATGATTTATACTGAAAATTGCAAAATAGCTGTGTTGCACATGTGGCTGATTTCACGGCTTATCAAGGTAAATTTAAAGATCCTATCCCAGTGTGGGCTGCCTTCACAGACTCAAGCCACCTCACCGATCAAATTCTTCATATTGTTGTGAATCAAGCTGGGTGCAAACATATGTTCTTGTGAACCAAAATTGAGCAAGCTGACTGTCAGAATCGACTCAGACTCAACAAAACAGATAAAAGGACAAAGGTGAGTCTTTTTTCTGTCTAGAAACAAGAGAATAACATTGGTGTGGCCAGATTAAAGCACAAATCCAGGCTGAGCATCAAATCCAAGGTCTTTACAAGACTCGGAAGGGACACAAAAATCACAACTCCATTGAAAACTTGCTAAGTGTTCCTTGCTATTGAGATCTTCTTGAGGATCAGAACAACAAGGATCCCAGTGAGCACAGGTGTGCTCTTGTTGCCAGTACTGCAACCTGGAGGATTGAGCTTGTACAGTGGATATCCGAAGCAAGGTTAGCAGAGCACGCCAACACTGCAGCTGATGTGACTGCCCAAGACGAATCCGCTGATGAGGATGACACTCCGTGCATCCAAAATCGGATTCCTGCATGGAAACCAGTGACACTACAAGTTTTATTTGGAGGCACTGAAAAGCCGTGCACTCGCAAACTGTCAGCACGGATAATGAGTCAAGAAAAGGCCTTGATGGAAGCGCTGACAGATGCTGAGGAGGACGAAATTCCCGATGATGGTGTGGTAGAGATAGATTCCAATGATGAATATCACTAGTTTACACTGTATCAAAAGCGTGGGAATCTTTCATTTAAGGCCTGTAAATTGACCCCTATCATAGCCCTTGGCCTATTATAGGGCTTTAAGGCTGGCCTACCTGCATTATAGGCCTATAGGACAAACACTGACAGTCATAAGTGCAGGTTATGTGGACTAGATAGAACTAGCAAGGTACACATATCTTACAAAAATCTTGAATCCACCTGAATTGCTGCTGCGACTCTGGAGGAGCAGCACCAGGTGAATCTTCAATCAAAATAAAAAACCGGTTACAATTGATGATTGGATTTCACCAAGCACTTCAGGTTATTTGGCAGTTTGTCAGCTTACACAAAATCCTAAGGTATGCTATTCCTCATAATTTCCATAGTAACCTCATTGTCTCTTTTCAGGGAAGGGAGATAATCCTCACACATATAACCCGTGATTCCTCTATTAACTTGCAAGAGACATGGAAGGCTATTCAATCTGTGTTCCGAACATGTTGGATATCTGTTGTCCGTTGCGCTGCTCACCTGCAAAACCTGAAAGCTCAATCAATGCCAGTGGCCCAAGAGTGGATGTAGGAGTCATTAATTAATGATGGTTTTGCAGGTTGCCAAACTCAACGATCAAATATGGGCCAAGTTAGTTTTCAACTTGTCTTCCTTGAGAAAAGCTGAATCTCTCAACAGATTGTAGAGAACAAATTTTCAGATACTGTAGTTGTTCTTGGTAGAAGTGTGAATGTCATTGTGGCACAGTGGAGAGAGATAGATAGAAAGTATGATGCAAAGTGCACCAAGTTCTTCAAGTCTGTGTGACAGCATCCTCATTTTGGCTGATGTTTGTTCCAAGAAGGCTGACAGAATGCCAAAACCATGCAAGAATGGAACACAAAAGCTGTTGGTTTTCTACAATTGGGAGGCAGCCCTTGAGTTGCTTACATCACGTGAAATGATGCAGTGCGGAGCCAGAACTCGTTCTTTGTGCAGATTGTGTCATTGAGGTGGAAATCAAAAAGCATACCTGCACTATGGATTGAACAAAGGGAGGTTGCGTGATGGAAATAGTCAGCCATCTTGAAGGCACTACAGCTGCACTAAAGAGGGAATAATACTTGTGGGTACTCATGTGAGTATCAGGGGTACAGGTTTCATACTCGGATCTGTGACCTACCCGTGGGAATGAGTACCCGGATCCGCAGGTAAGCGTACCCACAGGTTTTCCCACGAGTAAACCTGTGTGGATCCGTGGGTTATTCGCACTTGTGGTATGCCTTATTTCAATATGTGCAAAGTGGTGGTCAAAGAAAGCTTTTAGAATGTCCTGCAGGTGCCACTGCTATAAGGAGAGGCAAGGGATTTTAGAGGACTTTTGGGGGTCGGAAAGCTGAAAATGATGGTGCCAAAAGTATCAACTAATGTCAGATAGTGTAGTATAATTCATTCACTGTTCAGTGTTTTACCCATTGTCAATTATCCTGAATCTGGTAAAGAATCACTCTCTGAAGCCAGTTCTGAATCAGGGGGGCTCAGGGCTGATATGGATTCTTGATGGTATTATTTTTGTGAATCCAATTGTGAATCACCTGTGAATCTACTTCTGAGTGAACTTCTGTCAAGCACTGTGAGCTCCCCTATTGAAAGTCCTGAGTTCATTCAGTTGAGCATTTAACAAAGTATTGATGATTAACTATTGTATGATTCTAATGGAGGCTTAGTTTGAAGTTCAAAAACATGGGGAAGGGGTACAGCATTGTTTGAAGCCATGCACCTGGTCCACTCATCACCATGCACAAAATGGATAAGGTTCAACTGTGTGACACCTCTGGGTGTGATAACAAATGAGTTCCATGGAAGACAGAAGTTGTCACGGAGCCACAAAGGAACCCAGAACATGTGTTTAGATGAGGAGCTGCAGACCCAGCCATCATTGAATGCTGGGTGTGTTTGCCAATTGATACCTGATGTTAAGGGCTAGGAACAATTATTTGGTGAGAAGGAGTTAAAACAATGCAACTTACAATTGTTGGTTCCACTTCTGCCACTGCTGCGGCATTCTGGATGCAGATTGTTTTGTCTCCTGAACCAGACACACTCTGTGTCCCATCAGGAGAGAAGGCAACTGAGCCGACCCAGTCTGTGTGCCCTTCCAATGGTGTGCCCACTGCCTCCCCTGTTGCAGCATTCCAGATGCGGATTGTTTTGTCATCCGAACCAGACACAATCTGTGTCCCATCAGGAGAGAAGGCAACTGAGCCGACCCAGTTTGTGTGCCCTTCCAATGGTGTGCCCACTGCCTCCCCTGTTGCAGCATTCCAGATGCGGATTGTTTTGTCACCTGAACCAGACACAATCTGTGTCCCATCAGGAGAGAAGGCAACTGAGTAGACCCCCTCTGTGTGCCCTTCCAATGGTGTGCCCACTGCCTCCCCTGTTGCAGCATTCCAGATGCGGATTGTTTTGTCATCCGAACCAGACACAATTTGTGTCCCATCAGGAGAGAAGGCAACTGAGCCGACCAAGTCTGTGTGCCCTTCCAATGGTGTGCCCACTGCCTCCCCTGTTGCAGCATTCCAGATGCGGATTGTTTTGTCATACGAACCAGACACAATCTGTGTCCCATCAGGAGAGAAGGCAACTGAGTAGACCCCCTCTGTGTGCCCTTCCAATGGTGTGCCCACTGCCTCCCCTGTTGCAGCATTCCAGATGCGGATTGTTTTGTCACCTGAACCAGACACAATCTGTGTCCCATCAGGAGAGAAGGCAACTGAGCCGACCCAGTCTGTGTGCCCTTCCAATGGTGTGCCCACTGCCTCCCCTGTTGCAGCATTCCAGATGCGGATTGTTTTGTCACCTGAACCAGACACAATCTGTGTCCCATCAGGAGAGAAGGCAACTGAGCCGACCCAGTCTGTGTGCCCTTCCAATGGTGTGCCCACTGCCTCCCCTGTTGCAGCATTCCAGATGCGGATTGTTTTGTCATACGAACCAGACACAATCTGTGTCCCATCAGGAGAGAAGGCAACTGAGTAGACCCAGTCTGTGTGCCCTTCCAATGGTGTGCCCACTGCCTCCCCTGTTGCAGCATTCCAGATGCGGATTGTTTTGTCATACGAACCAGACACAATCTGTGTCCCATCAGGAGAGAAGGCAACTGAGTAGACCCAGTGTGTGTGCCCTTCCAATGGTGTGCCCACTGCCTCCCCTGTTACAGCATTCCAGATGCGGATTGTTTTGTCACCTGAACCAGACACAATCTGTGTCCCATCAGGAGAGAAGGCAACTGAGTAGACCCAGTGTGTGTGCCCTTCCAATGGTGTGCCCACTGCCTCCCCTGTTGCAGCATTCCAGATGCGGATTGTTTTGTCATATGAACCAGACACAATCTGTGTCCCATCAGGAGAGAAGGCAACTGAGTTGACCCCCTCTGTGTGCCCTTCCAATGGTGTGCCCACTGCCTCCCCTGTTGCAGCATTCCAGATGCGGATTGTTTTGTCACCTGAACCAGACACAATCTGTGTCCCATCAGGAGAGAAGGCAACTGAGTAGACCCCCTCTGTGTGCCCTTCCAATGGTGTGCCCACTGCCTCCCCTGTTACAGCATTCCAGATGCAGATTGTTTTGTCATATGAACCAGACACAATCTGTGTCCCATCAGGAGAGAAGGCAACTGAGTAGACCCAGTCTGTGTGCCCTTCCAATGGTGTGCCCACTGCCTCCCCTGTTACAGCATTCCAGATGCGGATTGTTTTGTCATATGAACCAGACACAATCTGTGTCCCATCAGGAGAGAAGGCAACTGAGTTGACCCCCTCTGTGTGTTTCTGTATTACTGTCAAAAGAGATATTTGGCCCAGGCTTGATTGCCCTTGGTACTCCAACACATTGTGCAACTCTCCACCACATTCCTTACGCAACATAGAGTCTGCTGGTGAGAATGGCACTGCTGATAGATAGATGTGTGGAACACTTTGTGCAATGATGGGTCCAAAATTTCTGATAAATTCTTGCGCCTCTCCAAAAAATGTGCTGAGATGTCCCTACCAATCATTAGTGGGTAACCATTTGGAATCTTTTGACCTACATGTATAAGCCTGACATTTGCAAGCGCAACATCTATACACTTCAGAAAACTCATGACTTCAAGCCAGTACAAAAAGGATTTTGGAAAGCACTTATTTAAAGCAGACTGAAGGCCGTTGTCCAATTCTTTTCCAGTGATCCCAGCAAGGTGCTTTGCCCAACATTTGCTTGCATAAGCAAGCTCAGCAGAGATGTAGCGTGCAATGTGTCTATCAAGGTCTTCAATCTCTGAATTAAGATAGTACGAGCTTTCAAGAGCACAGATATTGAAGTGGAGCTGTGTATAGAGCACATGCAGACACCCCATTGCAAGTAATTGATTTCCAACTGTAGGCTCAACAAACCAGGGCTTGGGGTGTGACTTTTCAGAAGCTACCAGATAATCTGCAAATGACGCATGAAGGATACGGGCAGGTTTCCCCTCACTCCAATAAATGACACAACCAAGATGACAAAGGACTCGAGCTGATGTACCCAGCTTTAAATTTAGAAGGTGGTCCAAGGCTCCATCAGTGAGTAGATCCTTAGCAAGTACAATTGCAGAGAGAATTTTCTGTGCAACATCCGCAAATCTTTTGTCTCCCCATTTGCCTGAGGTCTCTAGCGCCACACTGTATAGGTGATAAAGGTTGCTCCCTATCTTGTGACCTGCCATAAGCAATTTTCCCAATGCATCTTCGAAATCAAAGGCATCCTGAACAATATTGCAAGCTGTTACTGCCCAGATGAATAAGGTCCCAGATAACTTGACAAGTGTCTGCAAAGAATTTTCTCCGGGCCAATTCTGGTCTGAAATCCTGTGCCTTTCTCGGATGTTCTGGAACCGATGCAGGATATAAAGATGTATATCTCTGCTGACTTGACTGTGGTTGTCCAAAGCTTCAACCGGAAGCTGGGTAATGAAATCTTTGTCGTCAAACTGAGCAGCTATGTCCTCATTTCGGCGGCTTGTGATAAAGAAACGAATGATGGGACACAGTTGAGGAAACTTGTTGATGATGAGGGAGATGAGAGTTTGGCGGCCAGAGGTGTCACACTCATCCAAAGCATCCAAGATTATGACAATGGACCCAGAGAAGCAAGACTGAGCAGCAGAAACTGGCTCTTTCAGCAGTTTTTGAAATTGTGTGTCGATATCAGCATTCACAATGCCAGGGGTGCTCAAATTGGCACAGAGCTTGACCTTGAAGTCTTCATTCAATAATGCCAACTGGAAAGCAATGCTGTGCAACACTGCCCGAGGGCTAGTTTCTTGGTTTCTAGTGAAGAATATAAAGACACCAAGTGTCTTGAGCTTCAAGAAATGTTGGGCTATGCTGGCTGCCATTGTACTCTTGCCAGATCCAGCAACTCCATAAAGCCAAAGGATATTGGAATCCTGTGAAGAGACAGTGAGCTGCTGGATGATTTTATCCAGTATATTCTTTCGAGTTCCTTCAAGGCATAGAGGACGCTGGGAGGCATCAACATCTATGGGTGTAAGGAGTGCTAGTAGCTCTTTTTGTTATATGCCACTCAATCAGTTTGATAATCTCTATACACATTTGAAGAACTTACTTGCTGCAGTGTCATCATTGACCAATCTATTATTGGTCCCCTTGAAAATTAACTGTGGTCCTTCACCAGGCCCACCAGAGCCTCCTTTTCCTTTTATTCCACCACCACCTCCAGGGCCACCAGTCCCTCCATGCATATGCACTGATGTCAAAGATAAGCCATGATGATTTCTTACATATGGACTCACTGGTAAGATGATGACGAGTTGACGTGCTTAGATAAGATTATTTATGAGTAGAGAAGCAGATCACAATGAGAGAAACAGCTCACTTTTCTGCACCGAGTGCTCTCGCCTGCCTATCCTTTTGGTTCTGGGGTGTTGGCAGTCTGGTTTGTGCAGGAGGAACAGGTAATCCCATTGCCTTTCTCTTTGTGCTTGGCTGGAGAGACAGCTGTCCTGAAGGTTTGTTGTGAGTCGGTGTGCTTAGAAAGATACTAGTGAGTGGAAATACATTTTTTTGGACAGGGAAATAGCTCACTTTCTGGCACTGGTTCCTATTGCCTGGCTACCCTCTTTGTTCTGTGACGCCGGGGTCCTTGCTCGGACTAGAGGAACAGGAGGAACAGGTGATGCTGTTTCCTCCCTGTCTGCACATAGCTGTACAAAAACCTGTCCTGAAGATTTGTTCTTCAGTTGGAGCCTCAGTGGGACTGCAGGCAGTGAATTACTAATTGGCAACTTCTAGACAATGAGAACCAACCCACCACTCTTGGAAGCACCTTGCTGCTGCAATAGCTCAGGAATGGACACATCACACTGGCCCATTAATTCTTCCTTCCTATCATATTTCCAGAAAATCTTGATGGTCAAGTTACTGGAGTTGGAATTTGCTGAACTGTATTCAAGCTAAATAGCATAGAAGATGTTCAAAGTTTGAGGCACTCACATTTTTGACTTGAAATTCCACTTAGGTGTGGTGCCCCTGGCAACAGAACTCTTAGATTCATTGCGAGAGCCGTCTGCTATTGTGACGTAAAATTCTGGTGGCTGGCGGATGTTAAGCCTTTCAGCACGTAAGACTGCAGGAGTGTCGTTAGCAAAGTGAGTTTGGAGGAACATCTTATTGACGTACTGAGGAGCGAATACTCGACCATGGTCGTTGTGTGTAAGGAGGGGTGACACGTGTTACAGCCGTGCCTTGATTCTTGTGGCGTACGACCGCCGGTGGTTCCAAAATTGAAAAGACCAATTTGTTGGCTTGCGATCAGGTCCTTCAAGTTTTGCTTTCGATCTCGGCAATCGGAATATAAAGACTAGAACCTGTGAGAACTCCTTGTGCCAACGGGCTTCATTTTTGAATACGAGCCGAGGTCTGGAGGAAGTTGCCGAGCAATTGCTGGCAAAGCGCCAGAATTTGATGGGGTCTATTAATATTTTCGAATTTTTTGGTGTTCCCCCGTCCTCGTTTGCGGCGCAGCCAAGTCCTCAGCGCTATTTCGCACTTGAAACAGAGAGTAATGTTTCTTTATCCTTTTCCCTAGGCATGGAGAGGCCATTTAAAGGTCGAAACTCAGGGTCTTGTTCTTGCACAGCCATCTTAGTATGCCAGTGTAGCGACCTCCAGGAATTCTATACGTTCACGAAATCAAAGGGAAAGCAAAGTACTTGATTCTATGTCTATTCCCCATAAAATAATCAAACAATACTGCGAACCATTTTCTACACTCTTTCGCCATTCCGCGGGTCCGGTACCTTGGATCGCCAAACCCATAAACGAGAACAGGCACCGCGAGGCGCGCGCCTGCACCAGTATGCGGAGAGACGTGTGATGCGAAGGGATGGAGTGCGTCGCGTTGTGCAGTGTGCACGCGACCTCCATCTGATGAGCATGAAGGCCAGAGGGGAGACCCGCGCGCACCTACCCGTCCGCGTTGACTGAAGCTAGGGGAAGACGAAGGCGACTATTAATCTGCCCCGCCACGAGCACATGCTTCTCCGGGCACCGAGCGAGTCGAGCCGCACTAGCGGAGTGCAAGAATAGCAGAGGCCAGACATCAGGATCGAGCAGCATGGTAGACGGGAGGGCGAAGGGCCGGTATGGAAGGAAGCGCGACCGTCCGAGGGAGTGTGGGGTGTGCGGATGGAGCGCGAGAGTAGGGGTGAATAAATAGACCTCGTTCGCGAACAACGTGCTCTACTGCAAGTCCCGCGATAGGTTCTTCGACACTGGACGACATGGCGAGCCTCGACCTGGAGCTCGATGAGCTGCGGCACGCACCCCGCGGTCATTCATTCTACTGCGAGGGTTCAGCGTTAAAGTCGGATGATGCCTTTGGAAAGATCTGCGACGCACCTCTCCAGCCATGGCGTCGATGCCCAAGATCTACGGTGTACATCTCAACGTTTCGGACGGTGAGCGCAGCGACGGAGTGCAACCTGCCCAGGCACTGCGTAGACAGGATTACGAGTTGCATGAGGCGACGGCGTTCACGGTATTACAGCTCCGGCACGATGGAGACCACGTCGCCGCGCTCGCTAGCTGTCATTGGTGTCAGCCATAGCTTGGCCATGGCTCTCCGACGTCGTGGCTGACGAGGAGCACAGTGCGGAGTGGCTGTCGGCGGGGTTGAAAGAACGTGGTCCCCGCCAATCTTAACAACGGTATGGTAATAGAGGGGCGACTTGGTCGCGTGTCCGAATGATCCGCAGGGCGGTGACGGAAGAGTACTAGTTAGTACTAGCCCAAATGCCATCTTGTTCCACATAGGAGCACTAGGCTAAAAGGCCAGTGCTGTGCATGGCAGTACTCGTCCATGCATCTTTATCAGATCAAATTGTAATTTGCACGTGCAAAGCTTGTCAATTATATTTCCTACCAACTATATCTCTCTCAGCTTCTGGCTCTTCCTGAGTACTACCTGGCAGGGGCAAACGGGCATGTACCACAATTCCTCGTCATATCCCCTGGCAATCTGTAATATGAACACGAGATATCTGTTCGCACACAGTGGCTCAATGTGACCCCTTGTGAGGCTGCCGTCCAACATGCCATTCCAGCCCCGGAGTTCTTCGATGCTGTATTCCGGGTAACCATCCAGGAGGTTTACAACCACAAATTTGGGATTGGACACCTGGGGCGATTGGATGGATCTGGGGCACCGAGGAGCCCATTGCGTGTGGCGAAGGGGATGCAGTAATCAAGCGCTAACATTCTGAAGTAGTCATCAGCATCTGCAATGACCAACTTGACTGCACTAGTTGTTAACTCACAGAACAACCATGAGAGGCGTACTCACGAGACGCCAGACCAGATATATTGTCGAAGAGCACGCGACGACTTGGAACACGACAGTGCTGTGGCTAAGATGGGGCGGGGTGCGGCCGCCCAAGTCCTTGCTCTTGCGGTGCGTCCCCTCCGCTGGATACCCTCGTGTCACCCGTTAGCAAAGGATTACCGGATTTTGCCACATTGGTTGGAGAAGCAGCCTCATATCCGACACCCGGGTCGCCTGCGACTGACAGTGGAAACAAAAACAAAAATGCAGTTTAAGCGGACAAAAATCACACAGCTCGCGTGCTCCACTCCATCGCAGAACACCCCATCCCCACCCAAAAAGGTGCCCGAAGCCGGTCCCCAGAGCACACAAGCGCTCATACGCAGATGGCGAGTGCAGCAGAGACACCCAAGCAGACCAACAGACACACTACCACCACCACCTCCCCCTCCCCCACCTTCACCCCAGGCTCTTCGAGCAAATATCATGGTGTTGGTGTGTCTGTGTCGTCAATGACCACGCTGGCGCTGCGGTCTATGTTGTCGAGCTCCGCTGGCGGGCCTGATGCAGGTTCAGTCCCCGCACGTGTTGTCGCCTATCACCATAGCGGGGTCACCAAATTTCCAGTCACTCAACGGGGCGATACTGGGCCCCAGCGATTGTGGCGGTCCTGGACGAGGTTATTGAGAGCGAGGAGACGAGGATGGATCTTCTCATCTATGGCAAGGACAGATTTCTGAAGTTGAAGGTGCACAGGGCCCAAATCCGGATTCAATTCGCGGCCAGACGGCTTAAGACACTGTTCTGATTCTTCTCCCTCCTTGCTTGATACAGCCTTTTTGCTTGATACGGACCCTTGGCTTGATATGAACTTTACTTTTTTCTCTTTTCCTTTACTTTACTGCTCATGGACAGTTGTGGCTCACGGACCACCTCCTATACTTGCGCCAAACCTGTACAAATAAAAATACCTGTAAAACCCGCGAAATATCACATATGCGATGAAACTTGAGCAATTACAACTTGAGAGTAGCCTCACCAAACTCAAAAGATTAAGACTTCAACGTTCAAGCCTTACAAAATTACAGGATGTATAGCTACAATGCACGAATAAATTCCACGGAAAGCGTCTAGTCTCACACTTCAGTCTCGTGAACCAAGGCAACTACCACCGTGACACTGCAATTCAGTCAATCTCAGCAGCACATCAAAGTGACGAACAAGCTACTCAACTCGTCTGGTTTCTGAGGCAGCTCGGGTCAGCACTGATATAATGGAAATCCATCAAAGGGGACATACACTGCCTGGGAAAAACATCCCCTCTTGCGCCGCTTGCCCTGCGGTCCAAATCAACACGAGAACTTGGGATGAAAGAAAAAACAAGGTGCACGTTCGAAAGGACTGATGCGTGACTTGGCCACCATGCACTCTTGGGGCCCGGGCGTGTATGACCAGATGGTCCGCCATGGACTGTGCCTGCGCGTCATCTGAGTTGCTCGTGTCTGGATCTGGGGAGCATATCTCCACCATTTCATGCGGGAACACATTATCTGTCAGGCCATCGGTCTGTGTGAGGTAATCCAAGGAAACAGAGTCGTAAATTGTCCAACCAAGACGGAAAAAAGAACACAACACACATATGCAACGATGATATCCCCGTTGCAGAGCTGTGTCTGGTACGTTTCTGTTTCCCGGGGGAATCGACACAGGCACAAGTGAACCTCTTACCGGAAGGCGGGGGTAATTTGGTTAATTGTCTGTGCATTGTCTTACATCAACAAAAGATGGAGGATGGCCAGGGCGGGGCAGACTTGGGGCAATTGAAGAAGTGGGTCTGAACGGGCTGACTGTATAGGACTGAGCCGCCTCGTAATATCGAGAAACCAGAATCGCCTAGGCTGGATACTTCAGATGATGAATACACGAAAAGAAGCATCTACTTACTTGGTTGCCTTTAGTAGGCCATTGACTGAGTTCAAGGTGATGATACACACTGTGCTTGACCCTTTACTTGCTGTTACTGAATACTTAGCGCCAGGGTAAAGAAACAAACGTACCAGCCTCAACCAATTTTTCTCGTAGTACTCCACCATACGCCAGTTGTGAAGAACAACATTCAGAGAGACCCATTATTTTGGAGGGAAAAAACTGGGTGCACGTCCATACACTCGTATGGCGTCAATTCCCAGCCTTCCACCTCCTCCTGCTCCACGTAATCCAGTATAGGGTCCACCTCTGGCTCTCCGGCCGATGCACTGCGGGAATATCAATGACAATGAAACATGAGGGCTTGAGAGAAAACTGGAGTCGCGGTCATTATTCGACATCCGCCTGTAATAAAATCATGAATGTGCTGGGTCCACCCCTCTCGAGCCAGCCAGTTATACCATCAGCAATGCCAAGGGATACGCCCTACGAGGCATGAATTCTGCACGACCACAAACAGACGACAATTGTAGTTACCAACTTATTTTTCATCTGGTCTGCAAGCGTGAGATCAGCCTATGTTCAGTGTTCGCATGAGGCACACACATGTTGACGTGGAAGAAAAAGTCTTCCCCACAGTCTTTAGTCTGGACCGCCTTTGAACATGACAGCATTTCAAGTTTATTTTGCCAGGAGCCTAGTATTCCATCTCAGGGAAACGGGACCTTTGGTTTCTCGCCTTTGAAACGAATGGGTGGTTTTGGGGCGAAACTGGCACCGATATGGAAGGAGCACGTGTAAACCTTACGCACGACCTGTGGGGTGAACTCAGTGTTGTGCACATCAGTGACTAAGTAGTCAGCGACTAGTCAGAAAGTCGCAATAGTCGGGTCACCGCTGTGGCGTGACCCTTACCTCAGGATTCCAATATGTACCCAAATATTTCTAGAATTGTTCCTATTTTTGCTATTTTATTTGTTGCGCTATCGCACATTCGGAGAACTTCGGACTAAATTTTCCCGATATGCCAATGACGTGGGAACAGTCGCTCGGCTACCTTGGCCTGTGCAAAGTCAAGCCGTTGGCCTGACCTGGTGACTAGTCACTGACTAGTCGCCAACTGTACAAATTGGCTAGTCGTTTCGGGTCAGTGACCCTCCAACACTGGGGTGAACTCGCGGCATGTTCATATCAAATACTTAGGCCTTAGGTTCGGGACAAGCCCATGCAGTTCCGGCCCGGGCGAGCCGGGCGCTTCTCTGACGAAGGCCCGTGTGGCTGATTTGTTTTGATGTTTGGTCTATTTGGTCGGCGCCTAGGTTCGGTCCAAGCCCCGTTCTGACGATGCCGCGAGATGCCGCGCCGACCAAATAGACCAAACATCAAAACAAATAAGTCACGCGAGCCTTTGTCAGAAGGGGCTTGCTTCAAAGTCCGTCGAATCAGGGGGTTGGTCTTTGCTTCCTACCGTCTCAACACGGCCTCGGACCTTCGGGGTCAGCTGGCAAGTCTTTTAGCTCATCAATATACGGACAACTCTACAACAGAGTTTGAAAGAATTCATTGAGAAATGACTGAGTTCTGGAGGGTGCAAGTGGGCCCAAAACACACTTTTTTTGTGAAGCTTCTGAAATATTTATTTCTTCATAGGCTTCCACGATATTTCAAGTGAAGCATCTAATGGAATATATTTACAAACTGCAGGCCGCACCTTGACCGTATTCCACTAGTATTGTGTCCTAGACAGCAACCAAGTGCGAAACATGGTGGCTGTGACACGATGTAACATCCTGTGACGAGCGTGCTGCAACGCAATAAAAATCACGGCAAATTGTTTTTGAAGCACCCTGGTCTGGAAAAAAAGGAAAAGAACACGAATTCCTCGAAATAGTTGCTGGTTTGTGTGTAAGAAAGGAATAACAAGAGAGATATCAAATATATATGCCAAAGAGGGTGGAAATGCATATGGCAACATATCTGGGGATTCTGAAGGTCCACAGAGGAAAGTGGATGAAATGCAAGGAGGATATGCTATCGTTCACTATTTACTGGATGTAATTTTGCCATGGAAGGCTTGGAAATGCTTAGAAGGGTGATTACCTTTGGTGACATTTTGTCTTGTCTCTTCTGATGTCGCCAATTATCTCGCAGAGCTGGTGGGATAAATCCCGGAATATTCCAGCAGATTCCCGAGACATGTACGCATAGAACACTTCACCAGACCGTGTTGAAAAAACCATTACCTAGACCTCCAGAGCAGAACCTTTGAAAAAGGCGCTCGACCAGATTGATGGGGACAAACCAGGTCGGTGAGACAGTTTTGCAAGAGGAAAAAATTGATAGGTCAGGGCCAGGAGGTCTATATATAAGATGCAAAAGAGATCTCAAGAAACGAGGCACATTTGAAGTTGTAAGAATCAACTTGGCAACCCCTTTGTTTGGCGGACTTTGACGCAAGCCCCTTCAGAGAAGCGCCCGGCTCGCCCGGGCCGGAACTGCGCGGGCTTGTCCCGAACCTAGACCGAACCTATCAAATACTAAAAAAAGACGCTCCATCAATTGAAACTCCGACTATATTGAAACTCCGACTTTCCCAGGACTTCCGCAACCACAATTCACGAACACACAAAAGTTGAAAGTACTGTCAATCCATCTCCAAGCTGCGGGATATCGAAATGAGTGACCGATATCAACTTGAAAAAAACATCCAAAAAATTTATCCGACTCGCAAATGAGGCGGTATGCTATTACACGTGACGTTATTGCCTCCGCGATCAATGGAAACCACGAAAATGACGGGGATTCCGAGGCAGAGAAGAAGAACGAGTACCTAATAAATTAGGACTCGTAACAGTGCGATCTTTGATGCCAACATTGCCAAATGCGCCTTTCTTCCTCCCGTCACAATTGGATAGCTCACTTGGCGCGAAAGCTGGCTGAACTCGATGAGAACTCCGACGCTTCGCATCTGTTTGAGGTCGAGCACCTCCGCTGCCAGTTTACAAGACTTTCAAGTTTGCCATGAACTGACTCGAAATTAAGCAGCTCGATGCCAGCGGGCAAATCTGAGCAACCAAGTCTGAACTTGTCTCTGCGAACCCTGGGCAAGACTCGGTGCCAGAACTTGACCCAGTCCTCGGATGGTCTCAGAACGCCGACGCCGACGAGTTCCCATCCACCAACGTTCTGCTCAGTCAAGTTCCGGCATTCTTCATTGAGTTTCCACGTCATCTTCCTCTGGTCTGTGTACTCGCGTCTTTTAAAAGGCTGGAGAGGTCGCGGCCGGGGCGCATGCAGCTGCCCCCTCCTCCCTGCGCGGGGACAGGTTTGTCACACACCCAGCTCGGCTTCTCGCCTCTCACCCCACACGGACCCGCACGAGCCCCACCCGCACCCGCACGGCGTTGCTCGACCCCGCACGCGGAATCGTCCCGACGACGCTCCACCCGGCATGCGGAATCGCACCCGACCGCACGACTCCCACCGCTGCCCGCACCCGCACCCACGCCCACACTGCCCACCCTGAGTCTCACGCCCTGCACGCACCCGCACCACACCTGCTTCCCGAATCCCACTCACAGGCGCAGAGCCCCTCACTGCTGCTTCACCCGGCGCAGCGCAGCCCCTACGCGCACGATTCACCTCCCGCACACGTCCATGTCGCAATCGCCTAGGTCTCTCACTTGGACTCTCACTTCGATTCCGACTCTGACTCCGGTGCTCCCCGCGACTGCACCGCGCGCGGCATATGCGCTGAAGGAAAGCTGGAGCCGTGAACCTGGACTTAGGCGAGACGCGGACGGGCCATGGACTCGGACTTGGCCCTGGTCGTGGACTTGTACGCGGACCTGGATGGCCGTGGACGTGACGCGGATGGGACGGGACGGGGGCGACCCTTCCTACGCGCCAGCGGGCCGCCTCGCCGCTCGCTCTGCATCCCTGCACCCCGGCGGCAACCCTACTTGCACGGGCCTTGGGCGGGGTAGAGGAGGGCAGTGTCTCTGTCTCGGAAATAGATTGAGAGCGAGCAACCGACGTCCGCTACGTATTTCATCCTCTCGACACCGCGTCCCTTTTCTCCCTTCCCTTCCCTTGTCGTATCTTGCTCTACTTATTAGCAGTATACTGTCCCGCGCCTTCGAATTACCATAACAATAATATACACCGAGTTCGCCTTTAATTCTGTCTCTTCATCGTCTCAGCCCCAACGATATCATGAGCAGTGCATTGAGCAGCGAGTTCATTCCAGCACATACGTACGCATATCTAGATAGATACATGATTTTGTGTGGTGTGTAGCGTGGGTGGTTAGTATTATGCGAATAGGGTACAGTCGGCGCGGCGCGTCGGGCGTCTGCATGGAACCGAGCGAAAAATAAGCGAAGGGAAAACCCCCTCATCCCCTGGGGCATCTAATAATCCCCCCGCCATACCCCCGGCTCTGGCCCCCCTGCGGCCGCCCGCCGCCATATCCTCCTCCTCCTGCTTCGCCCCTCCTACCGCCATAGCCGCCCTGTCCGCCGCCGTAGCCGCCTCGTGGGCGTCCGCCTGCACGCATAATCACGGTCAGTAAAGAATGAAAAGGAGGAAGGGAGGGAAGAAAACGCACCGCCATACCCGCCCCCGCCCCTGCCCCCGCCTTGCCGTTGGCCGCCGTGTCTATTCGGGCCGGCTGAAAACCAAAAAAATCATGTCAGGAAAAGCCCAAAAGCGGGAGGAAGGGATGGGATGGATAGAAACAACGCGAGGACCGGAAAGGAAACGCCACGCACCCTCGCGACTGAGCGCATACTCGAGGTTGATGGCCCGTAGGGCGTGACGCTGCCGCCGACCTTTGTAAGGGCCTGGGTGGCGCGCTCGACGAAGCCGGAGCCGATGAGTTTGCCGGTGAGGTTGGAGCGTACTGTGGGCGAGCGAGTGTTAGTACATATAGGGATGAAAGAAGAGAAAAAAGCGCCACTCACAGAAATACACCCTCTGTATGCTGGTCTCAAACTCATTCGGCACCGTCCTCAGCGCCTCCTCGTTCCCTCTATAGTCTTAAAGTACAGCCGATGGCTCGCGGGGTTCTTGCTCATTGGGCGTACGGGCGCATAGCCCACCCACAAGTTGCGATCGATCCAGCATATGCGAAGCTCTCGTACGCGGCTACGGCGTCCTCCTCCTACAGGAACTCGTCGCCGGGGCGGGTGGCGACGCGGATGCCTTTTATGGTGCCGAAGGGCGTGAACTTCACGCGCAGGTCGGCCTCTTCGGTGCCGTAGGGAATGTTGGCGACGAAGAGGACGTGGCGGTGCGGTTGGAGGGCGGCGCGGAGGAGCCGGTGGCACGCGAGGGCGTGGAGTAGTCCAGGCGCACGGGTCGCCCGAAGCGGTGTTGAGACACTCGTCTGCGGCGATTTGGGAGGTGAAGGTCACGTAGCCGAAGCCGCGGAAGGACCCATCGGGGTTCATGACTGCGCGAAGTAGACCGTCAGCATTGAATATATGGAACTGAAGACAAAAGACGCACTCAAGCGCACGGACTCGACGTCGCCGAACTGGGCGACGAGATCGCGCACGTCGTGCTCGGTGGGGTCAAACGACGTTCCCCGGGACGAACCACTTCGAGAACCCGCGCATTAGCGCACTGTTCGCATTCCCACCCACATATTTGGGCTAGGCAGCGCGCGGCGATGATCGCTCGGCTAAAAAGAGGAATTGTGGCGGTGCGCGTGTTTCTGGGTGTGTTAGGAATGGAGGGAGTTGGACTTGCTTTCAACTCTTCCGTGTCACCATAGACAAAGGTGAGAGCCACTGTTTTTTTTTTTTTTTTTTTTTTTTTGTGATAGTACATATATCAACAGCTGTAGACCTTAGGGCTGACAATAGCAGCTAAGAGTTCAGGTGTTGTAGTAATTGAGGGTATACATCATCCTTAATACCAAACTTTGGCATTTCTATAAGGATGTCAGAAATCCAATAAGATAGGAGCATCATTGTCACGGCACACGGGGGTGTGACCGTATATGGTCAAAAACTCACCACAGTGGTGTGTTTTTGGCCACGTACAATCACACCTCATGTGCCGTGACAGTGATGCTCCTATCGCTTAGCCGGTTGGGCCGAAATTGCTTTCTGAGCCTGATTCATGCACTTGACACTCAATTCCTATGAGATTGAGCATACTGTACTCCCCTAGTATGTAGGTATGTAGTATAAAGGTGATCTGAGACTTGGCCAAAAAAATTTTCACCTCCCAAAAAGGAATAATGTGACGTTTGGAACAGCATACCAGTGCGTGGCAGAGAGCATAAACGGGAAAATAAGCTTGAGCTGGATTGAAAATTTTCCGAGCAAAGGAAATGTGCACGTTTGTAATGATGTTGGCGGAGTTTGAATTGCTGGCTGTCTCGGCCCGTTTACCCTAACTGAGATCGGTTCCTCGAATTTATCCGACGCAGCCCACGACTACATATAGAAATTAAAAGCGATTGACGTGGAATTCGTCCACAGTGGATGTACATCTCGGGTGAAAGCAAAAGTAGAAAATTATTCCTGGTGCAGGGAATCAAGCGAGGCACGAGCTACTTACAACTGATTCTATAGTGGCTGTCAAGAGAGACTAGGTGCGCGCCAATTTTGAATTCAATGTCCGATTCTAAGACTAATTACATTTGTTTCCTAGGGCCTCTCAGAGGCTTCAAATGCTCCGAATTTCGAATGATTCTTGCCGGGGGAGATGAGAAAGTTGAAACCCTACTTAGATGATCAGTATAGGCTCAAATGCAGCAGTTATGTCACCGATACCATTTAATGATGATTTAATTTCGTCCTGATCAGTAGAACGACTGTGTCTTTGATTTGTAGCATGAGTGTAATGAGTCGAGTCTACTGAATCGCCGACTGTCCCGGAAGTTGGAACAGAAGACATCAAGAATACTCGGAACTTCGTCGCGTGAGTCATCAAGCATACAGATTTCTATTCAAAGTGCGACGAGACATCATGAACAATTGTTCGAGGCTGCCTAGGGAGATGCGGTGCCATTGACTCAAGGTATCGATAAACAGAGACCGTCAAGTGCAACTGTGCTGATCCTGCATGTCAGGTCTGCAGAATCAACTATTGCGCATCGTGGATACGCGAGTATCAGCATCATTCGGACTCACATTGCCGCCGCACACCGAAGGTTTGGTGTTATCAGATGCTTGAGATTTCGACTTATCCTCGATCTTTACCAGCGACCGCGGTGTCTCCGAGAAAGGTACTTTATCACTGTTGTCGTTAACTTGGCATCGTTCAACCATTGACACAAATATCCAGCTGCTGCTTTAATTCGCGCATCCCATTAAATTACGACAATTTAACCCTAAGTCCATATTCACGGTATTTCTGTGCCTACAATGACGTCCTTTTTTTGAAGTGCACGTTCAGATCAAAACGGCGGCCAAAATTCCTGCGCCGAGAGCCATCGCTAGTAAATTGACCCCGAGGGCGGTGGCGGCACTGGCGGTGTTGGAACTCGATGGCGCAGAGCTAGTAGGTGGCGCACTTGGGGAAGTTGCGCTGGGGTTGCTAGGGGGAGAGCTGATGGCAGGAACACTGCTCGGAGGTGCCGTTGCGCTGGCGGAGGTGGAGGTCGCGGAGTTCGACGCACTCTCGAAGGTCGATAACATATTGATCGACTGACTGGTCGAATTGCCGTTGAAGCTAGTGCTGGAGGTAACGGTGGTCCGTGAAGCTCCCGAGATGGTGGTCCGTGAAGCTCCCGAGACTGAGCCTGAGACCGTGAATGAGCCCGATGAGATCGACCGACTCGCCGTCGACGATTGTGTGGAAACTGGACGTGAGGAGTTGGTCGAGAGTGAAAGCGGGACCGAGATCGAGCTGCGGGAATGTAAGATTAAATGGATGTTCCTTGCGCGTGATATTTACCGGTGGGGGGGATTTGGGCTTGGTACCGCCGCTAAGGCAAACGGAACGAAAACTAACGCAAAAGAGAGGATGGTAGCGTACTTCATTGGGGAATTGGAAGTGCCTGGGAGACCCTGAAAATTCGGACCCTGGTTTATATAGCCTGTTCACCTGTGAGAAACCGTCGAATGTTCGATAGATGTGCAGTTGATCTATAGGTCAATCATCGCCGTAACCTGGAAACTTAAGGCTACATGTCCCCGCGTGCACAGCATATGCATGGGAAAAAAAAGAAATAGATGAATACATCATTAGCCATTGAATCTCGTTATTCGCCTCACTGAGTGTTGGCCTAAATAAATGAAGTTCTAAATTCTTTGAACAAACTGTTCGGTACAACGGTCGTTAGGTTGGTGAAGGGGATGTCGCAGTGTCACTTTTCACCACCTTGTGCCCATATTAAAGCCGTTCATAAACCGGCGTACCAGTCGCCATCTTACGGATAAAAATCGCCGTGATCACCGCCAAGGACAGTTTAACTTCGATAACCGTAAACGGAAAGACGTGATTCCATCAACTTGATCCCCGGAACTCCGGGAGACATCGGCCCGCTTCTCCGGTTCGTCTCTTGCCATTAGTACTTACTTATTTCGCGGCGGACAAGAGACTTCTCATGCAGAGTTATCTGCTCTTGGTTCGTCGGATGGCATTCATCAGACGAGTGAGCTTATTGCGTGATTTCGTACGAATCGTAGCTCATTCAGTCTTCAGTCAAATGCTGGCAGATCCCTTGCCGGCCACCACCGGAAGTCCGCTGAGCTCTCTTGCAAAACTACGATCCACCGCTCAACATACACGTTCCGATGGTCCCCCATTTCGTCGCGACTGTGCGAAATCGACTGCGTGTTGTACCCGTAAAGAGGGCTTCCTTTAATGCTGAGAGAGTTGCGCCTCAACTTCCAAACGATCGATTACGCTCCCGAGATTGTACCTGTGCCCTGTCGCTACGGAAGCGACCGTTACTGCGGACCAGATGGTCGAAATAGAGAATGCTCTCGCTGCATTGGAAGAACAAATTACCAGCCACGAATCAGAAATCAGCACCGTTCACGGTTGAAATTAATTCCTCCCGCCTCATGTGAAAGTACGAGTAGGCTCACGGGTCGCGAAATTTATGCTGACTACCTCAACAGTGATTTGTGTTCAAGGCAATTTTCTGCGATGTGAACTCTCATTGGTCGCTAATACAGAGGCTTTATCCCGATCCAAATTGCCTTATACACCCAAGCCGTTCATTGCGGAATCTTGGAGTGCCTCAGAGGTTCGGACTCGTGAGATAGCTCGCTGTGCTTGCGCGAAACTATCGAAGGTTTGAGATGCGTGTTTCAATCAAACTTCAAGCAAAGGTCAATCATCGCTGTGTGCTGCGGTGTGATGGTAGTATTCCTCGAGGCGAAGTAAAAGACCTTGGGCTGTCATCGGTGTCAGAGGTTAGAATTCCCACCCGGGCCCTCTGTAAGTTTGGTTTTGGTACAAAACGGCTCTGCCGGGGATCTCGGGGTTGTTGAAACTGAGAATTCACCCTTGAGTTCACCTATATGTAACTTGCATATCGGCGGTACATAAAAATCATGATTCCGACGTCATAGTATTGAATGGATCTGTCCACCAGAAATTTGGCAAACACGACCGGAGGCAATGTCACCGCCGAGTTCGTGTTGTCCTTGGCTGCAACAAAGCGAACGTGAACAACCAAGTAACAAGCTAAAATCGAGTGTATAACACGCAGTGGGCTGTGTGATTTCAACACCCGCTGCTTTAGGGGAATGAATTTAAAGACGTACGCGTCTCCGATTGAGCGCCAGCTGGCGGCGTCAGGAAAACCGCAAGCAGCTATGCGCACTATGGAGCACTCGGCTAGTGCTGCCTAGCGCTGTCAAAGGCATGAATTTTGATTCCGCAGATGAGAATATTGTTCCGTTTCTCGGAATAGATTCCACGACTTTTCCAAGTCCTTCCCAAGCCATGGTTTCTCCCTGAATGCCTCTTGGTAGTGTTTTGAAATATATAGGAGAGCATTCGCCGTCCTTCACATATGCGACTGACTTGGTGCGCCTCGTCTTCTGAACCTCCGATTATTCGCATTTCGAAACGGAATCTAACAGTTACACGACGTAATCCGGGGCCTGATGTATTTACATTCGGTAAACGTCGTTCATGGAGACCTGTGCGGCGTGAGTGAACCATCTCTGCATGAACCATTGCCGTCTACTCGCCATCTAGCGGAATATACTGATCAGACAAATACGATTTTTCCGACATTCGACCTGTAAAGGTCACACGAAATTTTGGATGAGGACGGATCGGCTAGCATAAAATCATCATGCTCTGAAAACTGTTTGAGCAGGCTAAATATGGCTAAATAGGTAATATTACTCACCCTGGATTGATCCCGTGTAAGTTAGTAAAACCCAAGAACAGAACGCTCCAATCGACTATTGATCGCGCCTCAGCATAAGCAGGGCGGGGCCGGGTATTTTGGATATTCCATACAGCGCATATGTTCGAACCATCAATATAATTGTTTTTCGAAATTAAATTGAGCGGTTTTACAGAATCTAGGCTTACCTTCCATGATACCGATACCGATACCGAACCCTGAGTATACTGCGAAATGTCAGAAGTCGTTGCAAGCATCCCACAAGCACCAGTACTCACTTGTGATGAATTTGTCAAGTGTAATGCACGTCGAGGGATCAAGGTTCATACGGGCGTCTATCCGGGTTGAAAAACAGTTTAGTCCAGGCTCGAGAAAACTCAAATCAACTTGAACTCACTCATACTTAGAACGTCAAGAGAAATGTCAAGGAAGATTCCATACCTCAACCAGAGGTACAGGCATTTGATTAGACCCCAATTGGATTTCCAAATATAGCAGTACTGAAACGCACTTCAGCCGCTACTTTAAAAGGAAAAAACCCGTACCTCCAGACTGAAGTTCAGTAGGGTATCGTACGTCTGCCCAGAGATCAGATTTCCCTTTCCAAGACAAAGTCGTAAGAAAGCAGACCAGGAGTCAGGGAGGCAACTATATTCTGTCAGGATCGTCCTCGGTAAACACCGGACCCACCAGCGATGTACTAGGAGGTTAATCAGAACAGATTTGAGTTGCAAGCCGATAATGCTCACTAGTCTCTCGTAGACAGACACTACAAACGAATTTTGCTCGTACCTCGCTTGTTTGTAAATGCTCACAGAGTCCAATAAAAAATCAGACTGAGACCTAGTGGTGGCTGAAAGAGGATCCATGGCTACCAGAGCCGTTCGAAATTCGAATGGTGAAATTGAATGTAGTCATCTTCCAGGCCTGGCTTCTAAGTTCCTTTAATACAATTGCGCATCCAGGCACCATGATAATAACAGTCGAGTGTCTTGGATACTGACGGGGGAAAGATTATCATCTGTTCGTGTTTTATATAAGTAGGGCAGACCCACAGACGAGTGAAGAAGTATCAAGAATCCATCTTTAGCATGATGGATTTCCATGATTTCTTGATACTGTGCTATTTCAACCAAAGTATTCGGTCATTTGGCACGGACCGAATCGAACAGTCGTTGAAAAAAATAGCCATTAACTGCAGGCCGCCTTGAAACCTTCCACTCCGGGCACACTGTTTGTGCCTGCCAGTCTATGTGTAGACAGGAGGCCTGAGGGCTGACCACTTCAGCTGAATGAGTGGAGCCGACTAATTAAAGCCGCTTTTTGACAGAGAACCGCAGGACAGCCGGCCCGGCCAACCGAACGTCTCCCTGTCTACTTCGTTCGGAACAGTTCAACTCAAGTTCATCTGCGGCGCTAATTCCGCGCAATGCATGGTAGTGATGGCACCGCTTTTCCTCAGTAAGTTGTTATCAGCTCCTGGAAGGCAGGCATAATGAGCTGGGAGCTGAACGTACAGCTACAAATCCAAAACCCATTCTGCTACGTAAACCACCCACATCGGAGGCGATCGAGACTTCGGAATCCAGACGTTACTAGTAGTACTTGATTCATATTTCTGATTTATTATTCTCCGACTCATGCTCCGCCGTGCAGATCTGAATTTAAACCCTTGCGCAGTGAGCCAAATTGCAAAGTTTCCAGAATTACGCCTCAGGCTGTCTGAGTCCCCCAAATTCCGACAACTTAGGCAATGCAACTTTTGCCCAATTAATCTCCACCGTGACGTCAGTATCAGCTTATTTACTATACGCTGCACTTCAACATTGCGGCAGAAACGTGGTATGTAATATCTTCGTTATGGAGAGATGTGCACTGCCACCTTGAGCCTGGGTGTAGTATGTTTCGAGGCCATGCAAAAAAAGAACCTTTAGCTATCGTCGACGTTGACGAGTTGAAACTCCCTATTCCACTGTGAAAGTTCCGCTTAGTTCAATTCTTTCAGTACAAAACGGCTCGGTCGGGCATCTCGGGGTTGCTGAAAAATAAAAGCTCCCCTATAAAACAGGTCGACAAAGCAAAAGCCCTTCGATGTAACTTGCATGCTCGCGGTTCATCTGTTAAAACAGCAATTCGCACGTTATACTATCGAATCGATGCCACGGCCACTTTCCGCCGGGGATTTTGCAAACACAATCGGAGGCAATGTCACCGCCGAGTTCGTCTCGTCTTTAGCTGCAATAACGCGAACGTGAACAACCAAGTGACAAGCTAAAATCGAGTGTATAACACGCAGTGGGCTATGTGATTTCAGCACCTGCTGCTGTTAAAGATTGAGACTTACGTGTCTCCGAT
Source organism: Mycena galopus ATCC 62051 (assembly GCA_014925785.1). NCBI lineage: Eukaryota > Fungi > Basidiomycota > Agaricomycetes > Agaricales > Mycenaceae > Mycena > Mycena galopus. Next base: position 25,009 of record WIQG01000142.1, read on the forward strand.
GGGCTTGAGAGCCACCTGACCAAAAATCGGTTAGCAAGCTATGCGTTATCTAAATGTATCGAGCACTCGCAGGAGCGTCACTTTGAAGCACGACAACAAAGATGAGGCATACTGAAATTTGCATTTATACATGACAGACATCGGATGGAAGGCGATTTCTTACGAAGCATAACCAGATAGAACATGACGCCTAGGTGAAGTAAGCATCGAGGCTCCTGCGGATAATCTGGACTAACCGTCACGGTAAAAGCTGAGAATAAGGCGATGCGATTTGAAAGCTAAACCGGCCTGCCGGTCTGATATATCCTTGTAAAAACAGAGGAATTGGGAGCGGAAATCCTACATGTACGCAATGCTTGCCATAAAGTCAATAGCACTATAACTGAAATATAAGGGGTCAGCAATGTAAAGCCAGCGAAGCTCTATCTCACCAGTTTCCCCGGCCAGCAGGGCCACGTAACAGAGGAGCAGAATATTGTTTGAACTGTATAGGTCACACGAAATGCTGTATGACGACGGCTCAACTGGCATGAAATCATTAGACTCTTGAACTGCTTTCGAGCAAGCTAAATTACTCACCCTGGATTGACCCCGTGTAATTTAGTAAGGCCCATGTGCAGAATGCTCCAATCGACTGTTGATATCAATATTACAGTTCAGCATAGGCGACGAAGAGAAACTCACAAGCCACAATGCTATGAAAAATCCCAGCAGTGTCTTAGATCTTCCGCATAGTGCGTATGTTCGAACCATCAATATAACTGTTTCTCGAAATTAACTTGAGCGTTTTTACAGGATCTAGGCTGACCTTCCGTGATGCCCATACTGAACCCCGAATATACTGCGAAATCTCGGACTAGGTCGTATTCCTCGACAAGAGCACTCACTTGTGATGAATTTGGAAAGTGTAGTGCAAGTCGAGGGATCAAGGTTCACACGGGCATCTACCCGTCCTGTAGAAACAGTTGAGTCCGGACTTACAAGCAGCTCAAATCGACTCGCTCATACTTAGAACGTCCAGAGAAATTTCGAGAAAGGTTCCATACCTCGCCCAGAGGTACAGACATTTGATTAAACCCCACTTCGATTTCCAAATATAGCGGTACTGGAGGGACGTCGACGCAATCAGAACCTTAGCCAATACTCCGGAAATAACGCGCACCTCCAGACTGAAGTTCAGCATGGTGTCGTAAGTCTGCCAAAATACTCAGATTCACTTCTCCAAGACAAGGAAGCGAAGAAACTGACCAGAAGAGTGAGGCTGGCGACTACATGCCGTCAGACCTGTCCTCAGTGAGCACCAGACCTACCGTTAATGTACTAGGAGGTGAATGTCAGAACAGACTTGATTTTGGATGTCGATAATGCTTACAGAGTTCAGTTGGAGGTCAGACTGAGCGGCAATAGGATCCATGGCTACCAGAGCGCTTCGAAGTTCGAATGGCGACATCGAGTCATCCTCTAGCCTCCAGCTTAAATATTATCGAGGCGGATCCAGTCGCCGTGATGATCGCGGCGGAGTGTCTTGAATGTTCTCGAGGGTGGGATGATTATTGGCCACGGCGGATTATCATTGGTTCGTGTTCGATATAAGTAGGTCAATCGCTGTGCCCCACTGAACGTATCAAGAATCCATCTTTGGTAAGATAGATTCCCATGATTTTTATGCTGTTTCAACCCAAGTCTTCGAACACTGTTAACAACACCGACCTAATCGAATCGTGGCCATTAGTCGCCGCCGAGCCATCCTAGAACTTTCGTCAAGTCCCTCGCGATGGAAGATGCCAACGCACCTCCTTCGTGAAAGCTGCAATATTTGTGCTCCAGTCTATGCTTGAACCTATGCATGCGGGCGGTCGTCAAGTTCGTGGTTGTGTTCGGAAGGAGGTTTCGAGGCTGATCAAGACGCCACAATTCATTCCATGGGTACGAAACAGTGGCTAGCAATGTGCCGTTGGCATTGACAGCGATGCTGGATTTGAATTCAGTGTTCGCCCATAATAGACTCCGACGTTTCCGTTGTCATTGGCAACACGTACCTGGAGTTTTTCAGGTGCCGCACAAATTTCAGACCCATGGGCGCTATCTTTAGGTTTTCGCTCGCAGGCTATTTTGATGCATCTGTCTGGATTCTACACCAAAATTGAAAACCCGGTTCTCGGATAATGCGGAGCCGTCCCAATAGGACGTATAAATGATCCAAGCGCCGTCAGAGAACGCATCAAGGGCCTGGAAACTCAGTTCTGCTTCTCGTTCAATTTGTGCCGTCCTAGACCTGAACCCAGTATCATTGGAATGTCACAAACAGCCTGGGATTTATCGTCGGCGCTGCTGTGGATGGTGCAAAGCTGGGGCCTGTTTGGAAAATAGAGCCTTAGACCATCTGTGCTCGCCAGGTGTTGCAAATCTGGGTTCCGGAGCACAGAGTGGGAGAATAATAAAGCAGAATTATGAATCGGCGAGTCGGCCGAAGAGTTATTCATGTTCGACGTGAGGAGCCTAAGCGGTGAAGCGTGCTTCTGTGGAGACATCGCCTCCATGCTAAATCGAGAGCAGTGCGTTCAAGAAGTAGTGGGAGTGTGGAGGCGGTTGCCCATATCCTGCGTAGGTTTGTCATCTAGCGTTCTTGGGTCCTGGGTACATCACTTCGATAGAAATCCATTATTCAAAACGCATGTCAACGACACAAAAATCGCCCAGGAAAAAGAGGAAAGCCAGCGTCCATACATCGCTTTTCACCGTATTGCAGCACCACCGTCGTGCCTCTTGGCGACTAATTAAATATGGGACAGGTAGTGGGGAATATCCATCCTAATAACTGCGTCTCAGGCAAGAAGCAACTGTGGAGTGAAGCCTGTTCAACCGATAAGGACGACACTCGGACCAGGAGACATGGATTGGACATACGGCTAGATTACGGCCCCAATCCAAAACCCATTCTGCAACCACACAGCGAGGGCGATGGAAATGAAGATGGAAAGTATGAGGGCTACCCGCTGCCACGCAGGCGGAGTCGGTTGGTCAAACCGCGGGTCGTGAGGGTAGACGATTGGTGGCGGTCTGGTGAGTTTTTCTTCCTCATCCTGGTCTTCAAAGAACGTGGGGGAAGCGGGAGACGTTACGCCGCGAGCATCGCTCTGGTCTGAGGCCAGCAGAGTATAACCGTGGCGGGGCCTCATCATGGCAGGAAGCTGGATTGTGACTGGTGGCGACGTGGTCACCGTGACCATGCTTGTCACTCTCCGTCACCACAGAAAAAACAAGAAAGGAAGAGGCAAATACGGTAGACGTTGCGAAAGCCAATACACCTCCCTGAATTCAGTCGCAGTACCTTGGCCGGTTGGATTTGAGAACGCCTCTCCAGGCGCTCGCGGCATCTGCCATCGAGATTCGATTCAATTCAGTGTTCACACTTTATTACTATCTTTCCACTCAGTGCTCCGCAGCGCAGACTTGAAACACATGGCGGGCACAGATAATCCATGGGTCAATCTCTGAGCAATATTTGTAGCGAGGCCACAAAAACTCACCAGTGCGTACACGTGATACCCGTTTCGTTTCTCTTTTGTGTTTGGGAAACAATAAGTTCGCGAACACAATAAACTCGTCCGTATCCCCGATGTCGTGCGCGATCATTCGGGTATGGGTGCGATGGCCACCTTGTTTCTCCGACACGCTACTCTCCCGTCATGTCTGCAGCTTCATACGCCGACTTGCCTACAGCCTCATACGGCGTCAAATTGACCAGCTTCGCAATAGCTTTCAACATATGCTCTGCCCTCGGAATGTGCTCTCTCGCTCTGGTCGCAGCAACGGCCCATTTATCTTCCACGGTTCATCGGAGCGGGCTGTGGTTTAGACACATCATCTCATGGATCATCTATTCGGCCTCCTTTCTGCTTCTCGTCGGGAACCAGTTTACGCCCACTCCACCGTTCGGACTGTGCATGGTCCAAGCTGCTCTCATATATGCTGCTCCAACGTTGTTCGTTCACTTTTCTTTTATTATGGTTACTCCGGCACGTTGACGCGGCACCGTCCAGGCCCACCCTCAGTGGCGTTTGTTTCGTTGTCGATGTGCGCGAGATCCTTTTCTTATTTTGGGATATGACTGAACCAAGTTCGTCAGCTCTCCATTTCGTTGTCTTCCGCCATCTATGGGAAGACGAAAATGCGTCCGGCATTGTCAAAATTTGTAAATCCACATTTTTGGTTCAAAGTCGTACCCCAATGATATCTCAATCATAGCTGCTCGTTTCCCCGCAAATAGTCTATGTCTTGGTTTTCTTCGAAGTCCTGCTGGTAAATCACATCCTCGACCTGGAAACCACTCTGATATCTTCTGCAGGTAGTTCAGGAACCCGGTATCGTCGTCCGAGACGTCGACCATCTGTATTGTCACATCACCTCACCCATACCGTACGTCGCTCGATTATAGAAAATAAAGCCGACCAATCTCGAGTCATTCTAGGACTCTAGTCAGCGCCTCCATTGTCATTTGCACAGGGATAGTCATCGTGCCCCTTGAGAGTGGGGAATCCACGCTTCGTTGTATGCATGTCGCTAATGATTCCCGAACCTCAGTCTGGATAGCTGTTCTCGTGTGCCGGAACTGGGATACATTCCGGCGATCTAATCTCAGGATGGGGGACCCGCACACGTCCTTGACGATGCTGATACGCGTCGCATTGTACACTGTCATGTCCCTTACGGGAGTGGGGTCAGTCGAGGCAGAACTTTAGTTTGGATTAATATTCACGCTCATTTCTTTCATTGCAGGTTAGGCTCCATCAGCCTGGCCAGCACATCCGTGCCCTACTGGCAATTAGTATTGCCAATTGGTTGGTGATATCAAAACGATCTGCCCCCATAATTCTCATTCATCGCTAGTTCCCTTCCTCGCCGCCATCACTTTCGGGACACAAACGGCAACCAAATATTTTATTCCTTTGGCCAGTGTTTTGATTCGCAAAAATCTAGGACCTCATGAGGTGTTACGCGTTTTGGAGAAAATCCGAGGCGGAGACGTCAGACCCGAAAGAATCAACGGTATATGTCCCGGTGGTTTGAGACGTGCACATTGTGTTCTGCCAATGTTATTGAAGCCTCTTACCATTATGGTGACCTGGCTCGACTCCCTTTGATGTATATTCCGTCTGTATCTATAGTACTTCTCGACTACACGTTTCTTGCATTTGATGAAATAATGCGAAGGCGAAAACAAAAGCGCTTCGCCCCCGCGCGCGCCACTTAGGTTGACGTATTTGTTGGTGGCGTAAATGCCTCGATTGAAACTTGAGCCTTCTTTTAAGGAGGTTGGAGGTTTGTGCAGGAAATTGTCCGAAACCTAAGCCAACAATAATTTTGATCGAGCCGAAAATCCGAGTTCAGCGGATTCGTTGCAATTTGACCGATAAAGACAACGCATTTGCCTTTCTCGTCACACCTGTTGAGGTTCCAGGTCGAATAAATGATATAATCCAAGTCTGGATGCATGCAAATTGGTCTGTGTGCAGAGTGAACCTAGTTTAAAAGGGTTAAAACAAACAAACAGTGTATGTATACTTTGATAAAAAAAACAAAAACAACTTTGGGCATGGTTTTAGATTTTCAGCCACTGTTGCTTTGCGCAAGGGAATTCGCACCAGACTCGTGGAAGAAAGTCGAGCCGGTTTTGCTTGCACTCTGGAGATACATTCATTTCGTGGCTTGTCTTCGATGAGTTTTTGGCACTTGTATAAGACTTTTCAATGGGCCGGAAGTTAGTGGGCTTTCCACCTTCCTAATCGAGCCGAAAGTGTTGGGCTTCCGAATTGGGCTGTGCGGGAAGTTGAAACTCTGTCGAATACTTCGTCAGGCTGCGATGACAATCCGTTCGGCTGCTTTGAACACCCCCCCCCCCGCTTGATGTTCGTCCCACGAAGTTTAGACACGTCAAAATATTTTGGATACAAGTACAACAAGTACAGCGACGATGATACACATTAATACAAGGTAGTGTCCCAGGGTGAGAAAACAATTAGTCCCAGGAAGAGAAGACAATTAGGGCAACTGGCGCACGCTACAAAGCGAACTCCAAGCTTTGGGGACCTTTTAATATCCGTTGTGGCCACCGTTATGGCCGCCATTGTGGCCTCCATTGTGCCCGCCGTTGTGCCCGCCATCATGGCCGCCATTGTGGCCTCCATTGTGCCCGCCATTTTGGCCTCCATTGTGGCCTCCATTGTGGCCGCCGTTGTGCCCACCATCATGGCCGCCATTGTTCCCACCCTTGTGACCTCCATCTAAGAATTTTCGAGTTAAATCGGGTGCGTATATGTTGAGTCAGAAAGACTAACCGTTGTACCCATCATTCCCGCCGCGCGGATATTGCCCACCTTTGTGGCCACCGTCGTGTCCGCCATTGTGACCACCGTTGTGCCCACCGTTGTGGCCTCCGTTGTGTCCACCGTTGTTGTGTCCACCGTTGTGGCCTCCGTTGTGGCCGCCATTGTGGCCTCCGTTGTGACCTCCCTTGCCGTGGTCTCCACCTGAGATTATTTCAGAGTTGTATCGAGGACGCGTCGCATCAGAAACGCTTACCCTTGTGATCATCATCACCGCCGCGCGGGTAGTTGTGGCCGCCGTTGTGTCCCCCGTTGTGGCCGCCATTGTGACCGCCGTTGTGGCCGCCGTTGTGGCCTCCGTCGTGGCCGCCATTGTGCCCGCCGTTGTGGCCTCCGTCGTGCCCGCCATTGTGCCCGCCATTGTGGCCTCCGTTGTTGCCGCCGTTGTGCCCGCCATTGTGCCCGCCATTGTGGCCTCCGTTGTTGCCGCTGTTGTGGCCTCCACCCAAGATTATTTCAGAGTTGAATCGCGTATCTGTCGAGTCAGAAAGACTAACCGTTGTACCCATCATCCCCACCACGCGGATAGTGACCTCCGTCGTGCCCGCCGTTGTGGCCGCCGTTGTGGCCGCCGTTGTGGCCGCCGTTCTGGCCGCCGTTGTGGCCGCCGTTCTGGCCGCCGTTGTGGCCGCCGTTATGGCCGCCGTTGTGGCCTCCGTTGTGGCCTCCATTGTGCCCGCCATTTTGGCCTCCATTTTGGCCTCCGTTGTGGCCGCCGTTGTGGCCTCCGTCGTGCCCGCCATTTTGGCCTCCATTGTGCCCGCCATTTTGACCTCCGTTGTGCCCGCCGTTGTGGTCTCCACCTAGGATTATTTCAGAGTTGAATTGCGTATCTGTTGAGTCAGAAAGACTAACCGTTGTACCCATCATCCCCACCACGCGGATAGTGGCCTCCGTCGTGCCCGCCATCGTGCCCGCCGTTGTGGCCTCCGTTGTGGCCTCCGTTGTGTCCGCCGTTCTGCCCGCCATTATGACCTCCATTGTGCCCGCCGTCGTGCCCGCCATTGTGGCCTCCGTTTTGTCCGCCGTTGTGGCCTCCTTTGCCTCCCTTCCCGTGGTCTCCACCTACAGTTTTTGAGTCGAGTAGCGTATGTGTTGGAGCCAGAAACACTGACCTTTACCATCATCACCGCCGCGCGGATAATTGTTGTGGCCGCCGTCGTGCCCACCGTCGTGGCCTCCCTTGTGCCCGCCCTCGTGACCTCCCTTGTGTCCGCCCTCATGGCCACCCTTGTGCCCGCCGTCGTGTCCGCCTTGGCCTGCAACGCATTAGATCTATCCGCGGAAAACACCAGCGCAGCGCCGCTTACCGTGCCCGCCCTTGTCTCCCTTCCCCTTGTCGTTCCCATTGCCGTACCCGTCGTCCCCGCGGGCGACGTACCGGATCGGCGGGCAGCAGTTCTCGCCCTTGAGCTCGAAGCCAAGGGGGCAGATGCGGTGCTCGACGCAGCGGCCCTTGACGCACGAGTTTTCTTTGCGGCAGGGGCTGCAGTTCTGTTCGCATCCGCGGTTAGCACATCGCGCTAAGGAAGGAGAGTAAAGAGCAGAGTCCTAAGTACCTGTTGGTGGTTGGACTGGGTACCGCCGGCGGCGGCGGACGAGACCGCGAAGATCGCGACGAGCGCCGCGAATGTGGCAGCTGAGAAACGCATTGGAGTGTAAATGTAGTAGTAGTAGGGCGCGCTTGGAGGAGAGGAGAAGAGTTGAGGAGAAGAGCTGGAGTGCTGGAGAGTCGGGGAGCGGACGCAGGGCTTTTATAGAAAAAGCCCCTCCATTCGAGGTAGAGTCCACGCAAGACGGAGTTCCATTCGAGGGTAGATTAGACGAGCACCAGGAAAGTGGAACGAAGAGTAGGCTGGGCTTTGGGCGGTGGCGCGAGCTGCAGTAAACCGCCAAGAGAGTGTAGGATGTCCATTGGAGTTCGAACGGGAAATATTGAAATTAAGCGCGCAATTTACGCGCTGGAAGCAGATTGCAAGTCGAGAGGAAGCCCATACAGATTTTGGGAGCTTGCTTTCGTTCGTCTCTGTAATACTCTTGCCTGCAAGGTAGCGGCACGGTCTCTCGGAGCCGTTGGTAGATCCTGAAAGAGTCGAAGATCAGATTAGAAATCGCGTATTTCGAGCCGTCATTGAAGTTCGCCCTTGAGTACATTTTATCAAATTCGCCAAGAGAATTGCACCGCTGACCTCGCTGCGCAAATTTCCGCGACGCGCAACGCAATACGTCGATGGTGTGCTGAGCAGGAACTGTTGCACAAGAATCTATCTAGAACGTTGTCTGGTCAATTATTGCGTTTATGTTGATGATAATTTCATTTCGCCATACCTGCATCTCAGCAGAGAGAATAGCGCAGCTGACTTAACGAATCCAGTAATTGGTATTTACGGAAGCTGAGGAAATGCGGCAATTAATATATACTTTGGGCGGCCTATGTCAAAGCGCGTTATTTCGGTGGCTGTGCAGGGATCTTCGAAGGATCTTCACCTGACCCCGCTCTACGCAGTCGTATCTCGTACTATTGAAGGTTGGTGTGGAACAAGGGTTCCGCGTCCCGCCGAGGTGTCTCGAAATGCGAATGGCGCCGGTGCTGCTTGACGATTTATCACCCTAATCCTGAACGCGCACGCCAAGACCTCGAACAAATTTCCGATCCAGTCATGCGCCTTGACTGATTGTAATTGCGCTTGGCCATGCGCACCGTCGCGAAGGCGAAGGCACCGAGGCGTACTATACACCATTAAGGGCGAGTATGAATGAATATGGCTCTGCTCTGCATGGTTCCTAATTAGGTAAGTATGTAAGAGGGCTAAGTATAGACAGACTCACTATAACGCGCTTTGATTCGCTGCGAGTTAATTAGGAATAGGGTGAGTTGTTGACGGCTGACAGAGACTGCGACGAGGAAGACAGGTTCGCCGCGGCGAGGGGCCTTTGTAACGACGTAGAGCTCGTATAGTGCGGTATAGAATAATTCGAGAGCAACCCTGCGCAGCGAGTAGATCCAAATCCGAGGAAGTCGAATGAAATGAAATGGATAGTAATCATTGCGTACATGGCTCGGAAGACTCCAGTGAAATGGCGAAGCTGAATTTTAGCCAGAAAAGAGACATAGTCGCCGAGTAACGTCGCCAAGCGAATGGCGCCAGCTTCAAGCACTTAGTCGCCACTCTAATATTTGAGAGAGACAAGGCCAATGCACCGGAAGCCAACTCAGGAGTTCCCCAGAATCGATGCGTCGCTCAGTTTCTGACCCACGCCACTAGAACCTCTCTCCACTGCAACTCCACTGGCTGGATCCGCAGAACTCGCGAGTCGTCCTACGAATTCAAATGCCACTTCACCGACGCAGACTCCAGAAAAGACACGACTCTCGGATGATACCAAGAATCCCCATGCATTCGTTCAAATCCACGCAACCAAAGACGTTGAGGAAAGAAACAAAAAGGCGGTGCATTTTGATTGCGGCTGTGTGGCATGGAGTTGGATCAATGCGGAGTTTAGAAATCACCTTGGTCCTAAACCAACCATTTTCGGCTACCCAACACCGGCCTCTGCGACTCCCAAAGCCCTAATATCCTCTCCATCGTTCTCTGGGATACCATGGTGCACATCCTACCCTTTCCCTATGTTCCCCGGATCTGTATTGACCGATATCTAGTCTCTTCCTCCCACTGTCATGCGCCGCCTCATGCGCGAAATCACGCAGCTCAAAAACTCTCCACCGGAGGGTATTCGCGTTCAAACCAGCGAAGACAATATGCTGGACCTTACAGGTATCATCGAGGGGCCGGGTGAGTGCGCACACGCGTCGCCTGAGACATGCACTGACCCGAGACGTTCCAGAGGGAACACCGTACGCCGGTGGTTACTTCAAAGTCAAGTTCACGTTCACAGAAGAGTTCCCTGCTGCGCCACCCAAATGTCAGTAGGCGCGACTTGGTATTTTTCGAAGCTAACAAACGCCATTCTACCAGGTCGGCTCGCGACCAAAATCTTCCACCCGAATGTCTCAAACGCGGGCGAGATCTGTGTCAACACGCTGAAGAAGGACTGGAAGGCGACGTATGGGATCGAGCACATTCTGGTCACCGTCAAATGTCTCTTGATCTACCCGAATCCCGAGTCGGCCCTGGACGAGGAGGCGGGCAAGCTGCTACTGGAGGACTACGGCAGCTACTGCAGTCGCGCCAAGCTCATCACCAGCGTACATGCCACCCCGCGAGTGCGCCCCGTAGAATTCGACACCCCCGCAGTCTCGGCCGAATCAAGCTCAAGCACCCCGACTGCGTCTACATCTGCGTCCACGTCCACGTCCTCCTCCGCCGCACCCACGCCTGTGCCCTCCTCACCCGCAAAGACGACACCCGCACCGACACCCGCGCCCGCGTTCACCCTCCCGATAATCACCCGAAAATCCGCCTCGCCCGTGCCCCCGCTGCCAACAACGCACGCGCTGCCGCTCAAGTCCTCCCCCGGCTCCAACGCGGGGCACATGGGTCTGGGCGAGAACGACGGCGCCGTGATGAATACCAGTAAAGAGCGGCACATCTCGCCCTCGCCGCTCGGCACCGCGGACGCGAACGTCGGGCTGAGCGTCGGCGTCGTGCCCGCGAGCGTCGCGTCGTCCGGGACGAAGGCGGTCAAGCGCGCGGCGACCGGCGGCGCGCAGAGCGGCGCGGAGAAGCGGAAGAAGGCGCTGAAGCGCTTGTGATCCTCCCTCGTCCTCGTCTTGGTGCTGGTTACGCGTTGCTTGACTGTTGCTCGATTTCTTTACATCTAGCGGTGCGGAGCGGAGGGAGTTCAGTTTAGGCTACATTGTTTCTGCGCCGTATATTGTGTTCTAGCTTGTTTCTCATTTTCCTTGCATACCGTATATATCTACACATCCATCCTTTGCGTTACCCCATCACATCTGTACGGACCACTAGCGACTGATATCGAAGACTTGTGTATATTCTTGTGCCCTGCGTACATCGCGTACATCTACATCTCGTACAGATGTTGTTACTAGTGATACATTATTGTGTAAATTCCCGATTCCTATCCTATGGATATGCAAACGTGATGAGTGAAAATCGTGATGAGTGAAAGCGAAATGAAAGCCAAATGAATGTGGAGAGCAACGACGGCTCTTGTATTCTCTTCCCCTCTCCGCGGCGTGCCCATCCCCACGCACGCCGCCGAGGTGAATGGCAGGCCCACGTCTTATCTAGTACGTGTGCCTCCGGAACTCCAGGCTCGCATGGTGCAGCGCCTTAATCGCGCGCTCCACCTCCCCGCTATCCGGCCGCTCCTCCGCATTCGCCGCCCAACAGCACTGAATAAACGCCCACTGCGCGTCCGTCACGAACGACTGCGCCGGCCGCCGCGGCTTGTTGCCCTTGTGGATCTCAATCACCACCTGCGCGTCGGTCTTGATGTAGAAGTAGGGCATGCGCCCGGAGAGGATCTCGAGCGTGACGCTGCCGAAGGAGTAGATGTCGCTCTTGGACGTGAGCGCGACGACGGGCGTCTCTGCCGCGTCGTCGTCGTCGTCGAGACTGAGGCTGTAGAGCGAGGCGTCGGCCCATCGCACTGCGCCGCCGATGCAGGACGTTAGAGACGAGGTGCCGCAGAATTCTACGACGATGCTCGAGAGGCCAAAGTCGCACAGCTTGGCCTTGCCCTCGTCGTCGATGAGGATGTTAGACTGAGGTGGACGCATGAGGATTAAACGTGAGGGAGTTAAAGTAGATTCCTCACCCCCGTGAGATCGCCGTGGACAATTGAATTCTCGTGCACTACACAAGTGACAGCAAGTTAGACCGGCAAACACATGATGTGAGGAAGACGAAGACTGACGATAATTAAGCCCATCCGCAACCTCACAAAGGAGCTGCAGGCGATCCGTCATGGACAAGATGTCCCCGCGGCGCTCCATGTACTTCGACACGCTGCCCTGCTCGAGCCACGGGCACACCATGCTGTCGTACGGCCCGAAATCCGAGACGGTCCCGATGAGCTTCAGGACGTGCTTGTGGTCGAGGCGCTTCCAGACGCCGAGCTCGCGCGCGAGACGCTGTGGAAATAAACGCATCAGCTGAAGAAAATATGAAAAGCGAATATGCAAACCTTGTTCATCTTGCGCTCCATCTGCGGGTCGTCCAGACGTGAGCGGAGCACTTTAATTGCGACCTGCAAATACAATCAGCGGTCAATTCAGAGGAGGGGACGCGACGCAACGCAACGCACCCATCGATCAGTCTGTCGATCCCACACGCCTTTCCAGACGTCGGCAAAGCCACCATGGGCCTGGGGATAACTGAAACAAAAACATTTAGCGCCTCCATCACACAAGTCGGTTCGAATAGACGCGCACCTCCCCTCCCTCCGGATCTGCCCCGTCAGGTCCAGCAGCGTCGCCGGGTCGGCCTCCACATCTACATCACCAATCACATCTCAGCTCGGTCACCGCGGACCACAAAAGCGGCGATGCGCTACTCACAAGGCTCGCTCTCCGGCGGCGGCGTCGGCGGAATCTCGACAAAGCCCAGCCCGCCCATGGCCACCGCCTCGGTCGCGCCCGTCCCGAGGTGCCCGCGCGGGAACGTGGTGTTGATGGAGAGGGGGCTGACGTCCTGCGAGCCGGAGCCGCCGAAGAAGCGCGGGAGGAGGTTCGGGCTGAGGAGCGAGTCCTGGTCGCTGGCGCAGTCGCGGTCTTGGAGCAGGAGGGAGGAGGACTCGGAGCGGGGGCCTTTGCGCGCGACGAGGCTCCAGGAGCGCGCGTGCGAGCGGCGCCGGCCGCCGGGGGCTTCGTCTTCTGTGGGGTGTGTTAGTTGGGAGGGAGGGAGGGAGGGAGTGGTGTGTAGGACGAACCAGAGAGGATACCGCCGTGACGGTCGTCGGCGCTTTCCAGCGAGCTGCGGCCGGAGTCGGGCGAGAGGTCGGGGATGTACACGGACGGGACGAACGCCTCGAGGGCAGAGCTCCACTGATCGTACTGTTCAGCACACGTCGTGTAGAATTCCAACGTCCGGGGCGAATTCGCTTCGTCGATCCACTCCAGCTCGAATGCTAGATCGAAAAACTCCACCGTTAGTGACTGCGATAATTAAAATTAATTGCCAGACGACGCACTACTGTCCGAAAGCCGTAAAACCTTCATGCGGGGGACCGGGATCGCGTGCACCAGATTCAGCGGCGTCGAGCGCTGCAGCGCGGGCCCGAGCTCCCACGCGCGGACGGGGTACTCGTACGGCTCGCCGTCCGCCTGCCGCCGCCCGAAGTCCTCCGTGCAGCACAGGAGCATCATCTCGAACAGGAAGACCGAGTAGGGCATGTGCATGCCCGCGACGTGCACGCCGAGCAGGTCGTCGAGCAGCAGCGGGCCGAGCTCGCTCGGGTCGACGTCCGCGCGCCAGGTGAAGGCGCGGCCCTTGAAGATGCGCGCGGAGCGCATGGTGCGGACGAGGAAGCCCATCTCGTCGAGGTTCTCGGACGTCTCTTGCAGGTGGAAGACGGCGTTGCAGAGCGCGTCGTAGGTCGCGGATTCGGCTGGGGAGGTTACGGAGAGGATTTTCTGGACGGAAGGCGTTAGATATATCGCGCTGGAGGGCAAGTGTTTGAAGTACCTCGAGAAGAGCATAATAGCTCGAGGTGCGGATTAAAAGAACGGAGACATTATTGAGCAATATTTGAGCGTGGCTGGCGAGAAGGGGCTAGCATGGAATTCAGACAGTGCCAATTTATCGTCTCCGTGAAAAACCTTACTTGAGAATCATCTAAATATCCCTGCAAAAGATCCGCGAGGTCCAGATAATTGGCACATATCGACCGATAGGCGCCAACCGCGTTTTTCCTCTCCTCGGCCTACATACACGTTCAACCAGGATCCAGAAAAAGTTGAGGCTATGCTCCACATACCTCGAAGGAAAATATCCACTCCCAATCTTCCTTCAGCGCCATGTTCCCACTGGCGTCTTCAAGCCGCTGGAGGACGCGGTCATGGTACTGCCGCAGGAGCGGGCGGTTGACGATGAGACACTCGAGACAGTGATTCAGCGGCCGCATCCCCTCCGAGAGCATCTCGGCACAGTCCTGCATTGCAATCCATCATTAGCCAAGATGCATCAGACAGTGAGGATGGATGGTACCCACGCCCGTCATGCGCAGGGTGGCGATGTGTGCCTGCTCGGTGTCGAGCAGCTCCTGGATGTACTCCGCGCGGAGCAGGGCGGCGTGCTTCGGGAGGACGAACACACCCGGGTACGAGTCCTGCAGCGCATTGAGGACGCGCCCGACCGTTTTCAAAACCTAAGACGCTGTCAGTATTTGATGTTGCACACTCCACATGTAACAACGCACCTTTGAGAAGCCGGAAAGGGTGCCGCCAAAGAGATCCTGGACCTGGTTTCGCGCGTTAAAAAACGTATGGGAAAAATACTTTCCTGTGAACGCACCCGCAGGACTTCTCCAAATGGCAGCTTTTGCTGGAGCTCCAGCAGCTGGACACGCTGGATGAAATTGGTGAAGTACTTCTCGCGGTGCGGCAGCCCCAGGCCGATGTCAGGTTTGTCGGGGTCGATGGTTACGAGTATGTCCCTGGGCGACGGGGATCCGAGAAGGTCGAGCAGAGTCGCCAGTGAGGCACCCAGGGCAAAAGTTTCCCATAAGAGCGGGAAGGGCGCGGTGGTGTGTTTTGTACGCTTAATGTATTCGAGCCTTGGGGCGTCTGTGAATACCCACTCTGCACTTGCGAACCTGGGAAGGCTCACCATGGGCGAAACTCGATGATGAGGTCGAGGCGCGCGAAGATGCGCTGGGCCTCGCGTCGGAGCGCGTCAGACGGGGCCTTTGGGGCTTGAAGAAGGCTCATTTAGCGTCATAAATATGACGGAGAGGTAAAGAATGAGAGAAGGACCGTGGCGGTCAGGAATGGCCTGTTATGAGACGAGCGCTCGTTCTTGTGGCGCGGCACATCAAATGACAAGGTTCAACCGAAAGCGGTTGAAAGCGGTGATGATATCAAGAAAGAAGGGCGGTGACTCTGAGTCGGATATCATCCATGTCACAAGTGAAGGGCCCACCTGACAGAAAACCGAATTGAATGGAAGGGAAAAAAAATAGACGTGGAAACTTGTAGCTGGATTCAAAAGCTGTAAGACGGAGGAATGATGATAATTGCTTTACTTGCCATGGACCGGAAGACGGACGTAGTTACTTGTAGATGCTTGTTTCCGTTCAACAAGAGGAAGAACGGTCCCGGTTGCCTCTAGCGACGATCTGCGATCTGGAGAAAGTCAGCACATGTTCCTGGCTCTTTCTCCATCTTCCGGCCTTCCGACTTGCTGCGCAAAGCCTAGTAAACCCCGAGTCTCTTTCCATCGCGCGAGATCGTGCGGGTCTTCGAAACGACTCGGACTGACGAAATTTGACGAGATTCCAAAGTTTTTGGTATCCAACCACAGTATTTTCCTCTCCGTCCGTCTCTCCCCTCATCTCGGAGCCGCAACTCAAAGAAGCAATTAAGTAGAGAGCTCGCAACCATCGACGTTAATGAAAGGATCAGCATTCACTACCGGTGGCTGTGATGTGGCTGTGTGTTCCTCTGCACTTTTCTGCTGCCATGGTTTCCCTAGACGCTTTGGTAGACTTGCACAGGACATCGTTGCTGGTATCCTTGCTCTCCATTATCTTCAACCCCGTCGCATGGAACATTGTGGCTCAGAATGGTGGATACAACCGCCGCAGCAATTTTTCTGATAAGTTGTTCTGACCTGGGCGCCGACAGAGTACAGGAATAAAACTATCACTCGCATGTTCGGGGGCAACGCGTACTATGGGTGCTATTTCCTCGCCGCGCTGATCTTTGGATTCGGAATCTTCCGCGATTCCCTGTACGTCGCGTTTTTTCCTAATTTTTTTTTTTTTCGAGGTCGAGAATTGACGGTTTACGCGTCAGATACCACCGCGCGCTGCTCGAGCAGCCGCAGCACTCGTTGCTCCCCGCGCCGTACGACACGCTCGTCCCCGCGGCGCTCTTCGCGGCCGGCCAGACCTTCGTCGTCACCTCAACGTGGGCGCTCGGAGTGACCGGCACCTTCCTGGGCGACTATTTTGGCATCCTCATGGACCACCGGGTGGAAGGGTCCGTCCGTTGCGTTTCCATGCCTCTCCTCACCTGCTCACAGCAATACGCGTACATACAGCTTTCCGTTTAACGTCCTCCGCGACCCGATGTACGTCGGGAGCACCATGTCGTTCGCCGCAACCGCGCTGTGGTGCGTCTCTTGTCGTTACTTGGGCTGAATAACAAACAACGTGACGCGGCATAGGTACGAGCGTCCGGCAGGACTCTTCATCACGTTCTACGTGTACATCATATACGTCGTTGCCCTGCGCTTTGAAGGGTGGGTCGCATGCATACTAATATTTGGTGCCTTGATTCCTGACTCCCTATAGGCCCTTCACGGACATGATCTACTCGAAGCGGGAAGAGGAACGCAAAAAGGCATAGAAACCATCAGCCTTGAGTGAGGTTCCACGACTAGAAAAAGTAGAATAATCGAAGAATAGACGCTGCATGCATTCGATGAAATCTTGGTTTCATGCGCCATGCGGGAGAGCTATTGAAGCATTTTGAACGAAGTGTTAATTACACCTGAGACCAAAGTTTGGAGGGCGCTATTACTTGGGCGCTAGCACAAAAGAGGATGCCTCCTAGACCGGTGAGAGCTGTCGATAGACACACTTTTGATAGACAGATTCGTCGCCGGTCTAGTTTGCCTCCGGTGTACACTGTAATCCGTTTTCTGACAACTGACATGGCACCGTGCTGCAGGGAAGCCGTGTTTATTTAGAAAACTCACCCCACAATTACTATAGTACTTTTTTTTTCACGTCGTGAACTCATACTTGTCCACAACCTTATCCCAGATCGCCCGCGTATCGACCGTAGCACCCAGCCTCGCCGCCAGCAGGAACGCGCCGCTCAGTTTCCTGTGCCCCACACATCAACACCACACCACATCACCCCAACGCAAACAGCGCACACACCTATTCAAGCTGTACGTCTCCCTTGGCGGCGGCGTCAGGCGATGCTGCAGCATCACCGGGATCTGCGCGCGTATCTGCGCGGTGATCTCCGCCCACTGCGACCCCTGCCCGAACGCGAAGGGCTGCGGCGTTCCGGGCTTGAAGGGCGTGGCGAGGAGGAGCATGGAGGTGACGTGCGCGTCGAGCATTAGCTGTCGTCGAGGTGCGTTAGCGCCGTAGAGTGAGGAAAAGGAGGCAAGGAGGAGAGGAGGAGAGGAGGAGAGGCACCCACCTGATCCTCTTCGCCCGTAAGGTACCCAAGCTTCAGACTCCACTCCACGCACGCCGCGCGGTCCTCGTGCGCCGCGGCCTGCAGGAGCCGCAGCCAGTCGTCCATGAACGCCGTCTCGTACGCGCGCGTCGCGCCAAAGTCCACCAGCGCGACACGGCGCGTGTGCGCGTTCCAGAGGAAGTTCGACCAGTTCGGGTCCGTCTGCATCAGGCGGAACTGGAAGAGCTCTTTCAGGCAGAGCTCGATGATGCGCGCGGCGATCTGCGGCGCCAGTCAAAAGTCAGAAACTACAACGTGCAGGGGGGGCAGAGAACAGAACAGACATCATCGCGGTCGCGCTGGTCCAGGCGGCTGACATCGGCCTCGCCGACGCTGGTCCCCTCCACATGCTCCATGACGAGCACGCGGTCCGTGCTCCCGTCCCACACCCACGGCACCTTGAAGCGCTCGTCGCTTCCCAGGCGCTCCGGCGCGCCAAACGCCCGCAGATTCTCCGCCTCGCGCGCATAGTCGCACTCGTCCGCCAATTCCTGCTTCATCACCTGTCGTACCCACCAATCAGCGCTGTGTCTACATATCTCGGAGCGAGTAAGACAGCACACATACCTGCATCGTGCGGTCGAGGAAGAGGCCCTTGGGCAGGAGCCGCCCCGCGGTGAGGAGCAGGCTGATGTACCCGAGGTCGCTCGCGATCGAGTTCGCGATGTTGGGGAACTGGATCTTGACTGCGACACGTGCGGGGGCGCCCGTGGGGGATACGTCCGCGGCGAGGGTGGCGGTGTGCACCTGCCCGATGGAGGCGGCGGCGAACGGCACGCGGTCGAAGGTAGTGAATGCGCGGGCCCAGTCGGGTCCGAGAGAGCTAGTGAGGACTTTCTGGTGTTCCATGAGCGCTGGGAAGCAAGTGCGGATAAAAGAGAAAGAGCGACCTCTAGTTGCCAATCGGGCATATAGTGTGCGCTGTCTTGCACGCGCCGGAATATTTTGTCCACGTCGGCGGGGAGGACGTGCGTGTCTGGATTCCATTTTATTAGCTGTACCGTCATACACTAGGGGAAGCTCACCTTGAATGCTCAGAAATTGTCCAAGCTTAAGTGCAGCGCCTCGCATCTGAGAGAGCTTGGACACAAGCCGCGTTATATTGGCTTCCGTCATCATCACCGACTGCTGAGGGCCCTCTGAGCTAGGGCTGGCGGTGCGGCGGATGATTTCAGAGGCAGCGCCATACCCAAGTGAAGCCGCGAGACCTTGCACCGAGCTTCAAGAGGAAATCACGACGGGTGCACAGAAACGCTTACCACCGTAGTGAAACAATCGGCCAAGTCGGGATGAGGGAACTTTTGAAGACTGAAGCTGCCGGGTTGACACTGGCGAGTCGTCACTGAGCTGGAAACCGAAATTAGCACAAGTGAAAATCGGAGAAGTGAGTTCACTCACCTCGGGCAAGCGCTCCAATTCCAAAGGCGGCTCCTCAGGGACTTCCTCATTGAGCAAGGGCTTCGAGTCCCCTTCTATGGGATCATGCCGGGTTTGAAGGGTAGCCTCCAATGTATCCGATGCGGGAACGGGAGAGACGGCAGGCGCAACAAATGAAATAGCGGGGTTTCTAGCCAAGCCTCCGTCTATTACACGCGGGTTTTGGATCACGGGGGCGTTTTTGGATTCGATTTTGGTGTCCAAGACTGCAGGCTTCGCCCCAGACAGAGCAGACGCGACAGAAGAATCCTGGACCGCGTCGACAGAGTTTTCTAGCGCCCATTTCGCAGATTTAAGACCTTCTGAGGCGTCCTGTGCAGGTGGAGATTGCCTTGCAGTAGTCCGTTTTATGCCGCTTGCACGCGTGTTTTGTAGGGCGATCTGGGAGGCCCTGATGCGAGCAACGTGCACGAGTATATCACAGGCAGAGGATGCAACACATAGCCAGTTGAACACTGGGCCAGGTGGCATCAATTGGCATAAAAAGGTCTTTGCGGAGAAGGGATGACCGACACGACGAGAATTGATGCCCGGTTCGGAACTTCCCGGGAGCTTCGCACTGAACCATCATCTCGAAAACTCCTCGAGACTTTCCCAAGATACATCTACTCGGCGGTGCTCGCTGGGACCCTTCGAATCGTCGCTGACTGGTCTCTGTCTGGCGGCTGCACGAAACCATATCTGGCATCTACGTTTATAGTCAAATAATCAACGAGACTCGAGTTACCTCAAAAGCTTTCGTACACTGCAGCCTTTCTGACACAGACCCTCGGAGGTCCGTCCTTGGCCGCAATCTCGCGCGCTGTTTATGATGTTGGCCGGCGCGCTGCGCGTCGACGCTTTGCCGCGGCGACTCAGGCCGCCGCATCGACGCTTGCCGTGGCAACTAGGGATTGTCTGTCAGCGCCTGCCACTCTGTCGCACACCTGATTAGCCCACTTTGACCAAATAATCAAAGCGCTGTTTCGTGAGTTATACTTAGATTTCTCGTTTGGGATCACGGCACTGACTTTCTCTCATTACTCGAGCTTTACAGCTCTTTCCTGTGAAAGCGGGCATCCGTCGGCGCAGACTCAACTGGCAATATTGCATACCCATGACCAATCGCATTGTAAGCAATTACATTCAGGAACACAGCGCCAGAGTTTGCAAAACAAAAAGGAGCGCAACTCTGCTGGCGCATGCCTTGGCTACGGTGAACGAAAGATTGGCTGAGTCATAACTAAATGACCTTTAACCGTTTCGCATTGCGCAACCTTCAAAGTCTCATGAATTGCGCAACGTGGCACGGGTTAAGCGTATGATGTCGATCTCATTTCGCTGTTTCCACAAAGCTTCGTTCTCACCTGCTCTGTATTCTCACCTGCTCTGTATTCTCACCTGCTCCATACTTGGAATGCAATTAAGGTGCAGGACTTTAATTGGCGCCATTATTGATGACCCTCCGCAGCAGGATGTATCATCCAGGCGATTCTCCTACTAGCTTGTCTAGTTTTCACTTTACGAACGTTCATGATGAAAGTTCATTCTACTTCCAAACAACAGCCACTTCCTCAAATCCGATGGCAAAGCAAATCAATCAAAAATCAAAGCGCGTTCCAACTAAGTATATGAGTCTATACTTGGACCACTCTCAATTAGGACTCGCCATTATTCAGAGCCATTAATTTTCAGATTGGTGCTATAGTTCCCTTCGCGACCTGGTCTCGTCTTTCACAATTATTCAGGCACTGCGTCGCCCGCGGACCCATGATCCTAACAGAAATCGGACGCAGTTTTTACACATGATACCAATCCCTGAAGTAATCTGCTCCTATGCAGCGTTCAGCCCGACGAAACTCCATCTCGCTGTCGGCTCTTTCCCTTTCCAACATCACCGCCATGACCAGTCGCCACCGCGATGCCCCCGGTTCAACTACTTTTGGCCCCGCCAAATACGATCAAACCTTTACATATTCCGAATTATTTCCCGTTCCAATGGACGCGCTACAGTCTGTGGACAGCTGTCGGCGGCAGCAAAGTCGAACGGATGACCTCAAGCTCATCTAGCCTCGAATACCCATTGTCGGAATATAAAAGGTCTGTGTCCTCTTCTCAACTCTCCAGCAATCCAGCTCTTCTCCTCTCCAACCCAACCAACTCCCACTCTAGTACTCAATGCGCTTCACACCCGCCACCGTTGCAGCGGTCGCCGCGATCTTCGCGGTTTCCTCCGCCGCTCTTGCCGGCGACGCGTCGCAGTCCGACCACCAGGTGGGACTCTGCTATTTACTTCCCGTACTCGCAAGTCAGCGCGATTCCATGCTGACCTCGCCTCTGCACGCAGAAATGCAGCCCATGCCGCACGGAAAATTCTTGTGTAAAGGGCCGCTGCGTCCAGCGCAACGTCTGCCCCACCGGATATGAGCTCAAGGGCGAGCAGTGTTGCCCGCCGATCCGGTACGTTGCGCGCGGCGACGACGGATACGGGAAGGGCGGTGATGATGGTCACGGTGAAGGGAAAGGTTAATCTCTGTCGAACGAAGATCTAACTCTTCTTTCTTTCAAGGCAAGGGGAACGGAGGCCATGATGGCAAGGGCAACGGCGGCCACGAAGGAAAAGGCAACGGAGGGCACAATGGAAATGGCGGCCACGAAGGTAAAGGCAACGGCGGCAAGGGCGGCAAGGGCGACGGCGGACACAACAGCTATCCGCGCGGTGGAGACGATGGTCACAAAGGCAGGTCTTCCCGACATCTAAGGCGTGCTAGCTTTAACTGAAAGTGGATGTAGATGGCGGCCACAATGGCAAGGGAAACGGCGGCCATGAAGGCAAGGGGAACGGCGGGCATAATGGCAAGGGGAACGGCGGTCACGACGGACAAGGAAACGGCGGGCACAACGGCAAGGGAAACGGTGGCCACGAAGGCCAGGGAAATGGCGGCCACAATAGTTACCCGCGCGGAGGGGATGACGGCTACAATGGTCAATCTTTCCGATTAAGCACATGCGCGATCTAACTCGAAGAATCTTAGATGGCGGCCACAATGGAGGCCACGACGGCAAGGGGAATGGCGGCCACGAAGACAAGGGGAACGGTGGCCACAACGGAAAGGGGAATGGTGGCCATGATGGTAAAGGCAACGGCGGGCACGACGGCAAAGGAAACGGGGGGCACGACAACTATCCGCGCGGTGGGGATGGTGGTTACAATGGCTAGTATTTCTGAAATGGGACGCGTACTGGATTTAACTGAAAAGAATTGTAGATGGAGGTCACAACGGGAAGGGCAACGGAGGCCATGACGGCAAGGGGAACGGCGGCCATGAAGGCAAGGGAAATGGCGGCCACGACGGCAAAGGAAACGGTGGGCACGACGGAAAGGGGAACGGCGGACATGACGGCCAGGGAAATGGCGGCCACAATAGTTATCCGCGCGGAGGGGATGATGGCTACAATGGTTAGTCTCTCTGATTCGCCACATGCACGATCTAACTCGTAAAATATTAGATGGCGGCCACGGAAAGGGCAACGGAGGTCACGATGGCAAGGGGAATGGCGGCCATGAAGGCAAGGGAAACGGCGGCCATGACGGCAAGGGAAATGGCGGGCACAACGGCAAGGGTAACGGAGGCCACGACGGTAAAGGCAATGGCGGGCACAACTATCCGCGCGGTGGGGATGGTGGCTACAACGGTTAGTATATCTGAAATGCGACGTGGGAGTTGACTGAAAAGAATTGTAGATGGAGGTCACAACGGGAAGGGTAACGGAGGCCACGACGGCAAGGGGAACGGCGGCCATGAAGGCAATGGAAATGGCGGCCATGACGGCAAAGGAAACGGTGGGCACGATGGAAAGGGGAACGGCGGATACGACGGCCAGGGAAATGGCGGCCACAATAGTTATCCGCGCGGAGGGGATGATGGCTACAATGGTTAATCTCTCTGATTCAATACATGCACGATCTAACCGGCGAAATCCTAGATGGCGGCCACGGAAAGGGAAACGGAGGCCATGACGGTAAGGGAAATGGCGGCCATGAAGGCAAAGGAAACGGCGGCCATGACGGCAAGGGAAATGGGGGGCACAACGGCAAGGGTAACGGAGGCCACGACGGTAAAGGCAACGGCGGGCATAACTATCCGCGCGGTGGGGATGGTGGCTACAACGGTTAGTCTTTCTGGTTCAGCACATATGCGATATAACTCGAAAAAATCCGTTAGATGGCGGCCACGGAAAGGGCAACGGAGGCCATGACGGCAAGGGAAATGGCGGCCATGAAGGCAAGGGAAACGGCGGCCAGTATGGCAAGGGAAACGGTGGCCATGACGGTAAGGGTAATGGCGGACATGAAGGTGGATATGGCTGGTGAAAGGTCCCCGAAATTGGGAGTTCGCCTTGCAGCGTGCGCCAGTTGCCCGAATTGTCTTCTCTTCCTGGGACACTACCTTGTACTAATATGTATCATCGTCGCTGTACTTTTTGTACTTGTATCTGAAATATTTTGACGCGTCTAAACCTCGCGGGATGAGCATCGAGCGGAATGCAAGTTTTGTCTCATCTAAGCTCGAAGAAACGGAACAGTCCTTGGATAATGGCCTGGTCATTTTTCTTGACATTTCCCATCATAGTAGATACCAGTGGGTACTTATCGATTATTGATCCTACAATTCGACTGCCCTCTCATCACTCAGCGGAAAAACCAACCAGTCACAAAGAACCAATCCCTGAACACATCCAGCGACTCACTACAGCCTAGTCGCGGCTATACTGGAGAATGAGGTATGCATTTCAAAGTCCGTTTGAACTGTCGCTCCACATTTATTTTTTGGACTTCCTTTCGCTATGTATCACGTAAACCTTCCTAATTGAGTCAAAAACGTTCTGTTTCCATATTGAGATGCTTGCTAATAGCGGTGTCTATAATTTATGATTTGGGGGACGCAAAAAGAGAACGTAAGTTTGAAAGTTGTCGACAGTATCTAAGCACTAGTCTCGCCACATTGTGCTATGTCTAAATCGGGAAGAGTAGTGACAGTCAATTATCAAGGGAAGTCAAAGTGTTTGTCGGTCCTCGGAGGTGGATTCACGAGGATATTCAGGATTGAATTCACGCCTTATGAATCTATTTTTGAGAATCCATACCCAATTTGAACCTCCCGATCCTCGACTGGATTCTCGCCGAATCAATTATTGCTTTCCGACACTTTCCCAAAGGACCCAAACATTTCTCAATGTATTTGTCCTCCAGATCTCACCATTTTCATTCTCATGCCTCAAGGTTCAGCTTCCCGCATCGAAGAAGCCCAAATTCTAACGTCATGGATTGGTCTTACGCCCGGATTAACGTCAACACGCATTGGGGTAGGTTTAGCTCCAACTTCGTTGAAATCACGCCACCCTCTTCAAGACCTGTGCGTGCGCAAATGATCTACCCACGAGAAATGGCCAGCAGAAAAAATCCGCTATAAATGGGACCAAAAAGAACTAGGTGAGCTGCGCGGCTGCGGTCGAGCCATGTAAGAAATCATCTCTGGTATAGATCAAAAAACTCTGCTAGATACACTTCAGTCGTTACGGAATGCACGATTATAGGCGATATAACAATAAAGTCCGTCCTTGCCCTTGAAGCTTTAATGATCTTCCTGCGCCCGAGCCATTCCGAAGAGCTGGGCAGATCCCTCAGAGCAGGAACAGAGCAACATTGAAAGGACGCGCACCTGTTTAATATCCTTGACGCTCATCTTGTGCAGGCTGCCCCCAGCCTTGCCCTCGCCCAACGCGGCGTCCGATAGCCCAGACTTGACGTCCTGGAGCTCGAGCATCCTGTTGGCGCATGGGTAAGGACACGCACTATGCAAGTGATCTAATCGCGTACCGCTCCTCGATGGTGTTCTCGACGACCAGTCGCTTCACCCATACGTTCTTATCCTGACCGATACGATGAGCACGATCATATGCTTGCGTCTCAGAGGCCGCGTTCCAGCTACAATGATACGGTCAACATAGAACGACAATAGGGCACCGGGCGATGGCACCTAAGGTCTATGCTACAGAAGTTGCATTGTCAGAAGAATACGCGATGCATGGGTGGTACACTCACTTGATAATGCGGTTAGCAGAGACAAGATTCAGCCTAGAAATAGGATGAGTACACAACGACTGCAGCACGACCACTACACTTGCCCAACACTGCCGCATTTCGTACTAATCGACACATCAGTCTTGAAACTGCGACAATACCGTGGAAGTACAGACCTGATGAGAATGACCTTCGGCCCACCCGCCCTCTTGAACGTGGCTAGAACGGCATCCCGCTGCGGACGATCCATCGTCCCGTCGAACCTTAGACTGCGCATCCCATGTCGCGAGAGTAATATTTCGATGAGGTCGAGCATCGAGGTCCCTGCCATTTCCGGTCAGCCCGAATGAAAGACGTCTGGGCGGAGCTTACACTGCGAGTACACAATCGTCTTGTCTCCACTCGTATCCCACTCTTTCAGCAGGTCCATCATCGCGAGCATCTTCGTGCTCGGCTCGAGATCGTCGTCGCCGCGGCCCCAATTGGAGATTACCGCATCCGACGGAAAGTCCACTTCATCCTCGTCGCCCGCCTTGCGCGACCGAGCCTTCGGTTTCCCCTTCTTCCCCGTGGAGATCGACTCCTCCTGCGCATAGGTACGAAGGCCATGTCAGCCAGATATATATGTATATACGGTGCACGAACCTCCCCCTGCTTCTTAAGCAGCGACCCCAACATCGGGAAACCCGGCATATCGTCGTCGTCATCCGAGTCAATCCTCCGGTCCTCAAACGCCAGCTCCTGCTCCGGCTTCACCGCGCGCACATTCACCTCGTCACGCCACCTGTCCTTCGGGCGCTTTGCATCACGTTTCGACCGCGCGTGCTTCTGCAGCTCGTCCTCGGTCGGCTCGAACGCAGAGGACTTGAAGACCTTGGTAGCCGTGAGGTCCGTCATCTTGTGGCATGTCGGGCACGGGCGCAGCCCCTTCGCCGCGGCCTCCTCGTACGCCTTCTCCGCAGCGAGGTTCTGCTTTTCGTTCCCTTCGCCACTGCAGACATGGCAGGGCAGTTAGCGCGGAGACATTCAAGAGACAAACGGGACGCACAACACTCCGTCGTGCGCGATAGGCGAGTTGCTCAGATCGAGGGTGCAATCTGTCGCTCTTTCGGTCAAACAAAATTACTTGATCGGAGGAGTCTACGAACCGAAACAAATCTCGTGTCCACACGGCAGGACGCGGCCGTGCTCGCCCATGATAACTTCAGGGTTGCGTGCGTCAGTCGCCTGTGGCCGCCAAGAAAGAAAAGTGGAAATGGCAGCAGACTCACAATCTTTACACACTGGACAATTCCCCGACTCCGCGTTCGCCTCGTCCTCGTCGTCCAGCAGCTCTGCCGCACTCGCGCGGACGAGGAATCTGTCATAAACAAACACTAATTAGTTAGTTGATGCGGAGGGATTCCAGGGATCTGGAATTCGCTCGCACCTCCGCAGGACGGCCTCTACCCACGGCTTGCCCATAAGCTTCTGCGCCCGCCCGCGCTCTTTGTCGGTGTCGCTTCCCAGGAGAAGTGTCTGGTCGCCGAACCCTTGCCCATCGGCTATCGACTGGCATTGCATGGATCAAATCAATTACTTCGGAAGAAGAGAAAAAAAATGAAGCGCACCAAGATTAGATGCGGGTGACAACACAATTGGCGCAGGCGCAGAATCATGACCTGCAGCGCATGCCCATCAGTATAGTACAGTATAATTTGGCGGGCAATGCGACGCACAAGAATGGCAGCATGGCTACGCAGACGCGGACACGGTCAGAACGAAAAGACGACGCCGACGCCAACGTACTTCTTAAAGAGCGTCCCCGCGCGAATAAACCTATTCAACCTAATCTTCGAGCGCTTCTCAAACGAGTCGTATATCTGCATCGCCACGCGAAATGTAAGCGGCCGAGCGCAAAGATGAGAACGCGGCGCACCTCGCGCTCCTCGGCCGAAAACTGCAGCCTCACGATCTCGATGTCCTTTGGCGGCAGCGTAAGGATCGGCTTCCCCTCCAGCGTCGACGTCTTCGTGCGCCGCAGTAGCAACGGTTTCAGGATCACCTGCGCGCGCTGCCCCGCGAGGGGTGCGTCCTCGAGCTGCACCCGCGCCTGATTATAATTATAATTAGTATCTAGTATCGCCCCCATTGGAAGGGAAGGAAGAGGATGGGTACCCACGACATGCTTGTTAAACGAATTCCAGTCGTTCCACGGCCTAAACCGCCCGAAGCGTAGGAGGCCGTAGATGTCTGCCCTAGATCGAGAGGACGCGTCAGCTGTACGATTTCTGACAAGGGAAGCAGGGGACGTACAACGTGTTGGTGACCGGCGTGCCCTAGGGGAGAGCACGTCAGTTGTGTATTGCAGGGAGGGGGCAGAGGGGAGACGCAGACGCACCGTGAGCATCCAGCGGTACTTCGCCCGGACGTGCGCGAGGCTAAGGCTCGCCTTCGTGCCGCGGTTGCGGATGTACTGCGCCTCGTCTGCGACGGCGCGGTAGAAGCGGCTGCGCGCGAGGACGCCGCTGCAGGTTCGATGATCAGCGACTCAGCCAAAACGAGGGAAGGGAAAGCGCACGCACCCGTGTTTCGCGAGGTACTGCGCCTCCTCGCCCACCGCCGTGTCCTTGGGGACGAAAAAGTCCATGCTGAGCGTCTGGTACGTGGTGATGACGACCTGCGGGTGCGTGCCTCAGCGCAGATACTCGTCAAAAGAACAAGGGACCGACATCATATTCCTTGACCTCGGATGTTTTCTGCGGGCGGTGAGCGTTTGACGGACGGCGAGTCAACGCGCCGCACCTTGAGCTTGTCCTTGCCATGATGCAAACGCACGCTGAACATTTCGTTCGTCTTGGTCTCAATTTCATCTTTCCACTGCGACGGATTAAATTGAATTTTTATACAGCAGAGACACGCTGACGACACGCACCTGCTGCAGAAGTGCGGCGGGGACGACGATAAGCGTCGTGCG
This sequence comes from Mycena galopus ATCC 62051, assembly GCA_014925785.1. Classification (NCBI taxonomy): domain Eukaryota; kingdom Fungi; phylum Basidiomycota; class Agaricomycetes; order Agaricales; family Mycenaceae; genus Mycena; species Mycena galopus. The sequence continues at coordinate 53,199 of WIQG01000142.1, forward strand.
CGCCTCGTCGGCCCCGGGGAGATTCATCGCCATTGTGGCGATCATCTGCACGGTCTTACCAAGCTATAGGCGTCTCGTCAGTGTACTTCCAGTCCATCGGGGAACGCGGCGCGTACACCCATGTCGTCCGCGAGGATCCCGCCTTTATCATTACTTTGCTCGCGTTTGATCATCCTGGAGAGATGGTAATTAGCCACCTTCAAGCCAAAATAGAGAGCTTGCGCAAAGCCGCATGCGGCTGCACAAAGTCGCCTGCGGAGGTGCGCTCTTTTGCTTCCATACATCACCAGAATTGTTGACAGCACCCCTGGGATCGGAGCAAAAAATAAAAAAGCCGTATCGAGAGACGTTGCGCGGCCAAAAGCTGCATGCGGCTTTGCGCAACTACTCTAATACACGATAAACGCACCACGCCACTCCGATGACCTGGTGGGGCAGCAGGCGCACCTCGAGTCCAGGTAAAAGGTCTTTTTGGCTAAGACACGTCATTTTCAAGTCGAAAAAAAGAACCTATCGGACTACCTTTGTAGGCCCAGATCCCTCATGGCCTCTTTGACCGTGAGCCCTTCACTTAGGTTCTCGATCGACTGGGTTACAAAGTCCGCCATCCTGAAAGAAAAACACGTTCGGATTCGCATAGAAACGGGGCGGAGGTATATACCGCTCCTCCTGGTCGCGCCCACCCAGGTCAATCGCTTGTATCGGCGTCTCGCGGTCGTAATTCAGTCTAAAGCCGTTTGCTACCACGGGCGACGAGCCCAGCGGAATAGTAGGAAAATCCGCGTCTTCGAGCGCGCCCGGCTGGCCCATTATTAGCTTCTCCTGCACTTGGCGTGCTAAATCGAGCGTTTTGGCGCGCTTTTTGAGGTTAGAGCCACCTGATTCTGGGGGTGGGGTGTTGGAGTTTTGCAGAGGTGTCTGCTTGGCAGGAGTCGCGGGTGGGGCATCTATGGACGTGTCCTCGGTCGCAAGGAGTGCATCTAGGATGCGACAAGGCTGCCTTGAGGGCTTGTTCATTGAGAAGGTCGTAGTCAAGCGTAGTCGTGGTACAGGTGGGTCATGTGACTCTCTCGTGACTTTTAGTTCGACCCTCCCGAGTTCAACTTCAACGAAGAACTGCGATCTCTCAGCTTCTCCTGCACGTCCCCTTATTCACCGGGTCTTTCCTGAATCAAGCATGTTTGATATCAAGGCACAGGCGACAACTCGCTTTCAAGTGCCCGTAGCTCGAGCTCGTTGCGGCTACCGCCCATCCGAGTCGCAGCTTTTCAGAGAATGCCTTACATTCCTGAAATTCTTGATTATATCTTCACCCAACTGCGAAGGGTTGACCATGACGACTCCTTCAGCGAGCGTAGAGATTTTCCCGCTCTTGCGAGAACTTGCAAGAGCTTCCAGAATCCGGCTTTGGATATCCTGTAGGAGGAATGAGACTCTCTCGTAGACTCTTGACCAGTCTGCGCTACGGCAAATCTTAGTGCGAGCACTGATTGAGCATTAAAAATCGGGTGGAACCGGGGCGTTGATAGTGGACTTGATGAAAAGGCTTTACTAAATGGACAGAGGAAATCTTTAATACGGGGTGATTTTGGCTTTTGTGGTTGTGGGTGATGTTCAAGCCAGGGTTGCGTCTTCAGGTTTGGAGACTTTGAGATGGGCTGGAAAATTCAACTCGAGTTGCAGGATTTAAGCGATGACCATGGTTTTGAGGTGATGGGCCGAAGAATTTTGATGTAGATGTTGAGCTTGCGAAATTAAGCATGTCATTCGACGAGATCGGGAGCCACAACGAGATGGGAAGCGACGGAGAAAGGAGAGGAAACATTGATTATGGGTGGGAGGATCAGAGATTGTTGAGAAATCGCCAAACTCCATTAAACAAGGTTCAACAAGAATGGTGCACTGCTTTTTTCGTTGTCGTAAATTACTTACGCGGAATCTATTATTGAAGGTGGTCGCTGTCGGTTGGTAATTTTGACCCGTGAGGGTCATTTCGAGCACTTGGACCTGAATGCAAAAAAGAAAGGTTCTGAATTGCGGGTTTAAGGCTTCCAAGGTGAACCTACCAGACTTTTTTGTTAATTCGAGCGGAGGTCAGTCGCAGTAGATCGAACACCGCTATGGCGAGGTTTCAGATATTTATGGAGTGCAAAAAAAGCTCGCAGATCACTGCGGGCGTAGGTGCACGTTTTCGGTTTTGATGGGAGCGGTTCGCGCTGGGTGGAAACAGTTGAAGATGCTACCCACCGTTCCTGAGCTTTTTTAAACTGAACATTGATCATGTTGCATCTCTTTCTCGTATGGATGGTGCAAACTGCAAATTCCTGTAGGAGGACTTAATGCAAAGCGGCTGCGCAATACGGCCTGCGTAGTCTTGGCGGGCCGTTCCGTCGGGCACGCGGTACGGGCCGTGCCGCTGGTCGGCCTTGCCCTAGGTTCCACAGAAGGCAAGATGCGAGCGTCATCGATGAATCGACGGGAAAGACTTGTGCGCGAAGCCGCGGCGCCGACGGAGGTCATGTATGAACGTGAATTCAACGCACCGCCCGTGCGTCGCCTTTGCCCAAATTCAACCTGTATATTCACTGCGCTTGAGTTACGCAGCAGGCTGCCGAGCGTCGCCGTCATTGAACGCACACCACTGCCGAAGGTGGAGCTTTCACGGGAACACCGATCCTCCACTATGACCGCCGAGGCAACATATAAAAGCCAGATGTCTTTCGCGTTGTTCAATCACCCTTTCTTTGACTTCTATATCTCTCATCGTTGAATATGTCCACTTTCTACCGCCTTTTCTTCGGTGTCCTTCTTGCCTTACAAGTCAGGAACACCTACGCGTCGTACCGCGAATTTGGAATCCCCGCGTCTTCAGCAACCGTCGACCTCCGGGTCTTCAACGTCGCGAACATGACCCTCATCGACGAGACCTTGGCGTTCATCGCTCCCGTGGTCCCTGGCCACGAATCCGTCACATTCCCCATGTACTCCTTCCTCATAGAGCACAAACAGTCGAACAAAAAACTCATGTTCGACCTCGGGATACGCAAAGACCCTCAAAACACGCCTCCTAGCATTTCTATCCCATTTTCTTCGGGGTTCGCTCAACTCGAGCCGTACCAGGACATCACAGTTTTGCTTCAAAACGGGGGAGTAAACTTGACGAGCATAGACGCCGTCATTTGGAGGTAAGTCGTCCTGATTTTCGCTTGGTTCTCCCGTTGACTGGGACACTCGCAGTCATGCACACTTCGACCATGTCGTGCGTTGCTTGTTTCGTTGGGAGGGTGTTTCAACCGAAATTTCTGCATTAATTAGGGCGACATGTCGTTGTTTCCCAACACCACTGAGATTATCATCGGGCCGGCGACGAACACTTCGATTTACCCAGCAGACCCTGATGCGTCTTTGCAAGCAAGTGATTTTGCGTGAGTTTAAATTTCTGTGACTTCGAGACCGCGGTGTTATATTAACATCGACTTTAGTGGACACGTTGTCACCAAAGTCAACTTCGCCAACGCGACACTGGTTTTCAGCGGCATGAAGGCCGTTGACTATTTCGGCGACGGAAGTCTATATCTTCTGGATACTCCTGGAGTGAATATTATGATTCTTCTTAAACTCCGCGTATTGATAAAATATTTAGCACTTGCCTGGCCATATGACTGGCCTCGTCCGCGTCACACCCACCTCCTTCGTGGTCCTGGGCGGAGACATTTACCACCATGCCGGACAAGCTCGCCCGCGTCCCGCCTTCCAAAAGGCCTTCCCCTGCCCCGCGCACCTGCTGGAAGAGTCTAAATCGGCAGTCTCCACGGACTACTTTTGGTCGCACAACTCTACCCTGGGATCCTTCGACCTGACCTCCCGCGCGGCGCAGCTCCTCTCGCTTTCCGATCTCCCCAACGTCTCGTTCTACGCGGACCCAGTAACCGCTGGCGTGACACTGGAGAAGGCCGCCACCTTCGATGCGGATCCAGACTTCTTCATTGTCGCGGCCCATGATATCAGTCTGCGCTCGTCGATCCCGTATTTCCCTGCATATATTAACAGCTGGTACGCAAGCGGTTTGAAGGAGGCTTCGTGTGGAATTTTATTGATCAGACGAACCCTGCGTTTGTGTTCAGTCCGATGTCAGTGGCTCTTGTGCATATTCTCGATTGTTGGCCTAACGAAACTTGCAGCAACGCGACGTCGTAATTCAACCTTCCTTACTCCAGCATTTAATATCTTGAAAGATTTTATTTAACAACACAATGGGCTCGTTCATTTTGCACAAAGTATCTCGCCGCAGTCAGTAAATCCGTCCGATGAGGGTTATTTGTACTTGGATGTGAATATAAGAAACTCGCGGATTTCGAGGATTTGCGGGTTTGGATCGTATTAATTGTCTCTGAACAGTTTGCAGATGTGAAGTAATCAAGAAGCTTAGTAGTGCGCGAAAATTAAAAGGCCGTTGAGATGAATTATATACAGCATCGACGTCAGTCACAGCCAAATCTTGAAATTCAGAAATTGAACGCTCGTCACGTGTTCGAATGGGTTTTTTTTTTTTTTTTTGTTTCTGCATTTCTATACCGCAACAAGTAAACTAACTACTAAGACGCGGTGACCACAGGCGCCAATAAATAAGAGGAGTGCCATAGGTAAAGGATCAAGCGGGATTCGTAAAGCTAACATCGGAAATGTGGGTAGTGGGGGCAGATGTGAATACATCAACAACGGTCAGGCTGCTACGGAGCAAGAAAAAGGAAAGGAGCATGGAGGTCTGCCGGGGTGCGAGAGAAGCCAAAACCATCACAAGATCTCCACCAGCACCGGTCCACCGCGCCAGCGAGCCACGGAAACTGCCAACACGCAGGCATAATGCAGGTAATGCCTGTCACCATGTTGTTCCCGGGCGGCCTATTGATAACGTCGGTACTCTAGCCGCTCGCTTCAAATCTCGGGCGGGCCGGGACAGTGCGTCGCGGTTCTATGGTCGGCGGTATGCGGGTGGGGGAAGGAGGGGATGTTGGCCGTCGCAATTGACGTGGGTGGCGAACCAATAAGGTGGGCGGGTGTTGCTTCTAGTGCTGGGTCGGAAATGATTTCGGCCTTGTATAATACAAAGCCGCGCAGCGGCCTCCATGTATGGAAGGTAGGGCTCGTATAATACATTAAATACCGGCAATTCCCGGCGCCGTAGGCGAATTTTTTTCCATGTATTTAGCACTGGGGGTGGAGACCAGCAGTGGTTACCATGCCGTAGTACAAGATTCCATTCTCGCAACACCCGATTTTCGTGAAGAATCCCACAAGAAGGGATACTTTTTCGCCGCACTTCTTACGGAAACTCCATCACATTTCCATTTAGAGCGTGATATGGCCGGATACATGGTCGAAACTTGGACAAAATACCGAGATCCTCTTGATTTATGGCCCAACTACCATGATTTGCCCTCCACATTTCCAAAAAGGTCTCTGGAAATTTTCATATTCTATACATTAAATACAGAGGGTGCCGGGCCCCTCCATGTCAGAAATGTATAATACACGGTATAATACCTGTTGTATAATACAAACATTTAATACATCATTTCCAACCCGGCACTAGTTGCTTCGGGCGCGAGCAAGCGAGGTGATACCGGTGATACGCGGCAGCGGGTGACATGTAACGCATGTCGGATGGACGGGGTGGGCGACGAGGACGAGGAGTTGGTGGGTCCTGGGCATCGTACGGGGTGAACAGTGGAGTCTGCGTGGTTGTGGACCTGACGGTCGCTGACAGCGGGGTGCGCAGCGTGTTTTACGTCGAAATGAGGTGGATGAACCTCTGGCTTCGCGGATGACGTTGGGGTGAGCGGCTTTGCAGCGAATGTTCAACTTCATTGCTTGGTGCGAACAAGTAACTCAGGTTAGGACCGGCTCCGCAAATCGCTCCAACCACTGCACGACCCGCGGAGTAACAAAGCCATACGGTGAGTCTCATCGAGCACGTAACGATGTAGGTTGAAACCCATCAGCCAACATGGTGGTAGCAGGGCTCAGCAACGAGCTACATCACACCGTGACGCTAATCACACAACAAAGTGTAAGCCTGAAGAAGGCAAGAGGCTGGTCCGGCTGGACCACGCACGACTCGGGCAAGGGATCCGAAAAAAAAAACAGATATACATACTGATCGATAATCTTTTTCCGACTTTGAGCTGACCCACCCCGTACTCTTGAGTTTCCTGTCGCGATAAGGGAATTTGACCGCGGACTTCGAATGTGTGCTGCACTAGGGTAGACGGGGAAGAAGAGAAAGATCGTCCGACTAAAACATAGAAATACACATCGCGTCATAAATACGCGAGAAAAGCCATACGATACACCTGACAAAGATTGAGGATGAATGTAATGATTTCATGGGTGAGTTGCGTTGGCCAGCACCCTCAGGACATGCTCAGAGCGGGGGCGAATGTCGCATTGAAATTTGTCGGGCATCCTACCGAGCCACGATCAGCCCAGTTGAATCAAGCAAGCTGGGGAAAGGAAGTGCACCTGAATACGGCATTATTAAAATCAACCTTCGGTTCGATGGGGTTGCCGAAGCCATCCTTGGCTTTGGAAATGTTCAAGGTTGCGAGGACAGTGGTTATCAATAACCACACCGAGCTTTCTACCAAGTGGACCCCTGGACAGCGTCGCCGCCCAAAGCCCTGGTGGTATATTAATAGTAAACGGCGGGAGTGTGAACTGAAGGAGACTCACGAATACATAGGTGCGGGGGTCAAGTTTCCTGGCGAGTACAGGGTCCACCTTCTCCATGTACCGCTCCGGTACGAACGAGGATGCGTTAGGGAAAAGTTTCTCGTCGCGGGTTATTGCCCTACGTCGCATATGTTAGCAAAGACGGATGATGACGGAATGTGGATGGGAAGAGGAAGATAACGAAGGATACATACCAAATGTTGCCAAAGATCTATGACAGGATGATTAAAAAAAGTTGATATTTCTGGGCGTTGAGTAAAAGACTAACCAGGGACCCCTTAGGGATGAACATGCCGCGGTACACGTCGTCCTCCATTAATCGGTGAGGAAGATCTCAAGTCGGAATCAGCAATAATTAGCGCCCACACTCAGGCAGACGTACTGATTGGAAGCGGTACACCCCATCGATATGTCTCGCTGAGCAGTGCATCAACTATTAAAGAATGAAGGTGGAATGGTCACCCCTTATAATATGTGTCCGCTAAAAAGTACGTACCGAAAGGCAGGGAAGAGCGGTCACTAAAAGTGGGTAGCCTATCACGTCCAACAACGGAATCGATTTCTTTCTGGGCCTTTGCGAGCACCTCAGGATAGAGAACCATCGCCAGTAAGAAGTGGCAGAAAACAGTGATGGTCTAATGATGGCTCAACTTCAACATGGTTTCAATTCAAGACCACTAACCGTGTCCAAACTGCCAGAGTACATCGAGCTTGCCGTGTTCTTGAGGTCAAACTCGAACTGCGGTGTGCGCTTCTCCTCGTCTTCGAGCAACATCGAGCAGAACGACGGCGCATGATTTCCAGTTTTCTGCGGGTCCAAAAATGTATAGGCGATCAGAGAGTGCAATGATGACCCGCTGAAATAAAAACCCACCAAACTCGCTTTAACAAAGTTATAAGGCTCGTCTATGAACCTGATGCCAAAGTAAGAAAGGCTATTATTGAACAAAGGAGTCGGGGATTTTACTCAGTCATCTTAGCTTTCCATTCAGCTGCCTTAATCAAGAACCCGGAGCCGGGCGCCCATGTTGGGAGATGCTTTAGTACCGGGAAGATATCGCTGTCACAAGCAGCGACTTTGAGCGAGTCGCATACAAAAAAAGGAAAATGACCCACACAGGCCACTAATAGAAATCGCTCAAATCAGAGGCAGAGAAAAAGACAAGAAGGAAACACACGATTCCGCCACCGGAAGCAACTTTGTTAGCGAGAATATCTACGCATTCCTCGCCGAGGTTCAAAAACTTGTCATTGGTTTCCAGAGCTTCATATCCATATACAACAGAAAGCGTGAGACCGCCTGCGTAGCGCCGGGTGTGCCGTATATAGTTGGAGGGATCGGCGACGAGACGTCGAATAAATGAATGCGTTTCCTTTTCCATCAATGGATGGTACGAGGGAATCACTTGAACGCCGAGTGCCTGGTTGATGAGCTTGCGCTGGCGTCTGGACTGGTCGCCTAATCGAGTGAAGGCAACCTATACAAATGGTGTTTGAACCGCGGTAGTAATGGATAAACGAGACAACTCGCCGTCGGCTCGCAGCCGCAAAGCTCCCCAATCATTACCAGCGGTGGCTTGTCCCCGTAAATGGAGCCTTTCTTGTCCAACAAGTCCATCGTGGCCTCGGCGCTACTCGCCAGCATGAGGGGGAAGGGACATGTTCCAAGTTTCGCGCGACTGACCTGCTCAACTACACTGATTTTCAGTACGCAACTCGAGACACAAGGATCGAGACTCACAAAGACTAGTCGCTGCCCCAGTACATGGAGGTGCACAACGTCGCCTTAGTGTAGATAAGCACTCGCGCCATTCAGATATCACAGTCCCCCCTTACCGAACTGCTTGGCCCACTTGGTGGCGGTGAGCCAGAGTTCCTTTGCAGTCAGATCGCGCACATTCCCTAGGAATGGAACTGGAGTCGGTCCAGGCGGTAAGGGACCAGCTTGTGCCTTGAATTTCCGATGACAGATGAACCACAAGGCCAGAACAGCGGCGACGACCCAGAGAGAATTCATCGCAAGGGTAAGGGGGAAGAACGTTCTGGGTGCGAAATAATCGGCAGCGCTCATGTGGCCTTCTGTGCTGATACTTACGAGAGAGTGAGAATAGGTTTAAGTGGTGGATCACATGAGTTAACTAACTGTACCCGACGGCGACAAGCCTCAAGGAGTGGTACTCACGCGATTACGTGACGTTCAGACGAAGCAAGGCGGACGATCGTAGACCGGTGACCGGTCTAGGACAATCGTGGAAACAAGACTCAGCCAAATGGCAACATTCGGTCGTGGATATCTTTGCTTGACGTCTTCAAGTTGTGGTGAACTCTCACATCAAGTGGCCTCACACCACCATCTTTTCCGAGTCCGAGTCAGGACAACCTTGCTTTGCTTCACCCCACGGCAGGCTGTCGCTTCTAGAAAGCATTCTCTGGCTCCCGCGGCGCTGTTTTTTCTCTTTTGGCTCATTTTTTGCTGCCCGCATCTCTGACTGTCCTCTCGCTGCCTGAGGCCTCTGCCCGCCCGCACTTGACAACGTTGTATTTGGGTAACTATTCGATGCGGGCGGAACCCCTTCCCTTCAGCGTGCTACTGGAAATTGCTTTATCACTGGACGGAATTGAACACCTTACGGCCGATAAACTTGATCGACGAGCCGTCGGACATATTTCGCAGCTTCCTGGCCTCAGAGAATACGCTTTAAAGTACCGGTACTGCTAGATTTACCCCCATCACGATTTCGCTTCTCGATAGACTCTCAAGCCTCTGTCTTCCCCGCTCTCCACCACCTCCATCTATCTCCAAGACACAACTATAGAATTCGACGTCGAGTTCCTCGATATGTTGTACAACTGCCGTCTGCTCGACTCTAAGCGTCGGGGTCACACACATTAGGCAATTAAATGCAATCGATAAACCCACACTGGGGACAGAGCCAAGTCGTGGATTATGTGGTCGACGGGAGCATCCTTGCCGCACTCGAGTTCTGCTTTACAAATCTGATTACCTGTAGACGACGCTGTATGGGATCGTCCCGCCATTCGACGAGACGCGACCGTCTTAATTCTCTCTGACTTTTCTGGGCGTCGGCGTTTCCCCCATAAGCAATGGCCCTGCCGTCGCGGTATTCATGAGCGCGGTGTTGGCGAGTGCCAACGCCGATTGGGGCGGAGATGCTGCAGAGGGCACAGCTCGATGGAGACAGGTAGAAAGCCCTTAAAGAAGCTCCCGAAGTTATTCGGCGGGGATGCTCGCAATTTATGTTTGAAACCTTCCTCTCCCTGTACTGTACTGAATTAGACCAAGTACTCTGCTCAGAGCCTTTTCTAAATATTGTTTTGCTGTACTTCGACCTTGTACTTTCACCCTCCACAGCAGTGGATATGAATCAACGACACCACTCATACGTCAAAGAAGGTCAAAGCGAGAAATACGCATCGGTCGAGTCGGTCCGACAATTTTACGTCCACAGGAAAACGTTCTTGACTCTTAACCATGAGGACTCCTACGCTTCTGAATCGTTGCATCTCGTATTTACTAGGGCAATCCCTTTACTGTAGAGTCGACTCGTGGTTTGTATTTGCTCCACCTGTCCCGCGGCCGGACCTACCATGACTTACATCGTAGGCGGTGCCTGTCTTCTTCCCATCATCGAGCGCGTCCCAAAAATTTTCCGGCTCTTACAGAAGTTCTCACCCGGAGCACAATGGCTCCTGTGGGCTTCTATTGGACGGCTTTTTTCCTTCTCTTATCTAGCGCGTATCTTTGCTTCCGTTGATGCATATGCCGCCTTTTTCCTAGCGCAAGACCACCATGACCAGTCTCCCGACAAGCTTTCAAGTCGGATCTGCCGCCAGCGGACAGAGTGTGTACGATGCCATTGCATCTTGTGCGTCTTAAGCTCTTGATTGCGTCTTTTTTACGCTAAAATTCACCCACAGACCGCCGAGCGCAATTTCTTGTCGCCGGCTCCACCGTAGCCTCTCTGTCCGACACCTCGGACCCATTCTCCGACGAAGAGGCTGGACTCGGGTTCGTTGACCAAGACATTGAAGAGGAAGACATTGGGGAAATCGACGCCTCGCCACAAGAGTCGGACGGCTTTATCGGCGAGTTTGATTGGGATGATATCATCCCCTCAGAGACGCCCACCACACCCCGCGCTACTCTCCCATTTTCACGAAAAATTCCTGGCCCCCCGGGGCTACCGCCACCTGAACGAACCGAAGAACAAAACGACGCCCGAACGGAACGCACTCCGCTTCTGCGCAAGACCATCTCCTTCACGAACACCCCCCATCCGAGGCGCACGTCCACAGCCGCCCCAAATGACACTCTCGCAGTGCCCCTCGCAGGCCCCTCCGGACGGCCACGACGCCGCTCGTCCGTGGCGTCGATCCGAAGTATGAAACACAATTATGGCGGCCAGAGCACCTTCGGGCAGACAGTGTGTCGTCTGATACTCCTTTACAATCCCCACTCATCCTCTCATGGCAGCTCTTCAACTCTATCGCCATTTTGCTAGGCATCGGGATGCTGTCGGAGCCGCTGGCATTCGCCTACGCCGGCTGGGGCATGGGTCTCGTCCTCATCGTTTTCTACGGCTACATTAGCTGCTACACGTGTGTCTTCCTCCCTCGACGCGTTTTTCTTGTCGTTTACGCGCTTCACAGCGCCAAGATACTGGCAGGAATAATCCTGTCGGATCCGCGTCTGCGATCCTACGCCGACATTGGCCGCAAAGCCTTCGGCCCGCGCTCCACCCTCGTCATCAGCATCCTCTTCTGTCTCGAGCTCTTCGCGGTCAGCGTTATCCTCGTAACCCTCTACGCCGACTCGCTCAACTCCCTCCTCCCGCAATACTCCTCCAACACATACAAGCTATGGGGTATCTTCATGTACGTCCATCGTCTCCCTCGCCGCTGTCCCCGCTGAGATTATACAGTCTAATCCCCACTGTATTTTTACCGCTATCTTTATTGAGCTACACCTCGATCCTCGGCATCCTCTCCACGATTCTCGTCGTCGTCGTCATCCTCGTCGACGGCGTCTCCAAAACCGACGCCCCGGGGAGTTTATGGAGTCCCGCAGAGACTTCCTTCGGCATCGACAACTGGAATCGGCTGGGAGTGGCGTTCGGTCTCTTCATGGCGGGGTTCTCCGGCCACGCTGTCATTCCTTCACTCGCGCGGGACATGGTCGATCCCAGCGAATTCAATAAAATGATCGACTGGGCCTTCGTGCGTCTCTCACGACCATGAATCTTACTATATTATTGAATCTCGTCCCCGCAGGTTGTTGCTACGGGCATCTACGCCCTCATCGGCTGCGCTGGGTATCTCATGTTCGGCAATTCCGTTAGCCAAGAGGTGTGTGTGTCTCGTCTTCGTCCGCTCGCTGGACCACGCCTCACCGCGGCGCTTCTTCGCCCTTTGCCCAGATCAGCATGGACCTCCTCAGCACGCCGGGCTACAACGCGGCGCTGAACGAGGCCGCGCTCTGGATGCTCGTCCTCAGCCCTCTGTGCGTCTCCTCCTCCCGCTTCCTCTTCCTACTTACTCACTCCCCGCCCAGCTCAAAATTCGCACTCACGACACAGCCGCTGAACACCGCGATCCAGATCCTCATCGGCATCGACAGCCCGATCGGCGCGCCGGAGGAGCTGGAGGCGAAGCTCGCGGAGCCGCACCGCGGGGCGCGCATCTCGTTCAAGCGCACGCTGGGCGTCTTGCAGCGCATCGCCGTGACGCTGCTCTCCGTCGCCGTGTCCATCCTTGTCCCCGAGTTCAGCGCAGCCAGTACGTCGCGCCTCCTCTCCTTCCTTTGCTTCTACCTCTTCTTTTCCTTCTCCCCTCCCTCGCCCTATTTTACTCTGGAAGCGAATACTTACACTGACTGACTCCCCACAGTGGCCTTCCTGGGCTCCTTCTCCGCGTTCGTGCTGTGCGTGATAGGCCCCATCGCAGCCAAGGTGGCGATCGAGCGGCGGTGCGGCGTGTTCGATGGGGTGGTGCTGGTGTTGGCGCTGGCGATGGGCGTGTGGGGGACGGGTGCGGCGTTTTTGGATGCGTGATGCATAATGCGTTTCGAGCTGGGAATGCTTCGTTGATATATACATCATTATTGTCTCCTTGCGTCCCAGGTTTTGGTTTCCCAGATGAACCGCGTCAGATATGAGGCCACTGTCGCCAATTTGGCACTGGGCAGGACGCGAGCGAGCACGGGGTTGGGTACGAGCAGATAGATTGGGCCACGTGACCCATGACTCAGACTCTTTATGACTGGCATCTGTGCGCAACCGCCTTTTCACCGCCCACCACTAAGCTCTGGCAGGCAAGCCCTGCAGAACTCGGTGTGGCGTGCGCGTGTGCGACTGCCAAGCTAATTCGAGGGCAAGGCCTTTGTGAAAGGCTTGGAGACACGGACCCGGTGACCGAGGCTCGGCGGAAAGCCGCTGGGATTTGGTTGTGACCGTGGATTGTGGACTTGACGGTCGTCGTTGAGGCTCAATGGTGTTTTGGCAGCTCTGGTGCCTCTCTGTCTGCTTTCTGATGTCCAACGACAGAAAAGGCTGCTCGTGCGTGAACCTCAATCGCACCAATCGCACCACCACTGATCTCTGATGCAATTTGCGACCAACAAGCCATTTTCGAGGGCAAATGCCTTTTGTGAAAGGCCATTGCAGTGATTTCAAGGTCCAGCCCTGGCCGCAGTGTTTCTGAATCTTGCCCTCGCCTCTCGCTGCCTCCTATCGTGTCATCAAATGTCAGTCGAATTATTTCTCTTGTTCCATTCAGTGCTAATGAACCCACAGGACCCACTGCACCATCATCGCTGAGATCTAGACCAAAGCTTGAATTTTTTTGGCTGATGAGTAAGTCTTCAATGCATTAAAGATTGACAGAGGATATAGATTTATGAAGAATTTTTAGTATATTCACCTCCTCAACAACACATTCCATCATTGAATCCCCTCAGAATGCTAGTGGACCATGGCACTCAATAACTAATCGGCTACACAGTAGGCGACCCACTTCTTGGTGCGTGCGTAGGCCTTGCGGATGCGTCCGACAGGCCCCACCCCCACTTCTTGCTCGACGTGCACCGACGCGATATCATTGTCTGGAATCTGGAATAATAGAGGAAGGAAGATGCACCTTTGGCGACTCAGTCATCTCCACCAGGTTTCCAAGCTGCTTGGCATGGCTGAAAATGCCCTTGTCAAGGGGGGCTGCTCATAAGCCAGTGGAGGTCCTTCGGGCGTTGGGAAGACCCTTTCCTGATGCTTGAAGGATCTCTCCCGACGCACGAAGGACCTCTACTGGCTTATAAGCAGCCTCCCCTTGCAAGGGCATTGTTGGCCACACTGAGCCACTTTGGGACTTGCTGGGGATGGTTGAGTCACCAATGGTGTGTTTTTCTTCCTTTTCTTTTCATATTATTCCAGACTCTAGACAATGATATTGTATCTGTGCACATTGAGCAGGAAGTGCGGGCGGGGCCTGTCGGATGCATCCGCAAGGCTTACGCACACGCAAAGAAGTGGGTCACCTGCTGTTTTTGCCGCTGAGATCAAGATATGTATGTGGTATCCTTTGGTGATAACTGACGTGTTTCGCACAATGCCATATGCAAGGCTTCCACCCACACTGATGCACCCCCTTGAAGGCCATCACCTGAGATGTAGACGGACAAGAAGCTCAAGATCAACTTCATTGACCGCCCACTGCCAACCCCAAAGTTCTGCACACCCAGTTGCACGTACACCCTGAGGGTGTGTTACGTCCCTTCCTCCCTTCCTTTCATCTGTGCTTACTCGCCCACCCAGGTATCCTCGCCAACGAGCTCAAACACAGCCCCCTCGCACCCATCATGACGCAGGACTTGCTCTACCCCAAGGTGCAGTCCGCCTTTGCGGCAGCCGATTGTGCTCTGCAAAGAGGGCGACAAGGTATGCGCGGTCTGAGGTGTGTGACCGGCTCCGTCCCTTCCTCGAGTCTGGTGATATTGATGCTCACTTGGTCACAGGCAAGCGGCTCTCCTCTCTCTCCTCCTCCACCAACTTCTCATCTCCCTCGCTTCCGCCTCTTCCGCCTCATCCGTTTTATCTACGACAACGACACCGACAACGACAACGGACGACCGACAGGACAACCTCGTACCCGCCCACCGCGCGCCTCGTCTCCTCCACTTCCCCTCTCACCTCCTGATCCCTATTCTTTACACTCTTGCCTTCCTCCCACGTGCCCTACCCGAACCCGCGCGCTCGCTTTTGGACCCCGGCTTCGGAGCACTATCGCCATCGTCACTGCCGACGCCCCACCCGCCTCGGCGCGCTCCTCGCCCTCGCCGCCAACGCGCCTCGTCGGCCGCGTCAATCTCCAGTCCGTCTGGCTTGCCAGGCTTTGGAACGAGACCGGAGCCATGCATCGCCGGTTCTCCTCCCTGGTCAAGTCCCCCAACGCTTCTGGCTTGTCGGCGTCGTGAAGCCGGCACACGGGCACGGCGGTGCACACGTAGTTGCTCAAGGTCCATACTACGATCTCAAGCCCCGACCCTTAAACCCCGTATTGAGGGCGAGACGCCTCGCATGCATTCCCTTCTCAATCATCTGGCTATGTTTTATTTATTATATGGTCTCCTACTTACATGCCTGCATGATCCCTTCCCTGTATTATTTCTTCTCTCAGTCCTCTCTCCTTCATTTGCATACAAAATACCGTAATTATAAATGATTACTTTTGGGACTCGCGACCTTCGGGGTGGGAGCAAATGCATTAATCCAGCTACAACCCGAAATCAAAAGTGTACCAGCCATGCACGACCATATCATATGCGCATCGACGCCTTCGCCCCGCCTGCCGACCCAAGCTCCTTCCACCACTCTCCTCCTCCGCTGCCTCCACCTCGGCCTCCTCCCCGCACAGCTCCCCCTCCTCGACCGCGCCGCACGACAGTGCCCAACCCCGAACTTACGCCTTTGCGGCCGCCGCCGGGAAAAACCTCTGCGTTCGCGGTCTTGGCGACCGTGCCCTTCTTCTTTGGCGCAGCAAGCGTGGACTCGTCCCCGCTCGCATCGCTTTCCACATCCTCGTCCTCATCCACCTCCTCCGCGCTCTTCGTCTTCCTGCCCGACACAGCCCGCGGCCGCAACGACGGCGCGCCCCGCTCCCACTCCTTCCGATGCAGGCGATACACCGCCATCGTCGCGCGCGCGTCCGTCACGCTCGAATGCTCCCCCCCTTGAATGCTCGCCCCCAATTCCTGCGCAACGAGCTTCCTCAGCGCCACCAGCTTCACCGACCGCCCCTCACCCTCCTTCCCGTCCTTCGCCTTGCTCTTCGTCTTCACCACGCCGAACTTGGCCGAGTACACCTGCGTGTCGCGCGTAGCAGCGAACGGGTGCGACAGCAAGAGCGCGCGCAGGTCGTTGTGCACCGCGTGCCCGATCAAGATGCGGTCCACGAGCAGGGCGGCGACGCGCGCCTGGATGGCGGGGAAGGGTTTCGCATGGACCATGTCGCCCTCGCGCACGCCGCTCCATTCTGTGCGGTAGTCCACGACCCGCTCGCGCTGCTTGACGAACTCGTCGAGGATGACCGCGCCGTGGAAGTTGACGAGACTGACGCGCGCGAGGGAGGACTCGGCGCCGTCGAGCCCGACGCCGACCATCTCGCAGTCGAGGGCGAGGTATTTGCCCGGTCTGGAGGGCGGTATTATTCTCAGTGAAATTTAGTAGGGAAAGGAGCGAAATATACGCACTGCGCCTGCACCTCTGAGAATTCGACTTGGCCAAAGATCATGCTGCGCAGCGCGGAGAGAGACTCGCCGTTCTTCAGGTCTGCGGCGGTGCCTGCAGTGGGGTCCGCGATTTGCGTGCGGGCCTTGACACTCGCACTCGAACGAGGAGATGGGGACCGCGAAGGCGATGGCGAAACATGCTCGATCTTGCGGCGCTTCCTTGGAAACTCTTGAGAAGAATCATGGAGTTTGCGTACGGGTTTGGGGAGGACCTGGAGTAGGATAGTTATAATCCAAAGTTTCGTTAAAAGAAGGGAAGAGACCTTCCGCAGCGCCAGCCAATTCGCCGACGCTTTGGGGGCATTTGCGCTCGACGTGGGTTTCTTCGGCATCCGGCGAATCGATGCTCGTAAAAACTGCAAGTTTGCGGGAGGTGGTAAAACGAAAGGCGTGTCGCCGATTCCTGATACGGCTTTTCCTAAGAGACCGCCGGCAAGGTACGGTGAGGTTCTTTTGAGAGGTGCTTGCGAAGTGGCAAAGACACGGAAAAAGAGTCAAATGCGAAGGTGGCTGTGTAGATGAGATTGTGTCAATCTAATCTACGCGGCTCATAGGGAGGTAAACTCAAGCTGGGTGGTCATACATGGTTCAGTATTACATAGATAATGCCGGTTCAATATAGCGGGCCTATGCCTTTGCGACTCTCGGAGTGCCATATAGATCTAACGGTCCAAACTCCCACGACTCCTTGTACTTCCTTGAAAACCAGTACGTTGTCAGCCACTTCAAAGGCAACGGGAATGGCGGGAACCTGAGGAGGAAAACAAGTTAACGAGCCGCGGAGGTGCGGAGAGGCATGTGCGCACCATGGCGTGGCTGGGTTTCCGCACACCACGCTCAACGGAAGGGTTGTGTTGAAATCAGTTTTGGCCAGCGCCAGTTTCATGAACGCGGCGTCCATATCCTTCAACTCCTTCTCTGTGAATACCGCTCGCATCCGGCCTGATTCAAGAGCTGGAATCTCCTACCACGTCGTTCAGCGGAAAATGCAGGACAAGTGGAAATCATAAACTTGGCGGAGATGATCGATCATAACATCGCTGAATGAGTTGATCTTTTCAACGAGCAGTGAGCCACTGTATGTCTCCTTCCCCGCGTTGATTACTTCCAGATGCTTCTTCAGCTCAAGGAGATCAGGAACAAATTCCGCATGTTGTTCAACGCAGGCTGATAGTGTACCCGCCCCCAATTTCTTTTCCAGTTCTGGGAATAAGAACGTTTCTTCCAGATCATGATGGTGGTGAACACTGTCGACCTGAACCAAATAACAAAAAAGGAGGCTGAGGCACCTCCGACTTGGAATCAGTGAAGGGATAGAGACGCACCACCGCTAGACAGAACACGATAAAGGGCTGCACTTTGCTGCCATCAACCGTTGATGCATGGAAAACCATCGCATTTACACCTTGAATGAATGCATTGTGGGCTGCTGCCATGTTGCTGCACTTAGGTGAGCTGGGAATATAGTTGAGTGGTCGGAAACGCACATTGCTTGATAATCAAACATGTTCTTGAAATCGCCAGGAGGCATATCTGGTGGTTGTCCATGTAGTTGAAGGCGCCAGCGCGAAAACAATGGATTTACCAATCAAAGGATACGGAGCAGGCATGGTGGCTGTCAGAGTTTTGGTGACTCCGGTCGAGATTGCGGTAAGAGCTCGGTACGAGGATAGGAAAATATCGCGTTTGTGATGGTACCGGTACAAACGCGTAAAGGGACTGTACAGTACAACGTAATATTAAATACTGACTGTCAAACCCAATACGAAAGTCATCCCGGCAGCGCTGAGCGCGCAGGCTCGCACCGCCGAATACTTCTAACAGTGGCCATCTATATGGAGACGCGCAAAAGTGTTGTGGGCGTTAGTCGATATACATCCCCTTCGCTCGAGGGTCGTGGCTCACGGACTGGTCGTCAGTGGCGGCTTTCCGAGTCCGTTGCAGCAGCTTCCTCGGAATTATCAGTGATTCCTCGAGCTCGGTGTTCCGCAAGTCGCCTTAAGTATGTTCGCCGTGTGGCCCCGCACTTCTCCCTGAAACACCAGATAGCACCAGATCGTCAATCTAAGACCACAAATTATGAGATGTTACCGCCGATCGGGAACGTGGCCTAAAAAGGAAATTGGGTTGAAAACCGACCACAAGTTGGCAGATAAACGAAGGGAAGATCCGACGACCATTTCCCAAGAGATGATGTGAACAGATAAAATCAACGCCCCGACTTCAAGCCCACCTTGTGTCCTTGAAGTCCTACATTCACAATGTCCAAAATATCAGCATTTGTGGGCATTGAAAGCGGTTCAACGAGTGTTGCGCTGACAATTGTCCAGATAGAGCTCAGTCGCGTCGACCGATTTGCGGGAACCATGATTCTATTTTGGGGCGGGCGTGTAATGTTCTCAACCCTTCTACAGCGTGACGATGTCTGCGAATCGCCTTAATGTTCCCATGGACGTCTATGGGTTGGAATTTTCTCCGGATTTTTGGATGCATGTCTTCTCCACAGGTGAACCGCCTTTCCCATTCATTCCGTTTGAGATTGAGCTCATTTCCCTCTAGTATGCGTCATGTCCTCTTATATGGCATCCAAAAATAATCCTGTCTAGGTGGTGGTTGTATATGGAACGATAGGCTCAAATCCAGCCTGTCTATGAAAGCAAACTTGTTGATAGACAGGCTGGTCTATCTGAGTTTGAATTACCAATAAAACCCTACCACCATAGGAATTTAATTCTCGGGCAGAGTGCCGGTGAACTGAAGAGCTATTTGCAGGCTGTATCTCTTCAGTTCACAAGCGGGTGGACATCTCGGGAACGGTAGTTTCAAGAAAATCATGTATTTCGCTTTCAGGGAAGAGATTTAATAGAGAGTTTGCGCAGAAGCCATATGAGCCATGCAATGGCTTTTGGGCTGTGTGCGTCATATGGGTCCACCAGCCAAATTGTGATGCAAATGCCATTCCAATGGCATCCACCTGGTATTTTTGCGCACGGCCCGGAAGCCATGAGATGGCTCCAATGGCTTTCGCGCAAACAGGTTGATCAACATGTATCCGAATAACTTCTGGCTTCCTTTCACCTGCCCTGATTTTGGGGGGATGAATGGTTTGTAAAGAATAGCTCTGGAATTTCGACTTTCTCAGGTTGAGGGTACCTCTTCGTCTCATTCTCCATAGTAGTGACCAAATCTCGCGGCCTCCTTTTGTCTTTTGTCTCAGAATCAACAGTAGCTCTTCGGCCAACTGTAAATCCTTTCTGGGAGGTCCATGAAGAGGTTCGAGTTGCAATTTTTGCGTCATGTTAAATTGAACTCTTTCAGCTGTATTCAATTGAACAAAGTCGCTACAGCAACGAACAGTTGAACATGTTCGATTGGTGGGCCCATTGAGTATTGTATTCACGATTCATTGAGAACAAAAGGTGTTCAATCCAATCATGTTCAATTGTGATACTCGATATCATTGAACACTGCCCAAACTTTATTTTTCTAGCGGCTGACTCATGTGACGGCTTTTGATTCATTCAATAGACTGCTCAATCTGTTCGTTTAAACATGCGTGCAACGAGGTAACCGCGCCGTATCCGGATGGCTCTACCCAGGAGGCAACCAGCGGGTCACCGTACCCCAGGTACATCACAACACTATGTTCTGTAAGAACGTCAGAACCGGGAGCCGAACGAGTCTGACGACCCGGCGGATGATTATGGCGACTAGGACGTGTAGATATATCCAATTATTCCGGAACCACCAAGCGCTGCCACACAGGTCGATGCTCTCCCCGTTTTTTCCGTTCCCGAAGCAGTGACAAAGCATCCTCCTGGATTCGGGGCCTCAACACCGCAAAATCAGCACCGGGAGGAATCCGCGCAGCAATCTGGCTCAGACCGTGGTGAAACGCAGATGTAGGGCTGCGCACGGGCACCATGCGGCGGCTGACGTGCTTCCCATCTGCCACAAGTACGACGACCAAGTTCAACCGCCCGCCACTGCGTGCCGCACGTGCTACCTGATCAGCCCACTGCGCTGCGGATTCCTCCGAGGGATTGGGATCCGGTGGCGAGTCCACAGAGTGGACCTGCGGCCCTTCAAATTCCCCGATGTAGTTGAAGAGCAGATAGGACTGCTTCCCAGGGTTTTGGTGCATGAAGGCGATTTTGTCCACGCACGACCGCCGGAGGTTTTTTTCGTGGTCGTAGTGCACAAGAGCAAGCAGGAACGACCTGTCTCTCGCACTCAATGTCTCCGGTTCCGCTGTGAATTCCAGATATCAGATGGTACAGCATTATAGAATTGAATTAAGCTTACCGAGACGGAGATTTCGAAGATGCTTGCAGACGTCCCTGTGCCCGTCTTCATACCAATCCAGTGCCTGGCAGGCAGTGGAGCAGTAATATAAAGCACGACATGATGAGCATCGCTTGAATTCGTTTTTCTTCCGGATTTGCTCGCACTGGTGGTGCGAAATGAAGTATAGGGGATAGAGTTGCTATAGGACACTTACTTTCATGTTATCACAACCGAGGACGGAGGTGCTAACAGCTTGATTGTAGGCCTGCAATATCCGGACGTTGCGAAGCGCAGCCTTGTTGAAGCGGTCCCATAGTTGGAACAATTCCGGGCTGCGGAAGGGGTCCAGCGGAGGAAACAACAGGACCGCGTCCTTCTCGACGGGGCGGTCGATGGCGGATAGGACGGTGTGGGAAATCAGAGACCGGGGGAGTACCTGCTGGAGCAGAGTTCGCAAGAAGTTGTCCATCTTGAGATCGCTTTGAGCGCAAGTCATGATAGCGTGCACAAGATTGCAATTTAACGACTCAGCCAGGGAAGGATAACTCGGAGATAGGTCAAATCTCCTCGTCAAGACGGTGAAGCACCTGTTCCGCACATCGTCGGCACCCTCAACCGTTGAAGACTCGAAACTACAGAGGACCATCGTGATCAATCCGATAATTCCACGAGTGAGCAGCGCTGTGGCGAGGGGCCCATGTCCATCATCACTCTCCACCAATAGTCGCAGTGGTCCCGTGAGAAGGAATACCGAAACAGGATAACCACATGGTCGGCGTAGAACGCGATCAATGTGGTATGTCAAACACGCAGCAAAGCGGTCAATGCCCCCAGCACCCTCAAAATATTCTTTTATATTGGGTGGATGAGCAGACTGAGTATCGCGATTGATGAATTGAACGACATCAGCAATGCCTGGTTCATCGACGTTGCGCTCGTAGTGAAGGTAGACAGCCCATGCCCCCGTGACCACTGCCCGAATGCCTGCAGTCTCACTGACCAGGCTACCCGTTGCCGGGTTGCCCTGAAAATAGGTGATGAGTTTGATGCAGTGCTCCCCGGTATTCTTGAACGACATAGGAAGTAATGACGCGACAGTTTCACCGTAAAGGTCCAGAAAATTGATCCAGTTCCAAATCCGGGGCCATAGTTGTATGGCGGTGCTGTCTTTCCAGCGATACCCGTACTGCCACAGGTCACCGATTCCGTTCAACGACAGCATTGCCAGTGCAATTGATGAGGTAGAGTCGATTCCAGAATCGAGTTGACTAGGAGTAGGGATATTTGCTGGATCCAGATTGCAGTAGAAGACAGGGAGGAACAGATTCGGTTCGTGGCACGTTTTTTTGGCGCACAGGGAGGTTAATTTCTCGAAATCCGCCAGAGAGCCGTTCGCAGCGCTGGATGCATATCTCTGTGTGGCCCATGAGAGATGCACTGGACGAGGGGAAATATCGAACTCTGTACGGTGTGGGGAGTCGAGCAAGATTTCCCAGTTCTAACTCCGGGTTCATCGAAGACCAATGTCGTTTGAAAGAAAATAGAATGATGGTATGGCAACATGGACTGGACAGCTTGCGTTTGGCGCCCCGGCTAGTCAGCCGAGATGATGGGCGATTGATTTGACCCTTTGGGATGTCGGGACCCCAGAACCACGTCGCTTACAGTATTCCGAAGGTGTAGGGACCCAGCAAAAATTTGCAGAATAATATGTAATGGGGTCAATTCATTTAATTTTCAGGCTAGTTACACACCCTTTGATGCTGGTAGAGACTCGGAACGCGCGAAAAAGGTCGCAAATGGGTGCCGTGATACCATCAGCACAACCACACACCCATTTAGGAACTTCCCCGGATGCAATATGTGGTTGATGTAAAGGAAACAAGGGAGGAGAACTCACGCAGATAGGCAGGTGTAGAAATTATTTTTCCCATACAGTGGGAGCTCGAGAGAAGAGATCAAAGAAACGTAAAACCAATGTACCCAGTTTGAAGAACAGGAGTGGGAGTCCCGGTGTTGGTGTTGTCCCCATCTGATTCTGTACTTCTGCATAAGCACGGGTTCACTATATTTTGTACTCTCGTTAAGATGGATGTCAGCAAGGCGGGACACAATGTGATTTATCAAACTGAGGCCGGGGGAACATTGAAGTTGAACGAAGCATAGTTGACCAATTTGACAGCCAAACTTCAGCTAGCCTGAGAGTAGACTCGTTACCAGTTTGCCTATGATGAACAAAATATGTGGCGAGCACTTTGCCGTATGCTCATTGTAGGCAGACTGGTAACGAGGCTAGCCTGAGAGTTCTGGGGCTGGGCATTCATGAAGTCACAAGCCATTGATTCAGTAGTCCAAGTTAAAGTTTCAAGTGACCGCAGCGTAGAGCTTCAGGACCGTTAGTGCTAGGGATAAAAGAAGGTACATATATGCACGGGGGTAGTAGCAGCTTGTTGGAAACGAATCACCGTCCCTTTCAGACTCGACTGACAGTATCTGTTGTAGGGTTTGATTTATTCATGCTGTGAACCTCTGCATATTGTTCAATGGGCCATTTAGCCATTGGAAAAGGTGTAGGACTCACATCCAACAAGCAGTACGCAAGGTGGGGGGACCTGCCTACTCAGTTAACGTGATATTAGGCTCGAATCCAGCCGTTACATAGGACAATATCATAGACAGACACAGTCACTGGTCTAAGGTGATATTTAATGGCAGGTACTGGCACCAAGGTTTAGTTCCTTGTCGAAATCTGAATGTCTGTAGTTTTGAGCATTTTCATGAAGCACAGCGGACTGCCAGAAGCAAGAAAATGACAAATGAGACATATCCATGTTCAATTACCAAGTACGAGTGACATCAGATGGCTAAGTAAAATTTTGTGGCGGGTTTGGTTAATTGTTCGAAGTTTCAAGTCTGAGGGGATTCCACACAGCATTGAAAACGATTGAATGGCACACATCCCTAGGATTATTTGTAGTGGCTCGTGAATTCAGGTGGAAAGGCAACTCAGTTCTGCTTTCAATCTCCCATTTTGTTTCTTTTCGCAGGTCCAATGCATAGGATGATTTGCAAATATTGTTGAAATCAACATTTAAACATACCTTCTGAGCTCCGTGGAAGAGCTGATGATCAAAACGGAAAATACTATCGCTTTCCTAAATGGGTGTGGTTGTGCTGATGGTATCACGGCACCCATTTGCGACCTTTTTCGCGTGTTTCGAGCCTCCACCAGCTTCGAACAGCGTGTAACTAGCCCGAAAATCAACGAAACTCACCCCTATTACGTATTATTTTGCGAACTTTTGCTGGGTCCCTACACTTCGGAATACTGTAAGCGGCGTGGTTCTGGGGTCCCGACATCCCAAAGGGTCAAATCAACCGCCAATCACCTCTGCCGACTGAAGCCGGGGGCAAAAGACAAGCTGTCCAGTCCATGTTGCCATATGATGGTGACGGATCACAACATAACGTGAGAAATCGAAGTGTCAAAAATTGGAGTGCCGCCCTCACTGCTGCCCCTGCGGCACTGGCGGCAATTTCACTTGGGCCGTTGTCGACGGCTTGCGAAATTTTTCACCTCAAGTAGGCTTGAAGTACTTCACTTATGTCACGAGACGTTGTAAGTAGTTCTACCGTGGAATATCACGTTTTGGGATCTTACGTGTGAATAAAACCTGTTGCAACGGTGGGAGCTGCGTAAACCTCTTTCAAACTTTGGTTTAATGCTTCAAGTTGAAGAGGCGGCAGGGCGGCAAATTCACCATTTGGGAGCGGCAAACGTACTCGGGAGGGCAGTAAGAGGCGGCAGAGACGGTAAGGGCGGCAGAGGGGCGGCACCTCGTTTGACCGGACGGCAGAGGGCGGCGATCTTCGTGCGTTCTATGGGCGGTAGTGTGACTAATATGCGTCACATGGGCGTGAAGAGGCGGCACTTTACCCTCCCATAAATTTTGTTCAGAATTCAATTTGGGGGGGAGGCAGCCTGGCAAAGGCCATCGAGCTTGTGGGCAATGGTGCCGAAGGAGCATCAGTATTCACTCCTTTGAAACTGAAATATTTCCAAAATAGTCATGGAGAGAGATAGTGTCGGACCTCGATATCGCATATTTCTTGCAATAAAATTAGAGAAATACGGAAATCATGGTCATTAAGGCCTGTTCACCCTCAAGAAGTCAATTAGATCGATTTTGTTGCGGCGGTTGTGTAGTAACTCCACAATTCAAAAAGTTGAACAGACCATCAAAATTGTGCTGCCCAATAAATTGAACACATGCTTATGCATGTGAGTTGCAAAAATTTCGCATCCACCCCTATACCTTTTTGGGAAGTCCTTCCCGTTTGGGTTGGGCCAGCCGAAACACGGCAGTGAAATTCAGCCGAGAAGCCACCGCTATTTCAAATTCCCTCACTTCAAAAAGCGTAAGGATTTCTCCTCATTTGCTCAGCTCGCTCGCTCGCTTTCTACCATCGTTGTTCATTTCTATTTACACACATGATATAGCTACAGGAGCGCAGGATACAAATCATCCAAGTACAAATAGTATGAAATTCAGGCTTGCTTCATGGAGGCAGGGGATAGACAATAGATCAAGGTAGAAGGCACCGTGGATGAGCTGCAGGACGACGGAGACACGACGAGCGCTCGACACGCTTGGAAACAGGGTGAGGGCTGCCGGGAATGTCGATGGGCAGGAGGCATGAGCCGCGAGCCGCTGGCAACAGGCACCAGACGGGAGGCGCTGGCGAAGGAGGTGATACGGGAGCAGCTGGCAAAGGGGCATTGCTGGCGGGGGAGCATGCAGGGCTTGACCTTGATGACCTCGTCGTCGCTGTCCTCGCTGCCTCTTCTTCCGAACGCGACACTCGTCAAAGGGATGACCTGGAGGCGATGGTGAGCGGCGGCACTTGCTGTTGCCGACGGCAGTGCGCGAGTGGGACAAGGCCGGAGCAACAGATACGCGTCGACAATTTGGCGGTGGGTAGCATGGTGAACGGGGCGGCCACGCGCGCAGTTCGAGGTCAGTGATGCGCTGCGTTAGCTGGGCGACAGTCTTCCGGAGTAGGGTAGTGTCCATGTGATGCGACAGCGTCAGGGCATCGAGGAATTGGGCTTAGCAGGGGGTGTTTTTAGTCTTGCAAAGCGTATATGTCGGTGAGCGCAGGAGGTTCTAGGTGTGTTTCGACGAGCAGCGCAGCGGTGAGATTGAAGGCGGCGGCGGCGGTGGTGGTGGAGGCTTGAGGCAGCAGTGGGTGTAGCAGTCACGGTTGACACCAGATGGCGGCGAGAAGGGTCGGGGACAAGGCCACCAGAACTTGTATAGCGCGTGATGCGTGTCGCCAAAACATTAGATTATGATACGGTCAGTTAGTAATGGGGGAGGTTGAGAGATGCGTGTTCACGCACGGCAGTAAAGAAGTCTTTGTGATTGCGTCTCAATGCTACACAAATTTGGATCGGGGAGAATTGGTTGGCAGCGGTTGCACCCGTCGTCAGGGCAGGGAACTTGTCGAGCGTTGATCTCCATCGTGGCGTCGTTGCGAAAGAGTATGGTGGACGGGGAGGGTCTCGCGAGGGAGCATG
Organism: Mycena galopus ATCC 62051; assembly: GCA_014925785.1. NCBI lineage: Eukaryota > Fungi > Basidiomycota > Agaricomycetes > Agaricales > Mycenaceae > Mycena > Mycena galopus. Next base: position 79,598 of record WIQG01000142.1, read on the forward strand.
GTGATGGAGAGAGGAAGACGCGTGCTGGCGTTGTTTGGTGCAGCGTTTGTCAGCCACAGTTGCCGCCGATGCCAACTTGCGGCCGGCCCAACCCAAACGGGAAGGACTTCCCGAAAAGGCTCAGGGGCGGATGAGAAATTTACCGAGTGATGCATGTGCCTCTAGGTAGAAGACAAACAAGCCAAGTTCACTGAGAGTGAAGATGTCCTCGACGGTTCAGCGCAGCTCGAATGTGCAGAACAAATTTATATTCAGAGACGTGTGCTCAATTATCAATTGACTCAATGTGATCCATGATTAACAACAAGCAGAGTAGACACTGTCCTTGTGAACCTAAAAGACATCTGTTAATTCAGAGCTAGAGCGTGATTAGGGGGAGACATTTTCAAACAGGCAGCGAGTTAATTCACTAAATCCATGTGCCAAAGAGCAAACTACCAGCGGAGCAGCAAAGGATTTATTTTAGTCCGGCACTGTATAACACGGTTTACCAGTGTAGAGACAATAAAATCAAGGAAGACAATCGGGGGCGGCAGCGTGACAGAAGTACCGTGCCGCCTTTCCTTTTTTGGGGTGATCGTGGCGGCAAGGAGGCAGTACTGGCGGCATTTTCACCATGCCCGTCGACAGCGCTTCACGCAGTCTCCCACTTGCTGTTGAATTGCTAACTATAGTTATCACGGTGACCCTCGTTATAAAATCACGCATGTTCGTCTGCACTCACAAAACGGCGCACCTTGCTTGACACAGAGAAATGAAACGAATTACTATATGGAAGGGCTTACACTTGGGTACTTACTTACTGAACTGGATCGAGACCTCGCACCGCCAAGGGGTTGCAAACAGACATGAAAACATCTCGATATGACACCAATACAAAAGTTGGAGCAAGAAATAAATCAGCCCCGGTTGCTTCTGGAACTGGAAACATACATGAGTTTTATTTAAACGTCAGCGGGTAGTTTCCGAGCAGCCAATTTCGGGATCAGCACTTCTACCTCCTTCCACCGAGTGACCTCGCCGCGCTCGCGCTCCCAACGTGCTGGGGCATTTTCGTCGTCCGAATCAACATTCTCGAACATCCACAGGTAATAGTACGTGTAAATCTTCGCGAGGCGCGGGAACAACGCAGCAATAAAACTCGCGACGGCGGGGCTGTCGGTTATGGGAGAAACATCAACAGCCAGAGAAGCAAGACAGGATTGCGAGACGACAGTTTCGTCCAATGGCGGAATTGTGGACGCGTCGAAAATGATGGTGAGGGACTTCAACTCGCGGCAGTGCTTGGCGAAGGCACTGAGGCCATGGAGCGACATGCTCGGCGGCTGGCGCAAATCTGGATCTGTGTAGTCGGGCGCCGTTAAAGAAAGTTTTTTGACCCTCGCCCATGCACGGGCAATATCCCATGCCAACGTGTCGTCTATGTCGAATCCAGCGGGAGGCTCGAGCGTGATCTCCGTGAGATTTGTGAAGCAGAGAAGCAGCGCAAGACTGTGGCCATCGACCACATAATTCGCGATGGCATCTCCCGGTGGTAGCGTTTGGACAAAATCCGTCTCCGTCTCCGTGAGCACGACTTCGAGAGTCTGGAGGGTGGAGTGACGCAAATGGTTTACTAGAGCCGCGTACAATTGACTCGTGGCCGATTTTACCGGCATTGACATGCCGATGTTGAAAGAGGCCAGACAACTGTTGGACAACAGGTTCAGGAACTCGATCGCGAATTCGAGGGAGGTGTCACCGAGAGAGAGATCGCGAAGGGAGGAGAATGGAGGGGCGAGCGAGTTCCTGAGGGAGCGAAACCGGGGTGAGGGTCCCAGATCTCCCAAATCCGGGAAACGAAGAGCCAATGAAGTCAGGGAAGGGAGCTGGGCAAGATGTTCAATGGTTACTTCGCCCAGTCTATCGAGGACGAGGTCTTCAATTCTGCTCAGGGAGGAAACGATCTCGGCGAGTATGCCACAAGAGAAGGCATCCCTTGTGACATAGGAGCAGAGACGGAGCCTTTGTAAATTCGGGTACCGATTCAGCTGAGTGGGAAGTGAAGATGCATGTGAACCAGAAGAGAAAAGCGAAATGTCGAGATCTATAATGTTGGGGCCAAGGAAGAGACCGAGGCCTGGAAACAGGTCCTCGTCTTCAAGCCCAAACAATAGGCTCTTGAGATTTGGGCATATGTGGTTGCGGGGAAGCCCGGAGCCAATCATTTGAAATACATCAGCCATCGAGAACTCGTCGAGGATATCCGAGTCATTTGACCGTAATTCCAGTCTCTGAATCCGAAGTGCATATACCAGAGGTATATCCCAATCCTCAGGGCGGACAGGACCAGTGATACGCTGATGAAAATAATCAGCAAATCAACAATTCAGTCATTTAAAGCAGGTTCAACGCACAAAAATGCGCCTCGAATGGCCCCAATTCCACTCAGTTTTTTCTTCCCATAGATGGGAGGGAAGGCACTTGAGCAAATTCACTAGAGTGTCTTGCTCACGCCACAAGAAATCCAAAGCAGGGTCCCGGAAAATCTTGCAAGTTCGTGCAAGCGCGGCAAAATCCCGGCAACCGAGACACTTTTTGCGCTGTGAACGAGAGAAATATTGTCTGTGAGGAATAGGAATTTGCAGTTTTGCAAAGATGAGATGGAGTATTTCAGGAATCCGGAAGGTGTGATGCATCTTGGCTCGACGCCTGGTTAGAACTTGATGTTGGCACACGATAAACAGACAAGACCAGGATTGGCGGCACACGTACCTCTTGGGTTAAAAAACAGTGGCAATCGATTTCAACACTGCACTGATGCTAATGGCCTCGCGTTATGCACAGCGGACAAGGCCTGCGACTCTGCGAAATTGAGGACGTGTCCCAGTCAGGGATGCTAGAGATTTCGGCGCGAGTCGCGTACCACTGTCGGCGTGCGGCAGAGAGCACGCGTAGGGTGAGCTTGAAGAGCTGGATTGAAAGCTTCTTCGAAGGGGGCCAGCCGCAAGTGCTGATTGGACCTAGTGCGCTTGGTTTGTGCTGATTTGGTTTCTGCCAGCGGAGTTTGACAGTCCAGCACCGTTTCGGCCCGGGACCCCGATCTTTGTAGATCAAAATTACATATGAGCCGATGGTCTGCGAAATCGTGATCCCACAAGTTCTAGTATTATCTTGACATCGAACATTCACGGATGAAATGGCGAGCTGAAAAGACCCAACGGGAATGATAACGATGGTATTCAAGATCAAGCACGAACTTGAGGAATGGCACCTCAGATTTGTCGAGGTACCAGGCCAGTCTATTCAGAGAAATAGCTGACTACCCGGACTTATGCGGATTTGGCCCTTCAAGGTGAGCCCAAAAAACATGTCATTAGCAAAGGCAAGCTGGTAACGGCAAGCTTCCAGCGCGTCAGGAGGTTCAAATCTGCACCCACCGCCAAGGTGGTATTTACATAAAAGGAGATTGAAGAGTTTACAAATATTGCTAACGCCGTTGTGGCAGCATTTCACTCAGCACTGGCATGACATCTGCTTGAACGAGCTTTCGCCACCGCCCCGCACTTGGACAGGGCTTGTAAAGAGTGTGGATACCTAAAGATCCAAAGCACATTGCATCATATCTCCACCGTCTGAAGCGTTCAAAGGGTTGGCAATTAGCGACGATTCTAAACACCATTGAATTAAAAGATAGTATATGGCATCGACGTCAGTCACGGCCCAATTTTGAAATTTAAAATTCAGGAATTGAACATTGGTCACGTGCTCAAATGTTCAGCTCCGTTCATTGACCCTATTCAACAAGTCTAAGTGTACTTCGATTGCTGACAATTTGACAGATTGTGGCTCAAGCATCCCATTGCGTCCGCATTTCAGTCTGATAATCGCATCTATGTTAGTGATCGGCACGGGTCTCCCGCGGGTCTACGAGGACGGACCCGTACCTGTACCCGCAAAAACCCGTACCCGTGGTCGCGGGTGCGGGTTTTTCGGCGGGTCGACGGGTGGCCTGCGACCCGCGCAACCCGCATGAGACCCACGTATTGTATGCTACTTTTTCCTGCTGCTTTGCACCAAAAGAGCACAGTGAAAGTACCAGGAACTTTTCCAGGATGACCAAAGTGAGTAACTGCAAGTTTTCAGGGATACAACAACGGATAAACAGCGACAAAAAAGACAGGAAAGTGGCGCAACAGCCAACCGAGTCGGTGGTTGGAGCAGAATCGGGCTTGCTTGGATTGGAAGCTCTTTTAATTAATTTCATTACAAGGTATTGTGTATTGTCTTTCTACTGATGCAGCGACAGATTTCCAGCGACGGGTCCCGGACGGGTACTGCCGGGTCTCGCAAAATTCTCGAGACCAACCCGTACCCGTACCCGCACCAACCCGTACCCGGGGCCCGCCGCGGGTGGCCCGACCCGTGCCGATCACTAATCTATGTTGATCTGTTGGTTGCTCACAAGTTGGCACAGCGCGCTGTGCTCGTTGCTATCATTCAATGGTGGTAGACTCTGAACAAAAGGAACGCGCTCTCGCAATGTAATTTCCGTCGCCGACGTTCCCGGGAATAGCGCGGTACCTTGATTTAGGCTGTAATAGCTGTAGAGATTGATCATTTTTCTCCCGCGGCAGCGTAACATGTTCCGAAAATCGGGCGTTGCGGATGGAAACACGGCAAATCTATTAGTATGGGCGCATAAACAACGACGCAATCCTCCGGGAATCTTACTAGTAGATGGTCTTCCTTCCCTCCCTTCTGGCTCAATACGTCTTGCCCCACATTCGGGGCTGTATCTCGACGGTCTCAAATCGTACCATCGATGATTTCAACGGCGACGAAGTAACCGGTGTCCGCCCAGTCTACGACCCATTGGATGCGTGGAATGTCGTGGTGGTAAAGCTTTTACCAGATGGTACGGCCTCTCGTGCTGAAGCAGGCCCACTTTAATTTAGAACAGCAACTGCACTGGTTGTTTCGTTCAACCCGACGCCAGCCAAACGGTTGACGGGACGTGGCACGATACAATCGATAAAGCCACGGAAGGACCACCGACTCACAATGTTACTTTGCAATTCACGGGTGTGACAATATCGAACACTTTGCTTGGAAAGCCCTCGAACTTTCTCATTTTTTAGGGACGGCGATATACTTTTTCGGCATCGTTCCCAACACCATCCCCAACACCCTAACATTGGTCAACGTCACGTTCAGTCTTGATGGCGCATCTGCTGGCAGCTACACCCACTCCGCAGAAGAAAACTCAGCAGAAATTTTGTATTCCGTCCCGATGTTTGCCTCGGGCGGGCTCAGCAACGAACCACACACACTGGTCGCACAGGCGCAGACCTCGTCCCTCTTGATCTTCGACTCCGCCGTCTACACGTGAGCCGTTAAAATCTTCTCCTCAGCAGTGTTTCATGGAGAACAATAGATTTGATGATGGGAACGGCGGATCCTCTAGCGTTGCGTCGCAAACCACCGAGACAGTACAAGTCACAACCACCGCAGGCGGCGGCGGCAGTCAAGATCAGTCGAATCGAACTTCGACCCATTCCGATGCCGCAATTATCATCGGCAGTACATGCGGCGCCGTAGCCGCTGTCTTGCTGGCTTGTGCCCTCTTCTGGCTCAGGCGGCGCAGATCTCCGAGTTTGCATCCGCCGGAGACCTTCCTCCTGGGTCCGAATTTGCACAGGCAGACGCCAAGTACCTCGCGGTTGATGTCAGACTTGGAGACCCAAGCGGTATCAAGTTGGACCGAGACTTCAATCGCTTTGCCACCATATACGCCATGGGAGCCGGGTCAAACTGCGCAGGACCCTACAGCGCCGTCACTAGCAGGCGAACATCGAGAGAAGAGAGGGAAGGAGCTGTAATTCAAGAGCGCGGCACCACTTCAGTTAAGGAAGATGGACTGGAGCATTGATAGCGGGCTTTCAATGGGGGGTTTTGGGCGGGCGGGGCAGGGTGGTTTTGGTAAAGGGGTTGAGATGGTGGGTGATCTTCAACCCAAGGTTTTGTCTTCAGGTTTGGAGACTTTGAGATGGGCTAGAAGATTGAACTCGAGTTGCAAGATTTGAGCGATGACCATAGTTTTGAGTGGTGGTGATTCAGATGTAGATGTTGAGCTTGCAAGATTATCGACGAGATCGGGAGCCGCAACGAGATGCGAAGCGACGGAGAAAAAAGAAGGAACACTGACCACGGGTGGGGAGGACCAGAGATCGATGAGAAATCGACAATCTCTATCAAACGATGTTCAAGAAGATGCACTTCAGTCTTCATTGTCGTACATCGGGCGGAATTTATTGAAGGTTGGTCGCTGTCGGTAGTCGTGAGGGTCATTTTGTGCGCCTGGATCTAAATACGAAAGAACGAGCCCGAATTTGAAGTGCTAAGAATTTGCGCGTTTGACGCATTTAAGGTGCACTTATCAGACCTTCTGTTAATTCGAACGGTGGTCAGCTGTTATGTAGCGCCCGACGGCGCACCCACCACCAGGAGTTTACCTGGGCTGAATTCGGATTTCGGATCCTCACTGCCAAAGTGGTGCAAGCACGTTCGATCCGCGGTCTGGTGAGAGGGTCGGGTCCCCGGCTCCACCTGAATCGTCCGAGATGACCCGCACCCACCTGGGAATGGACCAGCGATAGGATAAAGGTATTAGCTCTGGCGCACCGGAGTCAGGCACTTCAATGGCGAGCCGTTTTACTGAAAGGTTTGCAACGAGGGTCCAGGGTGGTATTAATTAACTCGCATAAGAATAACTTGCTACACGCCTGTACACGTCTGCTTTGCTGGCACACTGGCAGTCGTGCCGATTCTAATCGGAGAACAAATTCGACGGAATAAATGAGAGAAAAGTCAGTTGAATCGCCTACCTTATCTGTGAAAGGATAACTACAAGATAGACTTGTGGCTGGATGTCAGTGGATGAGGTGCAGAACGGCATTCGGGCCGATGTGTATGGCGCACGCGGTCGTGGGAACTCGTGCGGGGTAATTGGCAATGATGCCGATCCGGGGTTACCCTACTTTCTTCCTTACGCCCACCAGGGCGGCCTTTGGCACTGTCACACCTGCGTCCGTGGAGACTCTCCCGGACTCGGATTCATACCTAGTATCCTTCTAGTTGCTCCGCATCGCGTCGAGCCCTCACATACCATGGTGAGTTGTCGTGGAGGCTGTGGAGTGTCTCTGACACGAGTGACTCGTAGCCGACACAAGTGCAGCCACCACCGCAGGAACAGCCGCACCAGGACGTGCACACCAAGCACGCAAATGCATTGCATCGAGATGCACTATTGCAGGCCTTGGGGTCGATTCTAGCGCCAGTAAGTCGATCTCAGACGCGTGGTGGTGTGGGCGCTTTGTCCCCGCGCGGCTTGTCCTGAAATCACTCAGGAGAAGCCAGCGTGCATTCAAAACTTGGACTTGCATTTTCTTCGCCCTATGGCGTGAGATGCAAGGACGCGTTGCCTGGTTTCGAATTTGCCTGCTCAAATTCAGCGAAATCGAATGACACTTGGCTAGAAACGACCCACATTAATGGAGCGCTCATCGTCCACATCTACCGTCGATTCTTCACGGTCCTCATCCGGCACTGCTAGTCCTGCCCACGGCCATCCAGGATTGCACCCACAAGCGCAGTCGCCCGCTCCGCCGCCGCCTCCGCCGCATTCGACGCCCGTGCCCCATCCGCATCTGCACACCCACGCGCCTTCTCCGCTGGCAGAGTCCGTCTCTTTCTCGGACGCCACTGATGCAGACGAAGCTCAGGTCAGCTGTCCGCGCGCCCGCACCTACCTGCTGACCGCCCTCACTCAGGATCTGCACGCCCATACGCACGAGCCGCCCACGCCGATCGCCCCAGTCCCGCGCTCGAAGATCATAGACTCCCTCAAGAGTAAGAACGGGGCCTGGGATGCGCTTATCCACGGCTCGTTCTCGTAGGAACCGACCGCAATATTGCTGCTGCGAACGCGATATTTCTCTCCGGGTATGGTCTCTTTGCTCTTGGATAGCCGTGTCTGTGGGTTCATGTCTGTCTGGGAGCCGGTGTTGTATGTACATCGGTGCTGTATGTATTTGTAGACCGGTACCATTCTGTTGTAATGTGCAATTGGCGTGTTCCTGTTCGCCTGCCTCCGCAAAAGTAATGTCTCAATATGGAGATTGGATCCGAGATCCCCACGATCGGCGTCGACCTTCAAGCGAATTTGATGCCCCTATCTGTTTTCAGCACCACAACACCAATATTTTGGGTTCCGAAGGATTGTCCTCACTATAATACCCTCGATCTTTTCCTATTATAGGCGACGCGTAGTTTAAACAGGTTTGCACGGCGGATGTGGCGGCAAGGCAGCTCCGCAAGTCTCTATATACAGATACATCTTGATCGTCATCTGTATCTCGGTTCTGTTACAGAGACTAGCAAGTCTCTGGTATTGAACATGATCCCTGCACAGAAGAGATGGTGCAGCTGCTCTCCTGAATGAAGGGATGAACTGATTCACCACATTCCAGTGAAAGTATCACCACCACTCAAGACGCAGGTCACTTCGTCCGTTGACATTATCTATGGTGCGATTCGAGGCTGCTGAGATACAGCCCAAAAGGTAAGCCAAGGCACATAGAGAGAGGAGAGAGGGGCGATGGATCATCCTTGGAGGGATTCCGAGTCGTCGTATTGCTTAGGATAACAATAGGATTGGCGTTCTTCTATCCCTAGTACCTAGTAAAGTGGACAGGGTGAATGGAAGTGCGAAGACTCGATTCTCCTGTTCGAGTCGGCCAGGTCTCGATGTACCCGTTAAGGTTACTTAGTGCTGGAGGAAAATTTACTCCGCATTTGAAAACTTTGATTAATATTACTGCGCGGGTTGGGAGAAAACCGAGAACAAGCAAGTACGACATCATGATGGTCAAAGCAAAGCGGCTGCACGAAGTAAAGAGGACTCACTCCAAATGACAGCGTCTGTTCTCGTCAAGTTGATCCCCCCGTTCTGAAGAAAAACAGTGAAATCGCAGTAAGCTCAAGTCAATCGAACCCCGGTAAAGATGCTATGAGGAGTGTTTGAAGGATCCATCCAGAGCCCGAGGTCGAACATGAGTATTTTGTTCGACTCTTTGTGCCTCACAAGAAAGGAATACATTGGGAATTCGACGGATTCGTAGCTGTTGTCCACCGGGGCGATAAACACCTGGGTCTCGTCAATGAGGTCATGTTCGCGACGTTGAATACCCGGATTGTGAGGCAAGGAGAATGCCTGGAGAGTGGACATATTATTCAACAATACGAGATGGACCGGTACGTTGGACTCGCTTTCATTGATTGTAGGGCACCGACTCGCGGCACGGCCCGCAACGACTGCGCATAGTTGCAAGCCCGACGGACGGGACGGCCCGCCAAAATGACGCAGGTTGGTGTTACGCATAGCCTCCTCTGCATTTAATCGTCTCTAATGCCTAAGCCTTCAAAGTTCCCCCCATCCATACTAGAATAAAATACGCAAAGTAAAAAGCAAAATCGAATACACATCACGTGGTCGATGTTCAATCAGAGTTTTACAGCAGTTTCCGAAAAGCTTGTCAGTCGCTATTTTTTTTGGGCTCACAACCAACTTTTGATGGCGGGCTAAGGATTACTGCTTCGGGCTAGCCGAGCGTAGCCGAGCTACGCCAAACCGAGACCAGAAATGCAAACTTTTAGTCAACTATATAATCCAGACGTTTTCTTGCCCAGGCTTCACACAAAACATCTTCTGTAAGTGTTCTAACCAGTTTTCAGGCAAACAAAATATTTTAAGGACAAGCTTTGGCAACGAGACCATTGCCGACGGCAAATGCAGCACATGACTGATCGGATTCCCAAACCAGGTAATCCTTAACACTCGATCAAAAGTTGGTTGCGAGCCAAAAAAGATTGCGACTGACAAGCTTTTCGGAAACCGCTGTAACTTCAGAGAAAAAAATCAGGAAAGGTGGGCAGCGTCTTCAACTGTTTCTGAGCGGTATAAAATGTGCTATTCGTGCATAGAACAAGATTTGTCACAGTATTCGCCTAATGTCGTCTGAGTTTGGCACTTGTACTGACTGTTGAACTAACATTGAGCCGCTAACTGCCCCCATTAAATCCGAGAACGCGCACCCGCGCCCGAAGTGATCTGTAAGCTTTGCTTCTCAGTACCATCTCGCTGGGGAGATTTCACTCCGCCCCAAACTCAGAACACTTCGTAAAGATATCTGAAATCATGCTGGTTTCCTCTCTAGATATCTGTCCTGCGACCATTTTTTGTGTGGAGCTCGAAGTTTTCTACCTCAAATCAGCGGGAAGTGCTGCACCCTTGTAATATATGCCAAATATCATAGTAATTATTTTCTGCGTCTTGATAGGATTAGACGTTGTCACCTCCAACTCCGAGGGCTCGCAGGGTAGAGCAAAATGAATGTGGACAATCTGACGGAACTCTAAGTTTGACTACGAAACTTGGAACAGAAATGATTATAATACGGGACTCTAGTTTTCTTGTCTAGTGAACTTGGTCTGGTATACATCCGGCGTACATAAGGGTCGATCTACAAGTTTGGAAGTTATCCCTTGGCCTCCAATCATTCACCAATACCGATCTGATCCAAACAATACCTAGAGACCTTTCGATGGAAAGTACTGTGGAATTGAATCAGAGTCTATCGTTTGCGAAACAAAGAAACACACATATATCCAGGCCAGAATGTGTTCCACACATGCTCGATGCTACCCTGGCCATCCAAAAGTGCTGAGACCCGTTTTTGTGCGGCGACAGTTTCCTCGACAACCTCCTGTAACACAACTATAGGTTCTTTGTGCGTGTATCTGGCTCTCGTATGGATGTAATTATTCGTCTCGCCTTGGAGTTCTTCCTTGTAAAAACTAGAAATGAACGGAAGGCATTCGTCAGCGGTGAAGAAATGTGGGTAGCACGCACTCACGACAAAATATCATTCCCCAGATTGATGTAGATGGTGATATCAGGCACAGCTTGGAGGAAGGCTGATATGTCTGGACAGTCTTTCTGGGGAAAACTGAACAAACAGTAGGCATCCGCAAGCCCCTCCTTGTCACGGAAGAAATACGCCCAGTTCCTGCCTGCCTCCTGTTGCTGCATATTCCTGTATTCTTTCCTGGTCTCCAGAAAGCAGCACGTTACAAATGATAGTGACGATTGGATTATCCAATTCGCGACCACCGAATGGTAGTATTTGTATAATATCCGCAGCGTCTCAGCATAACGTTGAAGTAATGCGGTGGGCTGCGGTGTGCCTTCGATGAAGCGCTGCTGGAATAATTCCACGTGTTCATCCATTTTGCTAGATGTATCATCAATCATGAACGAAAGCCAGGTGTACATGGTCAGATGAACTTGGAGCTCGAGCTCGTGTTCAGGATATGACAACTGAGGAATTGATATTTGATGAGTATATGCGAGGAACTGGGATGGACAGGCAAATACATCAATAACCGTACATGCGACTTGGAAAGTCAACGATGGGTACGAATGGGGGTCATGGTCGAAGTCGACCCCACAGTTTATGGCCTTCGCCCAGGCTATTTCGCGCAATTTCTGATTGGGTGTCCACGGCTTCGGCTTGTATCCAGTGGCGTTCACGAAGGCCCAGACGGCAGACGCGACCGCTGCGAAATTATCCGAGCTGCGTAGAATTGAAGGCATGAAAGAGAATACCAGTACAAGTGTTTGATTTTGTTCCACCAAAATGCTCGTGCTTTAATAGGGAATGTTAAACAAAGGGGTCCATGGCCCATAATGATGGTGCCCCACCGGGCAATAACTAAGAACGGCCGCAAGTTCTCGGTATCCCGCTCAGAATCAATCGGATTCAATCGAATGCCGGCGTCGAGTACCGCGCCAGAAGCCAGTTAGGAATGATATCCGAAAGATCAACATTTTTGTCTTCTTGATAATACCAAATTGCGGGATGAATACCCGTTCCGCTCGTTATGGGGATCCACAGACACGACCAGTTTTCCGCGGATCCGCCGGACTCAGAACAGCGCCAAAAAAAAACGAGCACCTGTTTTAACACACGGAGAATCAGACCGAGACTGTTAAACACCGTGATGGATACAAAAGACTGGACCCTTGCACCAGCAACCCATGCTAGCGGAGAACAACATACGATGGACAAGATTAAAACTTCTACAAGGCCCCACCGACACAACTCGATGCGGTTTCCGTGCAGCGCGGCGGAGAAAGTCCAGTGTCGGATTCCGAGATGGGGCATTGGGGACTCGTGTCAGAGAAATGCACACCCGATCCACACAGACCGCCGGCGCGACTCAGTTTCCCCAGACATAGAAGAGACAGAACACTGCCTAGTACTGCTAAACAGTGTGACGCGAGGTCGGAGCAGACATGGGGCGATTGTCCAAATGCGGGGATGCCGAATTCTAGCACTGATGTTCCTGTTCAACCATTAAACTCCGTTCCGGGGTATCCAGTTCTCACGTCCTCCTAATCGGGTGTCTCTGAAACCTTAAAACGCTATTCAAAAGGCCTCACCGGGACAGTTTCATCCTATCTTTGCCATCAGTCCTCTGGCAATACGTGTATACAAAGTTCAACGGGAGGGGGGGAGCGCATCGGGTTTAACAGATGCAGTCCTTCAACCAAAAATGGAGTAAATTACAGGCAAGAGGATTTTATGAACGCTGCGGCACGTTCAGCCACAATGTACACCTCGGCTTGCGGGAATCCGGCTACGGCGGAGGGCTGGGCGGATTTCCAAGTTCAGTTGAGCGGCCAGGAATATTTATAACGAGTCAACCCACCAAGATCGACGCATCAACAATGCGCAGTCCCTTCAGTCCCTTCACCAAAAGGTCCGGGCCTACGACGCCGCCCTTGTCGGTCGACTTGGAAATCGTAGCCGTGCTCGTCGGATGCTTGATTGTCGACGCAAACTTGCGAACATATCCTTCGATCTGTGCATCCGTGGTCAAGTTGGCGGCATCCGCAAAGGGCGCGATGAGAAAGCCGTCCCACGCAGGCGTGGACATCAAGGTCTGCAGAGTTTTGATTGCTGCAACGTATGTATCGATATCAAACGAGGTCTGGAGATAGGCGGGATTAATGGCGGGGTGGTCGAACGCATTGCTACTAGTAAGATTGAGCGAGCCACCTGATTTGTTTTCATGCAACTGGATTTGAGTGATAAATAAAGTGCTTACGGGATGTGGGCGACTGTAGGACTATTGAAACGGACATCCAGTTGCCTGTTGTCGGAGTGGTCTGGCCGTCGTTCGCGTAGAAGGTGTTCTGGGAAAGGGTTGGAACAAATCGTGTCGAGAAACTTATCACTCACCAACCACGCGAACTGGAAGTGTGGGGCGTTGGGACCAGCGGCAGGGTCGCCTGCCTTGAGAAGAGGCGAATCGCTTGGTAGGCGCATGAACCCAATCGAGTTCACCAAGGTGTTCCCAGCGGCGATGCCGGTCTTGTTCTCTGCGTACTGAGCGAGCGCTGCCCCCAAGGCAGTTTCATTGCTGAGGAACGTCGACAGGGTCGGGGAACTGACTTCCCATTGAATTGCCAGAATATTCTGGTCCTGCAAATTGCGACCGACGTCGGGGACGTCGTGTGCGCACGAAATGCCGACTTTTGAGAGTTCCGCAGCCGGCCCAATTCCCGACAACATCAGTAACTGTGGAGTTCCGATTGTTCCAGCCGAGAGAATAACTATGATTTTGATTTCGACTATTGAGCAAGTGCTGGGCTCCAATTTAATATCAGTGTGGCACACCTTCTTTGCTGGCCGTAAATGAGAAACGCTTGGCTGTTTCAAACATCGGGATTAAATGCGACGGACAAGCAAAAGAAGTCAGTGACGTACCAGTGGCACTTTGAGCGACTTGAACACCGGTATACGTATTAGTTTCCGTTTCAATTAACTTGGTGACTTGTGTATGGATCAGAACGTCAAGGTTGCTGCGTGAGTTTAAGGCTGGGTGGAGGTATGCCGATGCAGAGGTGCTGCGAGCGTTGGTACCGACAGTGGTGTGAAGCCAACCTTGGAATGAAGTTCTAAATAACCATATCCTTTTTTAATTCAATAGTAACGCACTGAATCCAAGCCCATTGGCGGAGTTGGGGTCCAAATTAAATGGATATAGCTCGGGCTGGTCGTCCGTCATTTGGAATAGGCGCCGTTCAGTTTCAAACACCGTCGGCGTGAGGCCGGTGCCTAAGGGCCCAGCGCCGTGGACTGGAGGATTGTATTCTCCGATATTGCTTCTGTCGTTCCACGGCGGTGTATGCTGCTCGTTCTACCCACCATTTAATAAGCGTGGCCACCTGTGACTTGCTAATGCGTACCATAGAAATATACTGCTGCAGCTCTTCCCATGACCAGCCAGAATCTCCAGAAACCGTGGCTAAGCGGTCGTATTCATCGCTTCCGCCGCGAGAGTAGATCATGCCGTCTATGTGATCGCGAGTAAATGATAAACCTGGGTGCAGCCAATAAACTCACTAATGCAGCTGCTTCCGCCCAGGACGAACCCACGGGGATAGTCAATGGTGCGGCCATCCAGACCAGACTGAATGCTCTGAGTGATAGTCTCATGCACATAATGTGAAGCCCACCTGAGCAACTGTGGTATAATCTAGCCACGCGTCAGCACAATGGTTTCAGTTGTCACCACTGAACTGAAACTCACTCCAGTCAAAAATTGTCCCGACACCTGTCCCCGCAAGCAAAGGAACATAGATGATATCGGAGTCCGTTCCGTTATCCCTTTTCCAAACCCATTAGAAATAGGAACGGAGATAATCTCAAAAGGCGCTCACGATACACCTGCCTCAATAACAAGGACTCGAATGCTGGGTTCCTCTGATAATCGGGCAGCAACGACGGAGCCAGCCTAGAGGGTACAAACGGAGGATGAGCTTATGGATGCAGTGTTTATTGTTGAATCACAGTTCCAGCTATTGGAGTGCTTTTAAGTATGCAATAGGTCAGGAGTTCGGCGCTTACCGCCCACGACAATGAAATCGTATTTCTTGGTCACTTGTTCGGGGGAGGTGTACAACTGGCCGCCGAGGCAAAGCTGTAGAAGAGCCAAGCAGCCAACAAGAAGGAGAGAGATCGCCATGGCCGGCGTTCGGTGGGCAACCGGTGCCTTATGAGCCGTGAGCTAGCGAGCATTCGAGCCATTAGGAGGTAAGTAGAAGTCTGACGTGGTAGCGGGCCCCTTTCTCGGTACCAGTACTCGTCGTTGCCGGAAGTAAACTGCGAGGGACGTCGATTCCGACATTCAACTGTCAATCAGGTAAAATTTATGTAAACCCTATTAGCCTGTCACTACGCCGCTTGATTCGGCTCCTCTGACTCACGTAAACAAACCACACCACACAAAGTCCACTTGAACGCTCAAGCGCTCAAGCGCTCAAGAGTCGTCGAAACTCACGCCGCAGTGTCAGATCTCAACCATCAAGGACAAGAGCTGT
The DNA here is from genome assembly GCA_014925785.1 of Mycena galopus ATCC 62051. Classification (NCBI taxonomy): domain Eukaryota; kingdom Fungi; phylum Basidiomycota; class Agaricomycetes; order Agaricales; family Mycenaceae; genus Mycena; species Mycena galopus. The sequence goes on from WIQG01000142.1 coordinate 95,088, forward strand.
TTCGACGAAGTCGTTTCTGGCCCTGAGTCCGTTGGATGATCGTTTCCGTCATACACCGACGGTCTGCCTCGGATACCCACGCCAGGGATATTTTTAATTGCCTCACAACAAATACAGTATGTCAAGGACAAGCACCCCATTACCCTATATGTTCGGACTTCACTAGACGCGCCGAGCGGCGCTTCTAAGATAGAGATCAACTTCTGCCGCGTGCTCCAGGGACCGTACTGTACATTCGTGCTCATACAGCCAGTTCCTCCTGGGCCTCAGCTTTCCTAAGGCATACAGGAGCGCGGTCGGCCGCTTCACGATGCGCCACTTCGATTGACGGTTAGGAAAAAGCGAAATCGTACGTTGCTCGACACCCAGACTAGAAGCCAATTTGACAAAGAAGTGATGCGGAAGTTTGTGTAGGAGCACTAATCGGAAGAACCGCGTTCCCGAAGTACGAATATGAAATTACTGGCCACAAAATAGAAAGACCTCAGGTGGCTTTGGTCATTGGGCAGAGAGCCGCGCTGGTTGTTTTCTCTGTTCATCGAGCGAAAATCGAGGATTTTGTGAACCCGACTATCCCCAAAAACGCAATCAGAATCTGGTTGATTCGGATCTCCGCAAATCTTGCAGCTCGATGTCAGCGAGCTCGAAGGGGATGCCAGTAGCGGCCGGAGATTGGTGTCGGAAATACGTCGAAACCAAAGTTGTCCACGCAGCTTAAGAAGACAAACTTCTCGCGTACCAGCTTGCCGACCGTTGAACCCAGCGCGCATTCCTGACTCCTGCACAATGTCGCAGTTCGAGACCCTGTATGTCTTGTGAAATCAGGTCTTCCCGTATACTAACAGCTGATTTCAATGTAGCACCGCGCCAATGGTAATACGGTTTTTGCATCATATCCAAACATGGTTCCGATTTCTTTTTTAGCTGGCCGGAACCCAGGCCAATTGGTTATTGCTGGGGACCCTCACCCTTCAAGTCTGTGCGCCACAATCGTTTATTCGTCACGCTTGTACTGATGCTTCTAAAGATAAATTCCACATCTGCTTCCCAAATGAAAGGACGTGGTTAAAGGCGCTTGGTGAGCCAAGTATTCCGTGTTCAATGTCGGCAACGTTAATTCAAAGGCAGTGTATACGATTTTCTGCCTGGAGGTGGCCCAAACCGGTATCACAAGCCATTTTGCGTATTCCATCCTGGTTGTCGGGTGGGGAGACCCAACGATATTTGGGAAACTACCGTGGTCTAGCTTGGCGACTCCCATATTCACAGGCATCAGTGGGTTCGTCCCGCCATGGTTAAGAATTCTCTAATCCAACATTGACAGCCTCAGCCACTGTGCAGATATTCTTCGCGTGGTTAGTACTCTCAGAGCTCACCTTAGAGGTCAAGGCTAATAATGTTCTTGCTAGGCGGATTTGGAATCTCAAGCGAGACCAACTCTGGGCCAGGGCATTAGCTTCTCTGATTGTCGTGGTATGTAGTCAGCAGCTGAGGCGTCAACATGCTCACCGATGCATTCAGCTTGCGCTTATGCAAAGTCTCGCCGGTATAATCAGTGACGCCAAGTTCGCAGTAACAACTGAAGTAGCGGAACTTGCGAGGCTTGTCAGGGGTGTCAAGGTGTGTTCTTCCTTGGCTTGTTCTGCAGCAATATCCATCACTAGCAGGTCTGGCTTTATGGAAGCGCCGTCTGTGACTTTTTGATTACTTTCACCATGGTTTTCATTGTAAGCTCAACCTCACTTAGTAGTCGCCTACTCATTTCATGCAATGCAGCTCACCCAATACCGACGAAACACGCCGTGGAAGAAGACCGACAGTCTTATTACAAAACTCATTTACAACACTGTTGAGACCGGTGCTGTGACCAGTGTCGTCGCCATCGCGGACGCTGTGCTTTTCACCAAGTTTCCCGACAACAATATTCACCAGGTCCCGTATGTCATGAAACCTTTCTGGGATGTCTCTGTTGACTCACCACCTTCCTTTACTTGAGTGCCTTCATGCTTGGGAAATTGTACGTTCGTCTGCGCGCAATTAGACGTGAGCACTCACGGCGACGGCAGATACTCAAACGTTCTTTTGGCCACTGTGAACGCTCGTCGCGCAGAACAAGACACCCAGAGTCAGGGCGGTATTGGTGGCACCATTACGAACAGCCACGAGATGCATTGGCGTAGCAACCAAGCTTCCCGAAAGATCCACATCACCACCGTCACAGAAACGGTCAGCGATGTGAGTTCTCTCGGTGTTCCGATCGTGGTCTGGTATCTCACATTTTGTTCAGCCGATCGTGGACAACAAGAATTCAATGTATGGCAGCACGGACGTCTAGTTTTCAGTCCCTTTTCAGATTGCTAATTTATACTGTCATGTATTTTCACCGCACAGCGTGTACCCGGTTTGTTGGAAAACTGTGCTACGAATAGTAGGCGGCTTTCGAAACCGCAGTCTTCTGTCGCTGTGTTTAAATTTGTGCATATTCCACCATGCCGTAATACGCGGACGATATATGTCTGGGTATGTGGCGCACCCTGATTTGTGCCCAAGTTTCCGGTTGGGTGAAGATCTACCCCACGCTACTCCGACGCCGCCATAATCACGATGTCTCCATCGAGATTCGATATTGAGCTCAACTGAGATCACACGATTACACTCATGGGCAGACGGGCGGCACAAACTCCGTGGCTAAGAGTGCTGCACTTAAAATAGCAGAACTCCGGATGGGAGATAGAAAGATCATTTTTCTGCTACGAATCCAGATGGCTGGAAAGTTTGTCTTTCAAGCCTTCAAAAGACTATTTGTGTGGAAATCCCATTTCTTTTTTACCTCCAACTCTGTAAAATGTGGGACTTTCCCACGACGCGGACCTTTCGTTCTCGGCAGAATTGGTTTCTTTTTGTCAGCTTGAAAGACAAACTTTCGAACCACATGGATTTCGTGGCAGAAAGTTTGTTTTTCTCAACAGATCTAGAATGTTTCTATCTTAGCAGTTTCAGCTACCCAGGGACCCGAAACGGAGTTCCGAGTGTCTACCATGGTTCGCGAGATTAACAAATCCCGCGCACCGCAGGACCGCCGATTGTTGCTGGGAGTCTGGTAGGACTCCACCGTCGTCGACGGGAAAACGGACGGGACGAACCCGTCCGTTTTGACCTCGGCGACCATAAATGGACGGGACGGGACAACCCGTACGTCCGTTCGACGGGTTCGACGGGTTGTCGGAATGTAGCTGATGATAATTCAATAATTTACGGGACATCCGTACGTCCGTTCGATGGCCCGGGGTTCGACGGGTTGTCGGATTGTAGCTGATGATGATGATGATGATGATAATTCAATAATTACGCTACATATGGGCCGGGGTAGGCTACGGTAGCAAGTACTGGTGGTAAAGTGTACGTAAATATGGTTATGCGGGCATGGTTTTTTTTTGTAGCCGAGGGGCAATTTCTTAACTTTCAGCCCCTAATTCGACTTCTTTGGGTCCGAATGTGGTTAAATATCACCCCAAAGTTGCGGCAAACTCACCTATTGGAGCAAGAATATCTGCAACAATCAATTGTTCCTTGACTTCTGGTACATCATGTACATGATTGCAGCAAGTTCCGAGTAAAATTCATGGTTCAAATGTGCTGACTCAAGTGTCTGTGTCCCGGAACGTAAGATATAGTAAATCTCATTGCGAGTATTGGGTGAAAAAGGTTTATCTGACCTACATTGTCCCTTTGCTGCTTCCAATAAGGCTCCAGTGGTTTTGGTTTATAAAATGTTTTAAACCAATAAAAAGGTTTTTATTTTTATTTAGTTTACATGGGGCTGTAAACCATAAACAGATGAAAACTAAACAGTTTAAACCTTTCAGTGCTCAAGGTGATTTATAGTCTACAGCACCTGCAATTTGTGTTCCGAGTGTGAGGACTTGTCGGCTTGAGCTTCATTCGTGATGTTCAAATTGTTCAATCATGATGAGGAAGAGGTGTCAAACAAGATTCGGCCCGGCGACTATTATAAACGGAAATGTGATCATACTGGAAACGAGTATTGGCCAACTTGCCGTTTAAGTTATGAGGTAAGAACATTCATATAAAGAGTCTGTCTACGAAAAACTACGTTTAAGTAGACGCAAGAAATTCAACGACGATCACGTTAGTGTTGCCGCGGCTCAAGCTGTCACGCCTGTCACACGTTGACCACTTTTGCTCCTACACAAAAACAGTGCCCCATCCCACCCAGATCAATATGGGGAAATGCTTGAGTAGTACCTGGGTATCATAAGTAAAGCTGAAACCCATACGAAACACTTTGTAAATTGTCTTAGGCGGCAAATACAAAACGGCTTGATTGGCGGCTTGAGCCGTTGAGCCGACCGCTTCTTTTGCTTCATAGCACACCACACATTACAGATGGCGTATAGGTTATTTGAGGAAAAATAAAGCTAACTATCTTATAAACATGCTGCAAAATCTGAACCTCTGCCCAAAGCTTATGGGAGCACGCTGGAGGCCGAGCCACGGTTGGAGCCGGCGTGTCACGCGAGCCGAGCCGCGGCAACACTAGATCACGTGCTTCGAAAGCGTGCTGCTGGCAGTTTGGTGAACGTGTGGGCTCGGACATGCTTTTCGCTAAATACACACTCTCAGACAGAGAGTATAATAATTTGAATCGACAAACTTGAAGTCCCCACCGTACACCCTGCCCCCTGCGCCAGCGCCGGCCGGAGCAGGTGAGACGCGACATGGGTGGCGTCCCTGCGGGCCTCGATGTGCGGCTGTTCCGCCGCTCACCTGAACCAGCCTGGCCCCGGAGAGCACCGTCCGTGACCCCCGAGTTGGTCAAAGAACCCGTCGCACCGTACGAGCATGCCTTCCGTTTTCGGGCACCATGCAGGCAGCGGGACCATCTGCGCGGTCGGCCTTCGCGATTTACGAGGAGGAGACAGCGGCGACGAGATCGACTCGCCTGCAAGAGGAGAAGATACGGTGGCGCTGGGGCTCTTTTGGATTCACAGCTGGAGGAAGGAATTGTTACTAATTAGTCGTGTGCATGGACGGTAGGACGGAGACGACGGCTGAATAGCTTTAATTATGCCCATTGCCACCACGGGATATCGAACGTTTCAGCTTAATACGACCTGAAAACTGTACTGCGCGACCCGCCTGGGCCGAGATATTTAAATAATTCGCGAGTGAGAAAGGCCGTCACCGAATCTAAAGTTGCCCAGGGGCCCTTACGTCGAAGGGCCACAAGGTCGAAATCTGAGCAGTTTGACATAGATAACATGCAACTGATACTCCCAGGGAGAATTCTCACAAAGGACTGGGAGCCAAAACCATGTGTTTGCTTTTGGAGTGCCTGGTGATTTCGGGGATGTTGATTGTCGTTCAACTCTCATCAGGTGTCGCTAATCAGGAGCAGATGTGGAAAACGGGGTAATATTTTGGCGATCTTTGCCGGGTGGCAAGCACCAAATTGAAGCTGTGATTTTTTTGCGACCACCAAACAAACGCTTTTTGCGGAGTAGATATATACATGACGTCGGAGAATAGGGGAATCGGGAAAACTTTGCCGAGTCGTCGCTGCAGTGCTTGATTACTTCTGGGGGGCGTGCTTGATCATATCGGCAGCCTAACATGCTTGAGTTATATTCCAACAGCCGAGATATCAAATTGACCTTTTCTGCTATGGCGTACACAGTTGCTTGAGTATGGGCTGATAACTGAATGGGGATTATGGAGGCATCAATCTGATTTTCTTCACTTCAGGCGAACAGCATTTCAAGGCACCGTGATTACGCACCACACGAATGTTCGACGTTCCGTACACCCTCAACGAAGGATCAACCACTCCGCCGTCGCTCTTGGGCAACATCGCAGCGGTCCCGACGGGGTGGAATACCGTATCGACAGTTGTGCGGATGAACTCCTTCAGCTCTTCGTCAGTTTGAACCGCCGGACCAGGCATGATCTCTCGAATGAGGACGGGTTTGAGGCTCTCTGTGTTTGCAAATTTACGCGCGAATTTGAGCGATTCAACCAAGATCTGAATATCCACTTCATTATCGAGCACGCAGTGGTCGATTTCGGGTGCGGTTAGAGGGTCGGCGGAGCTAATGTGTACCGTACCACTGGACAACGGGTGCGTAAGGGCCAAAAAGACGGAACAGTAACTCTTCCCTTCCTCGCCCTTGTAGCCGGGAACTGGAAGGAATCCGGGGAAGATAGCAACCCTTAGCATTATTCAGACAGGATTGTGGATGAATATTTGTTTGGAACATACTCGAGCAAGGGGATATCATTTGCGCCCAACCATGTCTTCTGAGTGTTTTCGATGGGTCCACCATGACGCAGTGACTGTATCGCCTCATGAAGGTGCGAAGAGCTATCCGCCATGAAGGAATCCCTGGGAAGAAACGCAAAAAGAGTGGAGCAAGTCCCGGACAACATGCCTGTCCTAGACTCTTCGCTAAAATGCTCAAGATCAATCACGACTTTATCTGTAAAATAAAAACACTTGCTAGAGCTTCCATTCCTCGGCCGCACGGGCGGGATTGGTCAAGACTTCGGCAGACTCGTACTTCGAGTCAGTCTCAAGCACGAAAGGGCTCCAAAAGTGATCCTGCCAGAGCGAGTGAGATTATAATGTGACTCATGCGGATAGTAAACACCTCTGGAGGAAGAGTTAAAACATGAAGTAATGGCGAGAATTAACATTTACGAAGGTTGCGCCCGACGCCAGGCAGATCCAGGTGTACTTGGACCCCATGGGATTCGAGGATATTCTTGTCGCCTATGCCTGTTGTAATGCGTCAGCTACAGTTGACACCGGAATAGTACAGAAACGCACCCGATAGTTCAAGTAGCTGCGGGGTTTGGAAAGCACCTGGAATGGCGTAAACATCAGGCACGCATTTGGGTAGGAACTGGTCTTGCCTGCACAAAGCAATACCTCCCCCTTCGCCGAGACTTCGTGCAATTGACCATCCTTGGAATACTCGACGCCAGAAGCAACCAGATGACCAGAAGCATCCCGGGAGCCATCGAGTAAGATACGAGTTGCTCGCGCACCGGTAATCACCACAAGGTTGGACTTGGATTTGTTGGGTTCATAGTATGCCTGCCAGCAGGCGTCAAAATCTGTGGTCGAGTCTAATCGCTGCATACCGATGCAGAGGAGCTCCGCGCTCCATTATTATCGATCGAATGGTTGCTGGTCCACATGCCGGTGTTGTCGCCCGAGGTCTAATGAAACTATTCGCCCTATAACGCGCATAGAATAAAATATGCGTACCCCGTCTGTGTTGTAGGAAACACCGAGTTCGGCCAGCCCCTCGATGAACGGGGGCTGAACGTCACTGATCCATTTTGGCAACGTTCGCTGGAGAGGGCCAGACGTTCCGTGAGCAGCTGGATTGAACGTGACTTGCATTTTTGACATTTCGTCGGCGCTGGGTGCAAATGTCTCGGACTGGTGATTTACTAGCATTTAGGTGCAGTAGGAGAAATACGAATAATTAACACTTACCTTCATGAAATATGGCAGGAGGCTTTCCCAGTTCCACCCGGGTGACCCAAGGGTCTCAAATGCTGCACGATTCGGATGAGCTCTAGATAGAACATGATAACAGAGACCGACCATCATATTCAGCTGCGTGTGCACTGTGGAATGTCGATCTTAGAAAGTAAGAACGCGGAATAAAATAATCACTGACCGGCCCAACGTCATGAGATTGAGCTGGCTCGCAATTAGTAGTTGGAAATCCTTTTCAAATAGCAATTATTCGGCACCATGCTGGTTCCACCTAGTGATTTGCCCCTAAACTGCAGTCAGACAACGGGCGAAACAGATAGACATACGGGTTACCTCGGAAGATAAATGGACCGCCCCTTTGCATGCACCTGAGGAGATCCCATGAATCCCCAGTCGACCTTTGGCTGTCCCAAGTTTTTGAACCCAAATCCTGGAATCGTTGAGCACTGAGGCGGGAAACCACCAAGCCCAGAGACAGTACCCGGAACCATGGCATCTAAGTTCTTGGTAACGTCTTCACCAGCCTCAAGGACGCACACACAGATGGCGGGGTTTTCGACCAGCCGCGCCGCCACCACGAGCCCAGCTGTTCCACCGCCAACCACAATGTAGTCAAAAGTTTCAACAGTCATTGCGATGGTCGACTCCGAGTCGGAAGTTAGGTAACGAGGTAGGTGCCACTAGCCGGATCCTTTAAAAGCGTGCCGAACAGATGCCGAAACGCAACTCTTCCGAACGGACGCTTCCATAAATATCAATGAGAGACTTCTCCCGAATCGAATCCAGTCACTGATCTCACTCGGTTATATACGTAGGTCGGCGGACTGACCTTGGATCAAGAATCGGCGGCTTTCTGATTTGGGACCTTGCGCCGGCAGCTCCTTCCTTCCGATGAATTCACCCTGTGAAAATTTGCAGCGCTTGCTGCTAAGCTGTGGTATTCTGATGGCTCACAGACGGTTGTCTCAATGCCCCAAGGCTTGGTCAGATTAACAAACGGGCAGATAGATTCAACCTTGTATCAAGGAAGGCCTCAGGCCAGGTCCATCTAGATCATCACCCTCTAGTAAGAATTATATAAATCAGTACCGTCACCTCGCTACTAACTAAACGCTAGTGCGCTGTTTGGTGGTGGGGCAAGTCGCCAAAACGGACGAGTTCCGTCCGTTTTCGACGGATTTTTGAGAGGTATGGCTCCAACTTAGGCGTAAACTAAATCAAAACCCAAAGAAAAGGGTTTACAAACAGTTTAAACAGTTTATAAACAATATATAAACAGTAACATTTGCTATACAAAAGTAAAGCACAAGATCCAAAACCCAGGAAAACTGTTCTGAGGTTAGTCAAGAGCAATTAACAGCATCGTAAGATGTCTGGGATAGCATATCAGGCAAAAGAACAGAGCATTTCCCAATTCGGTAATATCAATCGGAAATACCCAATTTCGGGCCGGGCTTGCCGACCGTTTGGAAGGATTTCGTGGGGTCCCCGACTGGGCCCGGGGCGAATCACCGGCCCTAGCCAAATGACAGCTGAAGCAACTCGGAGATTAGGTGGATCGATGTGTGTCTGTTTCCGGCGAATAAAGGTCAGCCGCACCGCGAGTCCGCGACATATACGGCTGTTTGGTAGAAGCCCAGACGAGGAGAGACAATAACTTTGAGCGCTTCCCTTTTTCCGGTTTGAAAGAGAGGGTCCCGATGACTGATCAATAACACGCGACAATCGGATGCCCGCTCAACATAGCGCGCTTGCTGCGGTGACACCGAATTGAACGGTGATTGGTGGGGCAAGCTCACTAAGAGAACTCGGAGATACTATCGGACGTAAATCTCTGCTGGAAATAATCTCTCGGAACCAGTGTCCACACAGCCCAAGAACGCTGACTTCTGGCGTGCCAGCTTGTCGACCCTTTAACCCAGAGCGCATTCCTGAATCAGACCTCTGCCGAATGTCGCAGTTCGAGACCCTGTATGTCTTGTGAAATCAGGTCTTCCCGTATACTAACAGCTGATTTCAATGTAGCACCGCGCCAATGGTAATACGATTTTTGCATCATATCCAAACATGGTTCCGATTTCTTTTTTAGCTGGCCGGAACCCAGGCCAATTGGTTATTGCTGGGGACCCTCACCCTTCAAGTCTGTGCGCAACAATCGTTTATTCGCCATGCCTCAACTGATGTTTCTAAAGATAAATTCCACATCTGCTTCCCGAATGAAAGGACGTGGTTAAAGGCGCTTGGTGAGCCAAGTGTTGTGTGTACAAGGTCGGCCACGTTAATTCAAAGGCAGTGTATACGATTTTCTGCCTGGAGGTGGCCCAAACCGGTATCACAAGCCATTTCGCCTATTCGATCCTGGTCGTCGGGTGGGGAAACCCAGCTGTATTCGAAAAGCTACCATGGTCCAGCTTGGCAGTTCCGATATTCACAGGCATCAGTGAGTTCCCGTCTTGTCATGGTTGAAAACTCTCTGACCCAAGATCGATAGCTTCAGCCACTGTGCAAATATTCTTCGCGGGGTTGGTACTCAGAGCTTATCTTAGTGGTCAAAGCTGATACTTAGCACTGAATGTTTCAGGCGAATTTGGATTCTAAAGAGAAACGAAGTCTGGGCTAGAGCAGTAGCTTCTTTGATTATCTTGGTATGTGGTAACTTGTAAGAGGCGTCAACAGGCTCACGGTCACCGATGCATTCAGCTTGCGTTTATGCAAAGTCTTGCTGCTATAATCAGTGACGCCAAGTTCGCAGCAACAACCGAGGTAGCGGAACTTGCGAGCCTTGTCAGGGGTGTCAAGGTGTGTTCTTCCTTGGCTTGCTCTGCAGCAATATTCATTACTAGTAGGTCTGGCTTTACGGAAGCGCCGTCTGCGACTTTTTGATTACTTTCACCATGCTTTTCATTGTAAGCTCAACCTTATTTAGTCGCCTATTTAATTTATTTCATGCAATGCAGCTCACCCAATACCGACGAAACACGCCGTGGAAGAAGACCGACAGCCTGCTCACAAAACTCATTTATAACACTGTTGAGACCGGCGCCGTGACCAGTCTCGTCGCGATCGCGGACGCTGTGCTCTTCACCAAGTTTCCCGACAACAATATTCACCAGGTCCCGTATGTCATGGAACCACTGTGGGATGTCTCCGGTGACTCACCACCTTTCTTTAAAGCGCGTTCATGCTTGGAAAATTGTACGTCTGTGCCGTGTCTGTACGCCATTAGACACGGGTACTCACATCGACGGCAGATACTCCAACGTCCTGCTCGCCAGTGTGAACGCTCGCGCACAAGATGGCACACCGAGTGAGCGCGGTGACAGTCGCGACAACACGAGGAGCCACGAGATCCACGAGATGCAGTGGCGGGTTAACAGAGCCCCCCCGAAGGTCCATATCTCGACCGTCACGAATGTCAGTCCGAGCAACGTGAGTTCTCTGTGTCCCAAACACCGTGTCGTGCTACCCTTCGGCATTTTTGGCTTTAGCCTATCGTGGACAGCAAGACGCCAGTGTACACTGGCGTGGACCTGTAGCTGTTTTTAATCCTAATTTATCCAACCTTAGTTACTGTCTTTCATTAGAAAACAGGAACGTACAGAGATTAACCATTCAGTATTCAATCCCCACTAATACAACAATAAAGCTTTTATTAACATTCACCATATTGACATTGATTCGTGAATGACGACACGCAGCACGGAAGACCCAGAGCGGAGGACCCGTCAAACGGTATCGTGCCAGAGTCCCGCTCCCGCGGATGCACGCGTCGTGCAGGAACGTCGGTTCCACAGCGGAGCCCTGCCGGTCTACCACGCCCAGGATGTAGTTGGGGCCGAAGTCGTCGCGGCAGCGCGTGAGTTGATTTGCGTCTCGCCGAACACGTTCAGCAGGATGGCGGAGAACCGCGAGAAGGCGGCGCGGTGCCGCCAGCGCCGTACGCCGCGACGAAGGCTTGAAAATGCGCGAACGGGTCGCGGAGAGTGAATGTTTACGCGGCGCTGACGATACTGTCGTGCGCCCGGAAGGGCTGCTGAAGGAGCTGCGACTAAATGCATGCGAGGAAAGGGCCGAGGCCAGTACCGTAAACTCCCCGCTGCATAGTGGAAATTTGCATGAGGATCGCATCTAGGCATTCGCCGAGGCCGGAAAATGAAGGAAGGAGGAACTCATCGGGAACGAGAGAGCAAGCTAGTTGAAGGATCAGAGGTATGTATAGAGTGACTAAATTGCCGTATTAATGATTGCGAGATACGTTGGCGGCTTTAGGGAAAACACAGAACTGAGGGCGCTTCGATGAAGTCCGAGAGGGATCGGTTGGAGTTTCGAGAAGCTAGAGAGATCGAGTTCGAATGGGTTCAGGGGAAGCGAATTAGAGAGCCACCCAGCGTTGGAATTGAAGCATGAAGTATGGTTGGAACGCGCGGCGCCAAAGCAAATAAATAAATGGCGATCATACCCCGCTATATTTGATGTCCAATGGCTTTGGATTGAAGGAAGAATAGACTCAGGTTGAATTCGGAGGACCAGTGTCTGAGGCGAATTCGCGTGTGAGCAGATCTGCCGAGTATCCGGCGGAGGGTGGTTTGCGTAGAAGGGTGAGCACGGATGAGCACTTCTGTTCGGGCCTCGAAGACCAAGAGAAATACCTTGATCCTGGGTGAGAGACCACCCGATGCAAAGCTTATTCGTGATGCGAGTGTGCTCCGGGTTGATGAGTATTCTGAGGATTTTTACTGCAGCGGCAAGCCAGGGTCTTATAGGTGTGGGGACAGCTCATGCTACGGCGGAGCAACAGAGGGAACGGACGTGATTGACTATGATGGGAGTGGCACAAAGAGCCAGGTACACCACGCCAGGCGATCTCTGGGATGAACACCTGGCGTCGAACCACCACATGCAGCTGGCACAGGCGTCTTCCTTGTCGTAGAAGTAGAGGCAGACACAGGCAAAGGTGTTACTAAAGGTAGGAGAAAACGGACGAGGAAAGGCGGATTTCGCAAGGATATCGAGGCTCATTCCGCGTCGTGGTCGTCACCCCTCCTCCTTGCGGAGACGACGATTCCGAATCGTCGGACGAGGGCAAATTGGAAGGAAGAGCCCGAGGCCCTGAGAAGGAGAATGACGACTAAGTAGTTTCCGCTGCGTGTGCCTGAGAGCAGCGACGCACGCCTCTGGCACTCTGCCATACGCAGGTGCACACCCTCGGAGAGAGGGATCACGCCGTGTGCGCCACCCATGAGGTATATGTAGTCTGGCAATGTATATAAAGAAAGATGGAAAATATTTGAAAAAGGCACGGGAAAAGATGCAAGGGAATATGACGAAAGACGACAGCGACGAGGATGAAAAGAAGAAGGGAATAATCAATTCGAGGGAGGACGCACTTCTTGTATTGGGGTCTCACTACCGTTTCCCGCTCGCCTTCCGGCCCGAGCCTCGACCGCCACTGACGCAACAGAACTAAAATGAGTCCGGCCAGTACATGGATAACAAATAAATGAAGCAACGAAGGAGCAGGGCTTACTTTGAATATTTCCTGGTGGCATCCAGGGACCAGCTCGAAGTCGCGTCTGGTGCGGTGGCATTTGCGCAATCCACCAAAGATAAATACATGCTTGAGTAGGAAGAGCGCGAGAATGCCCGAGCACCCAGGATTTTTTTTCTAGAGAGTACCCGCGGACGGTAGCAAAACAGGAGGATGAGGGACAAAGAGAAAGCGTTTGATCGGAGTCAGCACAGCCACTGATCCGCACAGTCGCTTCAGCCTTCAAGTTGCTCTGCAGCTGCCTCCCACTGTAAGTATGTCTTGCCACCTTGGTTGAATTTCATGATCGTCCTAGTCCTATTTGGCTCCTCCTCATGAATGTCACCGGTCCTTCAGGGCATCCGAAGTGAATGGGTTCGTTACACCCTGCCACCCCAATGCCACCCTCGCATTTCTCCGAGTCATGATGCTTACCATAAGACCCAGTCTTGCCTGCTGCACGACCTCATTTTGTATCTCGGTGGATCGACATGTACCCACAAGTTACGGCAGGACTATTGGACGCAGTTTCTACGGTTTTGCAAATTGCCCACCGTCTTCGATCTCTCGGTTCCGCTTGCCACATGTGTCGATCGCTCTTGATCAACCTTGGCGTTTTTGGGCTTGCTGGGCTGCAGACAGGATTGGAGATTTTGCTCTGGCTACAGATTCCGATCTGACCGTTTCCCCCCCCCTTATTGATTTACCAGATTCTTTCGCGGCGGCTACTGTACTGGCTACGAAATCTTACTTCCGACTCCATGCCAAGGTCGGTTTGTGCATGCCTTTTAGGACGCAGAATTTGACTGCTTTTTGTTTTCTCCGGGATTTTCGACTCCATGCCAGGGTTGGTTTATGTTTAAATTTCACTGCCTGTTGTTTTCTGCTTAGAGCGCAGTCCGGCTTTTTCGGTAATGTTCATCTGGGTGGTCGATCGGTCTCCGCCGCTGTACGAGAGCATTTTACTTTACCTTCATGGACTGTACAGTGATCGGAGGGCAAGGATATACGGCAGTCGCAGTTACTTTGTATTGGATTTCCCTCTAATTCTGCGTGCACAGAGCAAGTCTCTTGATACTATCCATCAACACGCCTCCGGACCGTCTTTTCGCGACATTGGAGGTTGTCCCCAGAACACACTAATATTTCGCAGTAAGCAGCTAAGCACTGATTCGGATTCGATGCCGTGGCAGGTGGAAACGGAGTTGGCGTGATCGCGCGGAGGGAACTGTTGACGGGGACCACAGGTTCGCAAACTGGCTTGAAATTTTGCTTCACATTCACGGTACGTACGCCTCGCACCTCTCTATGTCTTACACTTGAAATACCGACTCTCATTAATCTGGCATACCGTGGTCTGTCCCGCGTCGGGATCCGATGGCGTCCGTCAAAACTCCGATTTCGTTCAATTATGACAACCACTACCATTGAAAGGTGAAGCGTGTCGCACGAGACGTGTTGACATCCAGAAAGAAAGCACTTGAACGGTTGAGCTGGGATTTTCAACCTTGTGCAGGTTAATCTGCGGTTTTCACTCTACCAGTGGGTAAGTATTCTGCAGCCTATCTCATGGGGTGCCCCCAAATTCAACCTATGCACGTGTATTTTGTCGTTCAATCCAACTTGAACCGGTCATCTGACTTGAATTGATTTTGATGCTGATCCTCTCCGAGTCGTAAATTCAGCGACATCCTCAAACAATAATGCTCACCAGTCTATATGATGTGGGCGGGCCCAAATGAATTTCTAGATCTCAGCCGGAGTCGGGCCATCAGCATGTGCGTACATCCAGCATCGTCCACGTTGGTTCCATTCCAGAAAGTTAAAACAGCGTACTTATACAAGCCCCTCCAAAACATAATAACGGAGGACAGACTATTGTGGAAATTCCGCCTCAATTTAACCCAAAAAGAAAAGTCCGAGGCCGAGTTCAACGTTCAACCTCGTTCAGCCACCATCCACAGTCTGCCTAATCAAGGAAACCGAATTAGATTGTCGAGGCTCGATGGTGCACTTGAATGGCTTCAGGTGTCTGCGAAACGAATCAGCGTTTTGTTCCCTGTAGGGTTGCAACAACTTGCCTGACAGTGCCTTCGTCGTATTCCAAATCGATAGGTATCTCTTTACCCGCTGGGTCGTGCGCCGGTGTGATTCTAAACGCGAAAAAAATTAACACGATCGCCGCCCACAGTGTGTTCTCCGCGATGTCTGCTCCAGGGCAGATTCTATGTGCGATGCGTTAGTTCAAGCATAAATCGAGGTGGAGAGGAGTCACCGCCGACCAAAGCCGAATGCAATGTCCCGAGGGTCGGGCTCCGGAGCGTGACCTTCCCGCTGAAGGAAACGGTCAGGGTCAAACTTTGAAGGGTTTTCATACACCTCTGGATCGTGCAGCATCCCCCTGTGGATCTTAAGCACGCGCAGAGAGAACGGCTTTCGTACTGACCATTGATTGGCCATGATCATGCTGCCCGCTGGAAGGTAAAATCCGTTGTAAAAGTCGTCCTTCACAAGCCGGTGAGGAACGCCTGTGGATGTCAGGCGTCGGAACAAATGATGTGGTATAGACTGCTAACCAACTGGCGTTACTGCACCCCAACTATTGGCAATGAGGATGGAGATCAGTGTTTTGTTCGACGCACAAAAAGGGACTTCACCGCAAACTAGATATGACGGCCACAATCAGTATAGAAGACCGCCGGTCGTGTTCGCGCTCACGTTTCGCTAACGATGCAATGCATGTACGGCATACGCTCGCGGTCGGAGAATGTTGGCAAACGATCTTTGCCAACGATGATATCCATTTCCGCCTGCGCTCGTGTCTGGATGGCTGGGTTTGCAACCAGCATGGTGAAAGCCGTCATGAGCGCCGCCATTGTCTGGAACATTTCAGAAAAAAGAAACCGATCGTCATCGCCGACCATACAGTGTCAAATCCACCTGCCGAATGAGTTAGGGAGCGTTGATAATAGAAGCGGCATACCTGAGTAGATAATGGCTGCCGTCCCGAGAACACCTTCTTCATCTTGGCCCCGAGTCTCCTCCAATAAGGTAGTCGTGTAGCAAGCCACGGCTGTTCCATCCGCCTGTGCATGCTCAAAAATTAACGTTACATGAAGAACCATTTGACATACCATCTGCCGCTTTACTTGATTGAATGGGGTGTGCAGAAAGGCTTGAAGGTCTTCCCGAGTCCCTGGAGGCAGGCTTTTGATGCTAGCGCCAGGGCACCAGTCGGGAATGAACCTGACTTGGGGGAAGTCAGATTACTGTGGAAACCAGAACGAGAATATACTACGCCAAGGAAGGAGGTCAACAATGTGCACACCGATTACCCCAACGGCTTTGATGGTATCGGCACCCTTCTCGACGATGGCAATGAATGGATCGTGGATGGTTTTGACTTCGTGCCCGTATGTCAACATCATGGTGATTCCACCTACCATTCTGTCCATCCGGCATCGAATGCAAAGAATATTACAAGAAGAAGAGAACGTACCGCTTTATGTGAGTCCTGTAGTTTTCCGGGTCATCCACAAGGTCATTCAGCAACCGGTGTACTTCTTTGAGCTGAATAGGGTAATATCTGGGGAGACGCTGTTTATGAAAATAGGATTGAAGATATTTGCGCTGCCTCTTGGATTTTTCGCCATAGTCCATGCTTGGAAGGGAAAATTTCTGGGGTAGAGAAATGAATAAACTGTGCGAGAATCAAGTCGAGTGGATTCACCCATCCGATTCTACCAAATTCGGAGATCAGCCTCATTCAAAAGAGAGAGAGAGAGGACTCGACAAACACTTCGTTAGCCATGGCAAACTGCGGTCTGTAAGAATAAATTCCCGATCTTTTGGCCAAGAGATCATGTGCAGCAGAAACCGAGTTGAGTACCACAACGGGTTTTCCAAAGGTGTGGAAATATATGACATTTCCATAGCGTTTCCCCCATTGCTGAAAGGCACGCCATGAAGCAACACGGGGAACGTCGTATATGTTTCCGATCAGTGGCCAGCCTTTTGGCCCTGGAGGCAATTTCCAAGAATTTCTGACCGACCGGTCAGATCCGACTGGGGAATGTTCAATTAGTGGGCGTACCTGGATGGCTTGAGGGAGAATAAAACAAGGGAAAGGAGAAGAACACCAACAACATACGCCGGGGTGAACATGATGTCGATCATAGTGGAAGCGTCTGGGTGGTATATAAAGCTCAAGTTTTTCTCAAGTTGATAACAGGACAGTACAAATCATAAGTGGAATTACACCGCGAAGGGTGAGAAAGGGTTATCTTTTGTGCTGGCGAAAGTCGTATAACCCACGCTTTGACAGAGAAGGGAGGGGTTGACCGGAACTAGGAAGTTCGCTGGCCAATAGTGGTCAAGGAAAGCGTCTGTGGGAAATAGATCCCCACGTTCTTTTCACGACTTCCATTTTCGTTTGTCACGCCCCCGGGTTAACCGGTACATTTACCTCCTTCAAGGCGCGGTCGTAAGGTTGTCTGCGCCCGTGCAGATTTTCCACCCAGGTTTCCCCCCCGTATTTCCCTTCTTCGCGGACCAGATACCCTCTCCCTCCTTCATATCCTTTCTTTGTGCCTCCATTCGGCCTAGCGCAAACAACCAGCGCATCCGACCCACCCTCCGACCCACCACATCAACACCGGTTACGGCATCTAATTCTGGCCCAAAGACAAGAGATGCGGAAGATCTGGATCATGGCAGCCATCAAACCAACGTAGGTATGTAGGTGTCCGATGTGACGCATCAATCAGCGGCTGAAATCATTTCCATTTTACGTTCTCGTTTAATTCTCGTTCTTTCTCATACAAGAAAAATAAGCTCGAGATCTAAATAAATACATGTGGGAGGGGATCCGCGTGTGACATTCTGAGTCGGACGTCGTGGTGTACAGAGTTCGACAGGCGCTTTTGCCCCCTCGCCTCATCCCGGGGTGAACCGGGTAAGTATACCTAACATTTAATTTGATCCTGCATCGACCAGGAGAGTCTTTGAAACTCTGACGCGAATTTCTTCTGTGTCGGAGATGAGAACTTTGGACATAAATTCATTGTCTTTCTGCTTTGAAACGGTGAGCCAATTGGGATGCCGTTCCTATAAGTGAGCATCCATGTTATATTTCCAATGGACTGTGCCACATAATATGCACGAAATCGGCGCGTTAGTCGATGGTTTTAAGACACTGCAGGTCAAGGCGGCTGAAATCTTGAATTTGTATCCATCTTACTGGGAGAGAATCCGTGGTATGTACAGGATCGATCTTCCATATTCTTGTAGACCGGTGACCGATCTGTCTATGAAAAGTGTCGATAGACAACTAAATGCTACATCATATTCACGTATACCTGAAGCCATCACTTGCAAAGAGGTGTGTCAGATTTCCGTGCAAAAAGGCTTCGAAAGTTCCCTCGGCAGGTAATAATTGACATAATTCCCGAAATTTGGGTTCCTCGCAAGACCCAAGTGCCCCCAGTTAAGCTGTGCTTTAGTCTCACGAGATCAGTGGCATATTCTCGGGGCTGGCATGTTTCTCCTTTTTCGATGCAGGAGAAGTGCTGGACTCCTCCAACGGCATCAATCACGAATCCCGACATGATCGCAATCTAACTTTTGGGAGTTCATGAGGCGGAATAGCCAACAACGAGTTGGCTTTGATCGCAAATCTTCACAAGTGCAACCGTGAAGGCGGAGGACGCCCAACAGACTAAACTCGGGCATCTCGGCGATGTTGAAATATTCCCAACATTTATTTGGCCGACTGATGGAGTGGTTCATCTCCCCGAATCACTCCCTTCCCATGAGGTCTGTAAAGCGTTCGGGGGGTCCAAACGTGACGTTCTGGATCACCGACGGCGAAATACCCAGGGCTCGCAGAGTAGAGCCGCCAAATGAATGCGAAACTTTGAACAAAAATAATTATAATACTTTTGGGGACACTTGTTTTCGGTGAACTTGGTCTGGTATACATTCAGGGTACATGAGGGTCGATCTGGAAGTTTGGAAGCTATGATAGCCTCCAATCATTCACCGATACCAATCTGATCCAAACAATACCTGGAGACTTTTCGATGGAAAGTACTGTGGAAAAAGGTTAAATCAGAGTCAATCGCTTGCACAACAAAGGAACATACATATAGCCAGGCCAGAACGTCTTCCACACATGCTCGATGCTACCTTGGCCATCCAAAAGTGCTGAGACCCGTTTTTGTGCGGCGACAGTTTCCTCGGCAACCTCCTGTAACACAACTATAGGGTCTTTGTGCGTGTATCTGGCTCTCATATGGATGTAATTCTTCGTCTCGCCTTGGAGCTCTTCCTTGTAGAAACTGGAAAGGAATGGAAGGCATGTCAGCAGCGCTGAAGAAATACGGGTAGTACGCACTCACGACAAAATATCATTCCCCAGATTGATGTAGATGGTGATATCAGGGACGGCTTGGAGGAAGGCTGACATGTCTGGACAGTCTTTCTGGGGAAAACTGAACAAACAGTAGGCATCCGCAAGCCCCTCCTTGTCACGGAAGAAATACGCCCAGTTCCTGCCTGCCTCCCGCTGCTGCATATTCCTGTATTCTTTCCTGGTCTCTAGAAAGCAGCACGTTACAAATGATAGTGACGATTGGATTATCCAATTCGCGACCACCGAATGGTAGTATTTGTATAATATCCGCAGCGTCTCAGCATAACGTTGAAGCAATGCGGTGGGCTGCGGAGTGCCTTCAATAAAACGCTGCTGGAATAATTCCACGTGTTCATCCATTTTGCCAGATGTATCATCAATCATGAACGAAAGCCAGGTGTACATGGTCAGATGAACTTGGAGCTCGAGCTCGTGTTCAGGATATGACAACTGAGGAATTAATATTTGATGAGTATATGCGAGGAACTGGGATGAACAGGCAAATACATCAATAACCGTACATGCGACTTGGAAAGTCAACGATGGGTACGAATGGGGGTCATGGTCGAAGTCGACTCCACAGTTTATGGCCTTCGCCCAGGCTATTTCGCGCAGTTTCTGATTGGGTGTCCACGGCTTTGGCTTGTATCCGGTGGCACTCACGAAGGCCCGGACGGTAGACGCGACCGCTGCGAAATTATCGGAGCTGCGGAGAATCGAAGGCATGAAGGAGAACACCAGTGCAAGTGTTTGCCTTTGTTCGACCAAAATTCTCGTGCTTTAATAGTGAATAGCTAAGAAAAGCGGCGAGTTCTCGACATCCCACTCAGAAATCAGATTCTACCGCATTCAACCGAATGCTGGCGTCAGGAAGTACTGCATCAGAAGGCCACAAACACAAGCTTCTCACCAGCGACGTGGCACCGGGACACGCCGCGCTTTGCATTGGAAGGAATGATATCAAAGATTTTTGTCTTCTGCAGAACAGCGTCAAATAAAATTGCGGGATGAAGACCGGTGCGTCATGGAGATCCACGGACAGAACCTGTTTTATTCAACACACATAGAGACAGCCCGGTTCCCCGCAGACACGATAAGTTCTTCCATGCGCGCGGACTTGGAACAGCACGGCAAATACAGAAGTTCCGATCGAACACCGGGTCTCCTTCACGGAAGGCCCAACAGATATAGCTGGGTACAGTTTCTGTGTAGCACGGCACAGTGCAGTGTCATGAACAGTGTGACGCCAAGTCGGAGCACACGGGGGACCATGCGGGAATACCAAATTCAATCACGGGTTTTCTGCAGTATCGCCGCCGATTTCTTCGTCGCATATGCGATTCAATAGCTAGATAAATATGTGTGTGAGTTCTCGGCGGTATTTGATGCTTTCAGCTGTATGTTCCCACCGGTTACATTCCGTGTAGGTACAGAATTACATTTTTTTATGGGGACCATCGCAGTATCTTCCTTCCTGCCGACCACCACTATTGCGGACGTCTGTTCTGGGGTATTCAGTTCTCACATCATCCTCCCACTCCCTATACAATCGCGAGCCGCCGAAGCCTTGAAACGCTATTTAGAAGACCGTTCCATTTTTTTTATCAGTGCTCAGGTACCAACCAAAGATTACCTCGACTTCTCCAACTTCCTCAGTCGAAATGACTCTTGTACAGTTCAGGGGAGCAGTGCCTAATTCTGGCATAAAACGGGAAGGGGGGGACATCGAAAATGCCATGGAAAATTAACAGATGTGGTCCTTCGACCAAAAAATGAATTAAATTACAGGCAGGAAGATTTTATGAGCGCTGCGGCACGTTCAGCCACAATGTACACCTCGGCTTGTGGGAATCCGGCTACTGAGGAGGGCTGGGGGGGTCCAAAAGCTCAGCTGAGCGGCCAGGAATATTTATAACGAGTCAACCCACCAAGATCGACGCATCAACAATGCGCAGTCCCTTCAGTCCCTTCACCAAAAGGTCCGGGCCTACGACGCCGCCCTTGTCAGTTGACTTGGAAATCGTAGCCGTGCTCGTCGGGTGCTTGAGCGTTGATGCGAACTTGCGGACGTATCCTTCGATCTGTGCATCCGTGGTCAAGTTGGCGGCATCCGCAAAGGGCGCGATGAGAAAGCCGTCCCATGCAGGCGTGGACATCAAGGTGTGCAGGGTTTTGATTGCTGCAACGTATGTATCAATATCAAACGAGGTCTGGAGATAGGCGGGATTAATGGCGGGGTGGTCGAACGCATTGCTACTAGTAAGATTGAGCGAGCCACCTGATTTGTTTTCATGCAACTGGATTTGAGTGATAAATAAAGTGCTTACGGGATGTGGGCGACTGTAGGACGATTGAGACGGACATCCAGTTGCCTGCTGTCGGAGCCGTCTGGCCGTCGTTCGCGAAGAAGGTGTTCTGGGAACGGGTTGGAACAAATCGTGTTGAGAAACTTATCACTCACCAACCACGCGAACTGGATGTGTGGGGCGTTGGGACCAGCGGCAGGGTCGCCTGCCTTAAGAAGAGGGGAATCGCTTGGTAGGCGCATGAACCCAATCGAGTTCACCACGGTGTTCCCAGCGGCGATGCCAGTCTTGTTCTCTGCGTACTGAGCGAGCGCTGCCCCCAAGGCAGTTTCATTGCTGAGGAACGTCGACAGGGTCGGGGAACTGACTTCCCATTGAATTGCCAGAATATTCTGGTCCTGAAAATTGCGACCCACGTCGGGGACGTCGTGTGCGCACGAAATGCCGACTTTTGAGAGTTCCGCAGCCGGCCCAATTCCCGACAACATCAGCAACTGTGGGGTTCCGATTGTTCCAGCCGAGAGAATAACTATAATTTTGATTTCGACTATTGAGCAAGTGCTAGGCTCCAATTTAATATCAAGTGTGACACACTTTCTTTGCTAGCCGTAAACGAAAAACGCTTGGCTGTTTCAAACATCGGGATTCAATGCAACGGACAAACAAAGGAAGTCGGTGACGTACCGGTGGCACT
Source organism: Mycena galopus ATCC 62051 (assembly GCA_014925785.1). NCBI lineage: Eukaryota > Fungi > Basidiomycota > Agaricomycetes > Agaricales > Mycenaceae > Mycena > Mycena galopus. The sequence goes on from WIQG01000142.1 coordinate 117,558, forward strand.
TTGAGCAACCTGAACACCGGTGTACGTATTAGTTTCTGTCTCAATTAACTTGATGACTTGGGTGTGAATCAGAACGTCAAGGTTGCTGCGTGAGTTTAAGGCTGGGTGAAGGTATGCCGATGCGGAAGTGCTGCGAGCGTTGGTACCGACAGTGGTGTGCAACCAGCCTTGGAATGAAATTATAAACAACCATATCCTTTCTTAATTCAATAGTAACGCACTGAATCCAAGCCCATTGGCGGAGTTGGGGTCCAAATTGAATGGATACAGCTCGGGCTGGTCATCCGTCATTTGGAATAGGCGTCGTTCGGTTTCAAACACTGTCGGCGTGAGGCCGGTGCCCAGGGGCCCGAATCCATGGACTGGAGGGTTGAATTCTCCGACGTTGCTTCTGTCGTTCCACGGCGGTGTGTGCTGCTCGTTCTACCCGCCATTTAATACATGTGGACACCTGCGACTTGATCATGCGTACCATCAAAATATACTGCTGCAGCTCTTTCCATGACCAGCCAGAATCTCCAGAAACCGTAGCTAAGCGATCATATTCATCGCTTCCTCCGCGAGAGTAGATCATGCCGTCTATGTGCGATAGTCAGTGATGAACCTGGGTGCAGACGATAAACTCACTGATGCAGCTGCTTCCGCCCAGGACGAACCCACGGGGAAAGTCAATGGTGCGGCCATCCAAACCAGACTGAATGTTCTCAGTGGGCGTCTCATGCACATAATGTGGAACCCACCTGGGCGACTGTGGTATAATCTAGCCACGCGTCAGTGCAACGGGTTTCAGTTGTCACCACTGAACTGAAACTCACTCCAGTCAAAAATTGTACTGACACCTGTCCCCGCAAGTAAAGGAACATAGATGATATCGGAGTCCGTTCCGTTATCCCTTTCCAAACTCATTAGAAATAGGAACGGAGATAATCTCAAAAGGCACTCACGATACACCTGCCTCAATAACAAGGACTCGAATGCTGGGTTCCTCTGATAATCGGGCAGCAACGACGGAGCCAGCCTAGAGGGTACAAACGGAGGATGAGCTTATGGATTGCGGTTTTTATTGTTGTTGAATCACAGTTCCAGCTATTGGAGTGCTTGTAAGCGTGCAATAAGTCAGGAGTTCGGCGCTTACCGCCCACGACAATGAAATCGTATTTCTTGGTCACTTGTTCGGGGGAAGTGTACAACTGGCCGCCGAGGCAAAGCTGTAGAAGAGACAAGCCAAAGAGAAGGAGAGAAATCGCCATAGCCGGTGCCGTTCGGTGGGCAACCGGTGAGCAACCGGTGCCTTATGAGCCGGGAGCTGGCCAGCATTCGTAGAAGTTTGACGTGAGGGCGGATAGCCCATGTGACCTCATGGTATCGTAGACCACCGATGGCCGAATAGACTAACATGATCCGGGAGGAGATGATGCGGTATGGCTTACATACATCATGATTTCGGACCGCGTCGAAACTATGACTGATTGGACAAAAGAACGTTGGACACGCGGTGGAGCGCGTTTCCACGCGTGACAGCGCGTTGTTCACTCGTTGACCGTTCCATCGTTTGTTGTGGATCGTGGAAATGTGTTTTTACCATAGGATATTCCCAACTGTGTAATTGCCGGGTCCAGAGTGCACCTCCGAAATGGCACTCGCGCGCGCGCAGTGTAATGGCCTGTGCAATATTAAATTCCCGAGGAAGAACGGGCGAGAGAGCGGCTGCTGTAGCTCAATTTTGTTAAGCCAAGTCTCTCTTGGATGGTACCCCCCGCGATCGATAGATTGGTACTCGACCTTATGAGTTTCTGGGGCGCGAAAAAAGCTTCTACTACGCGATTTGGATAAGGCGTATTCACTAGCTCGAAAAGTGTAGATGCCTCAGCGAAACCATTGGGGTAGACTTGAGCGCAACGACGCCGAGTTTTGATGGGCCGGCAAACGGAAAAGGCCGTGAGGTCCGTTGTTAGGGAAAGGATGAATGAACTTGCTAATGAGGCAGTAACTTTCGCAAATGGATTGAAATGCTTTCTGAACTTTCAGGTTTGGGAATTGGAACAGGCGAAGTATCCAGAGAAAATTCCAACTGCGATGATTCAGTCATGTTGAGTCGATTATTTTCCTGAGCTAAAGCTTCAAAAAGGCAATATCAAAATCCGAAGACCTTATAAAGAATTTAGAAAAGCGTGGTTATAAACTTTGTCAACCGCACCCTAGGCAACGTACCCTTGATGATCGTTTCCGGGTGTTCATCCCCCGGCGGTCGACGGATACCCACATACAGACATATTTTTAATTGCCCCTACTCACGATATGTCAATTAATCCTTACTAGCACTTTATTGGCTATGATTTCGGACATACTACCTTTTTGGCTTCACTGAGCGCGACAATTGCCTGATTAGAAGGTCTCCACAAAACACTGACCATCACAAATTCCGCGGTGGGCTGATTCAAGGCTTCGCGGTCCACCCCATGAAGTGAAATCGTACTTTGCAGGCGAAGAGCAGTTCCAAATCTCCCTTGTTAATACCTAGACTACAACCCACGATTTGACAGAGAAGTGCGGCGGAAGCTTTTTGTGGGAATACTGACAATTAGACCACTTCCTGAAGTACGAAAATACCTCCTTACATTACTGGCCAGTGTGGGTGGCCTGATGCTCAAGATCACCCCACATAGAAAGCCGCATATGCTCAATTGTGGGTTCATCAAGGAGAAGTAGAGAGTTTCCTCGACCGTTAGCTCGGAATACAACAACCAAACATCAAGACGCGACCTATATACATTCGTTAGAAGCCGCGTGCATAGAACCTGTGAATGGTTATTGATCGAGGTGAGTTGTTCATCCTAATAGGGATCGATTCTCCCCACCGACAGCAATCAGAATTCTGTTTGACCGAGATCCCCTCTACTCCCGCAACTCAACGCCAGCACACCCAAGAACGGTACCAGAAATAATCCCTCGAAACCAGCGTCCATACAGCTTAAGAACACTGATTTCTGGCGTGCCAACTTCCCGACTTCCGCACCCAACGCGCATTCTTGACTTCCCACAATGTCGCAGTTCGAGACCCTGTAGGTCTTACGGTCAGAAGTTGGGTCTTCCTGGCGCTAACGAGTGGTTTCAATGTAGCACCGCGCCGATGGTAATACGGTCTTTGCATCACATTCAAACATGGTTCCGATTTTCTTTTAGCTGGCCGGAACCCAGGCCAATTGGTTATTGCTGGGGACCCTCACCCTTCAAGTCTGTGCGTCACAATTATTTATTCATTTCGCCGAAACTGATTCTTCTAAAGATAAATTCCACGTCTGCTTCCCGAACGAAAGGACGTGGATAAAGGCGCTTGGTGAGCCAAGTATTCCGTGTTAAAGGTCGGCAACATTAATTCAAAGGCAGTGTATACGATTTTCTGCCTGGAGGTGGCCCAAACCGGTATCACAAGTCATTTTGCGTATTCGATCCTGGTTGTCGGGTGGGGAGACCCAACGATATTTGGGAAACTACCGTGGTCTAGCTTGGCGACTCCCATATTCACAGGCATCAGTGGGTTTCCGTCCCGCCATGGTTGAGAATTCTCTAACCCAACATTGACAGCCTCGGTCACTGTGCAAATATTCTTCGCGTGGTTAGTACTTTCAGAGCTCACCTTGGAGGTCAAGGCTAATAATATACCTGCTAGGCGGATTTGGAATCTCAAGCGAGATCAAATCTGGGCTAGGGCAGTAGCTTCTCTGATTGTCGTGGTATGTGGAGCAGCTGAGGCGTCAACAAGCTCACTGATGCATTCAGCTTGCGCTTATGCAAAGTCTCGCCGGTATAATCAGCGACGCCAAGTTCGCAGTAACAACTGAGGTGGCGGAACTTGAGAGGCTTATCCAGGGAGTCAAGGTATGCTCTTCTTTGGCTTTTTCTGCAGCAATATCCATCACTAGCAGGTCTGGCTTTATGGCAGCGCCGTCTGTGACATTGTGATTACTATGTCCATGCTTTTCATCGTAAGCTAGGCGTTGTTCGGTCGCCTCATTAGTTTACCTCTCGCAATGCAGCTCACCCAATATCGCCGAAGCACGCCTTGGAAGAAGACCGACAGTTTGATTACAAAACTCATTTACAACACCGTTGAGACCGGCGCCGTAACCAGTATCGTCGCCATCGCGGACGCTGTGCTCTTCACCAAGTTTCCCAACAACAATATTAACCAGGTCCCGTATGTCATGGAATCAATGTGGGACGTCTCTGTTGACTCACTGCCCTCCTTCAAAGCGGGTTCATGCTTGGAAAATTGTACGTCTGTCTGCACGCCATTAGACGTGGGCACTCACAGCGACGGCAGATATTCCAACGTCTTGGTAGCCACTATAAACGCTCGCCGTGCACAAAAAGACACTCAGAGTTTTGGCGGTACCAGTGCCACCTTTACGAACAGCCACGAGCTGCATTTGCGTGGCAACCAAGCCTCCCGGAAGGTCCACATCTCGACCGTCACGGAAACGGTCAGCTCGGGCGCCGACGTAAGCTCTCTCGATGTCTCGATCGCGGTGTTGCACCTCATATTTTGTTTTGCTCAGCCTATCATGGACAACAAGAAGTCGATGTATGGCAGTGCGGACGTTTAGTTTTCAGACGGCTAACTTATACTATTTTGATCATGTATTTTCTCCGTCTTGGGTTCGAATTTACTGTGTCAAACCGTTCCACTTGAAAACTGTTCTCCGTAGGCGGGTTTCAAAACCGCGTTTATGTCCCTTTGATTGGGCCCTTGGGGGGGAAAGGTCCTGACCTCGTGGCCAACCCACTGTGCTTCCATCCATTTTTGAACTGTGTATCTCCCGTCCTTATTTGTGTCGACGGGGACTATGCCGTACCACCGGGAGAATATCAGTCTTAGCGTGTCGGTCACTATGCATAATTTCCAGTCAGGTGAAGATTTACTTTGTGGAACTGCTGGGAAAACTTTCTTTGAAGTCAAACCCAAAGGTCCAGCCATCAGATCGTAAGTAAGGAAGTGTTGGGAATCGGGGATCGTGGGCTTGGAAACATTTTAGAAAGAAGTCGGACGCATGCTGTCTGTTGGGTGTGATTACCATTGCATTGGTTTGAGCACCCGCAACGTGCGAAGTTCGATCTAGTTCAATCAGCTTCTGCCAAGCTTCTGATCACACTGCCGGCAATGTGAGACGGGAGAAATCGAGCAAAGCATCCGACCCCTTCGGAAGAGTTACTTCGGCATTGACTTGGCACGCGTTTATAGAAGGAGACAGCTGCCACGGTTCACTAACTTTTGAGTCGACCATCGCAAACTTGAATGGCTGTTGAAATTTTTGACTACATTGTGGTTGGCGGTGGAACAGCTGGGCTCGTCGTGGCGGCGCGGCTGGTCGAAAACCCCGCCATCCGTGTGTGCGTCCTTGAGGCTGGTGAAGACGTTACCAAGAACTTAGATGCCATGGTTCCGGGTACTGTCTCTGGGCTTGGTGGTTTCCCGCCTCAGTGCTCAACGATTCCAGGATTTGGGTTCAAAAACTTGGGACAGCCAAAGGTCGACTGGGGATTCATGGGATCTCCTCAGGTGCATGCGAAGGGGCGGTCCATTTATCTTCCGAGGTAACCCGTATGTCTATCTGTTTCGCCCGTTGTCTGACTGCAGTTTAGGGGCAAATCACTAGGTGGAACCAGCATGGTGCCGAATCGCTGTTATTTAAAAGGAATTTCCAACTAATTGCCACCCAGCTCAATCTCATGGGGTTGGGCCGGTCAGCGAATATTTTATTCCGCGTTGTTACGTTCTAAGATCGACATTCCACAGTGCACACGCAGCTGAATATGATGGTTGGTCTCTATTACCCTGTCTGTCCAGAGCTCAAACGAGTCGTGCAGCATTCGAGACCCTTGGATCACCCGGGTGGAACTGGGAGAGCCTGCTGCCATATTTTATGAAGGTAAGCGTTAATTATTCGTATTTTTCCTACACCACCTAAATGCCATTAAATACCCAGTCCGAGACATTTGCACCCGGCGCAGACGAAATGTCAAAATTGCAAGTCACGTTCAATCCAGCTGCTCATGGAACGTCTGGTCCTCTCCAACGGACATTGCCAAAATGGATCAGCGATGTTCAGTCCCCGTTCATCGAGGGGCTGGCCGAACTCGGTGTTTCCTACAACACAGACGGGGTACGCATATTTTATCCTATGCGCGTTATAGGGCGAATAGTTTCATTAGACCTCGGGCGACAACACCGGCATGTGGACCAGCAACCATTCGATCGATAATAATGGAGCGCGGAGCTCCTCTGCATCGGTATGCAGCGATTGGACCCGACCACAGATTTTGATTCAGACGCCTGCTGGCAGGCATACTATGAACCCAACAAATCCAAGTCCAACCTTGCGGTGATTACCGGTGCGCGGGCAACTCGTATCTTACTCGATGGTTCCCGGGATGCTTCTGGTCATCTGGTTGCTTCTGGCGTCGAGTATTCCAAGGATGGTCAATTGCACGAAGTCTCGGCGAAGGCGGAGGTATTGCTTTGTGCAGGCAAGACCAGTTCCTACCCAAATGCTTGCCTGATGTTTACGCCATTCCAGGTGCTTTCCAAACCCCGCAGCTACTTGAACTATCGGGTGCGTTTCTGTACTATTCCGGTGTCAACTGTAGCTGACGCATTACAACAGGCATAGGCGACAAGAATATCCTCGAATCCCATGGGGTCCAAGTACACCTGGATCTCCCTGGCGTCGGGCGCAACCTTCGTAAATGTTAATTCTCGCCATTACTTCATGTTTTAACTCTTCCTCCAGAGGTGTTTACTATCCGCATGAGTCACATTATAATCTCACTCGCTCTGGCAGGATCACTTTTGGAGCCCTTTCGTGCTTGAGACTGACTCGAAGTACGAGTCTGCCGAAGTCTTGACCAATCCCGCCCGTGCGGCTGAGGAATGGAAGCTCTAGCAAGTGTTTTATTTTACAGATAAAGTCGTGATTGATCTTGAGCATTTTAGCGAACAGTCTAAGACCGGCATGTTGTCTGGGACTTGCTCCACTCTTTTTGCGTTTCTTCCCAGGGATTCCTTCATGGCGGATAGCTCTTCGCACCTTCATGAGGCGATACAGTCACTGCGTCATGGTGGACCCATCGAAAACACTCAGAAGACATGGTTGGGCGCAAATGATATCCCCTTGCTCGAGTATGTTCCAAACAAATATTCATCCACAATCCTGTCTGAATAATGCCAAGGGTTGCTCTCTTCCCCGGATTCCTTCCAGTTCCTGGCTACAAGGGCGAGGAAGGGAAGAGTTACTGTTCCGTCTTTCTGGCCCTTACGCACCCGTTGTCCAGTGGTACGGTACATATTAGCTCCGCCGACCCTCTAACCGCACCCGCGATCGACCACTGCGTGCTCGATAATGAAGTGGATATTCAGATCTTGGTTGAATCGCTCAAATTCGCGCGTAAATTTGCAAATACAGCGAGCCTCAAACCCGTCCTCATTCGAGAGATCATGCCTGGTCCGGCGGTTCAAACTGACGAAGAGCTGAAGGAATTCATCCGCACAACTGTCGATACGGTATTCCACCCCGTCGGGACGGCTGCGATGTTGCCCAAGAGCGACGGCGGAGTGGTCGATCCTTCGTTGAGGGTGTATGGAACGTCGAACATTCGTGTGGTGCGTCATCACGGTGCTTTGAAATGTTGTTCGCCTGAAGTGAAGAAAATCAGATTGACGCTTCCATAATTCCCATTCAGTTATCAGCCCATACTCAAGCAACTGTGTACGCCATAGCAGAAAAGGTCAATTTGATAAGTATCTCGGTCGTTGGAATATAACTGAAGCATGTTAGGCTGCCGATATGATCAAGCAACAGAAGTAACTACACAATGCAGCGACGACTCAGAACATTCTTTCCTGATTCCGCCCAGTCTGTGAAGTCATTTATGTATTTATTCCCAAACACAATTGTCTCGTGGTCGCAAAAAAAACCAAAAAACCCACATGAAGCGAAGATGGAGCACGGTTTCAGTTTTTGTGCTTGTACTCAACTGAGCATGGTAGGTCAGGCTCTACCCTTGAATGTGATGAAAGTTAGACCACCGACAACGCATCAACAACTTCAACATCCCCGAGATCACCGAGCACCTCCCAACCAAACACGACCACATGCATGTTGCTTTTTGCTCTCATGCATGACATGCATGATGTAGGGCAGCCCTCACGCGGTCGTTCTCCCTCGCATAATGAATCGGATAGTACCTATGTCACTGAGATTTTGTCTCTGTACCCTCTCTACGCAAGCCCAACTTTATGCCCAGCGAAGGGACTTTCTCGCTCGCAAATTATCTGTCGAAAGGCTTGGGAGCCCTTGGTGAGTATGTGGTAATTAAAACCCACAATCCCTCCTCTCCGCCCATCTGCGCACACGACTAACAATTCCATCCCGTTGTCCTGGTCCAGCTTCAAATCGAGGCTCAGGTTGAGGGCGCGGCCCGTGGGAAAACTATTTCAAGGCCTTAAATGAGCCTTTAATTTAACCCCTTTAATATTTTTACAGCCTTAAAGGCTCGCCCCACCCGATTCAAGGCCTTGAGAGCGAACACTGCAAGTTCAAATCGCAAACAAAAAGCGCTCCTGCCGCCCGGTGCTGGCGGGACCGCAACACCTCGTGGTCGCCGCTATCCTGAACCTCCCACGCTGCGCCCTCTTCCCATCTACGACCTCCGCCACCTTCGACGCCACCTCCGCCTCCGGTGCCCCAGCGCCATCACGTCTTGCCCGGCAAGGTTTACCAGATGCTGGGCCAACAATGCATTGCCCCCTCTGATTAGAGGCTTAGGGTTATGCATTGTTGCCTCTGATTAGAGGGAAGGTGATGCATTGCGTTAGAGACTCACCCACTTGAGTTATGGCCCGGTTTTGCGGTGCCAGGGCATGTGCCCTCGTTGTCGATGGCATTGATCACGGGCATCCAGATTGGGATAACAGCAAAGAGCACCACAAATCTGGAAAAAAATGCAGTGTATAGAACAGATATATCAAATACATATGGCACAGCAACTATCATGAAATCGTTGGATTACAGCCAAAAACTAGGGTTTATTCAAATTCGGCTGCAACTGACTTCCGACCACAAACCTACAATGCGCGATGAAAGCTGAATAGACCGGATTCATATGGGTTACATTCAGGCAAGTTTACTGCGAAGGAGAGATAAAATTATACCATTCGCATTCCATGCTTGCCCGCTTTCTCCTTGCCCTGCAGCCCAAGAACCGAAAAGATCTTCATCCTTACATTCGGGTGCGTGATGGTATATGGCTGTCGCCACAATTTCCTGTGGCATGTTGCGCAGTCCAGGCCAGATTCCCAAACACAGCGAGACGTACTGATTTTGTTAAAATCTAGCACAGAAATTTAGCATGGTACATAGGGAACACTGCCACCTGATGAGTCTTTTACAGACGAAACACCGTGCCCTAGCGTTGTGGGTGCCCGCCTCTCCGTAAATCTCTCTAGTACCTACTCTCCGTGGTCGTCGTCGCTCGCTCCTCCTCTTCTCCGTTAAAATATAGCACAGAAATTTAGCAAAAGAGTACTCACAGTGTCGATGAGCCAAGAAGCCCATTCCAACATGGTCTAATTGGTCCTGGGTCACTTCCGCAAGAAATGTATTGGCGATGATTTCAGGAGCATCTTCTCCTTCATCAATCCCACTGCGTCGAGATTTAATGTAGCAAAATTTGCTTAACAGACTGCTCACCTCCGCACTCGTTCCATTCGGTATGGTGGGTTGCGCAACCAAAGGAGAGGAGGTTCTGGGAGCAGATGGGTTTGGCTGGGGACAACGAGGCGGGGTGACAGGCAGACAGGATTTTGCGACAGGTAATTGTGCAGCAGATTGCACCGAGAGATTCCGGGAGACAGTAGGCAGAAAAGCAAGTTGAGAATCTCCCCGGAGCTCTCCGCAATGAATCGCATTGCCAGGGGCCGAATGCCCCACGGCAGTTTTCCCGGGCCTCGCATTCCGTACCTGATGGTGGTGCCGGCACACTTTTGCCGCGAATTTGGAGCGTGAAAATTTGTCTTTCAATATGCACCGCTACATGTGCGCCATGCTCCGCACCCTGATAGCGGCCATCTGGGACACCGCGGTTATTGTCTCGGTCATGGCCGCCTTGTTCCAGTCATGTATCCTGCCATACATGTCCTGGGCGTTTGTGCAATCCAATTTTGGGTGCATGGCACTGATCCCAACGGCGCTCATGTCGGTTAAGTTCCTGTAATTTGCGTCCAAAGCGCTTCACATGGGTTATGAACTCCTGGGTCCCGAGCCAAACCCCGCCCAGTTGAACCTAAGGATGCATTTCTGGGCTCAGCATCTAATCTTTGTGACAAGCGCTCATTTTGATCATTCGATTCAGCTGCCCTTGGAATGTCCCGAGAAAACCTTGAGCTCTGTGCATGTATTTCTGAACGAAGGGAAGCGTGGCTGGTCCACATCCAGGTCATGAGATTGAACTGAACAAGCACTTGTTCAGTTCAAAGTGTTCCGTTCAAAGATAGCAAAAAGGCCACCATCTGGCCTTGAGTCGAACACAGACCTCACAAATAATTCAATCTTTGACAATTACTGTGCATGGGTGGGGCCGGTTCCGCTCCAGGTCTTATTCATATTGAGGTTGAACGCGGATTCAGTCGAATGTTCAGACCAACAGTGCAGGATGGAGCAGCTGCACACAAGCCGAGAAGGCATGTAAGGAAAGTGGGCAACTGTTATAGATGCAGATTTTTCTTCCCAGGAGACACATATGGTGCGTGGCGATTGTGCTTGCATTGCACGGGGGTTGAATATTCTCGTATCTGGCATGCCCGATGAAAGAATATGACTACCCCCTCCCCCGGCGACGTCTCGAAGCCATCAACAGTGAAGCAACAATGACTGTTATCCTTGTGTCAACCGAGAAATCCCTGGAGTGTTGGCAAAATTTTTGTGGGCTCCGATAGCAGGTCCACGTGCCCGCGTGTCAAGGCTTCACACCAGAGCTTTGTGCTGTTTCGCGGAGAATCTCTCCCCAGTGTGGGAGCCGCATGCTGTTCGGTCATCCTGCGGCTTTACGCATCATCAAGTTTCGAGGATGTTCGGATGCGGAGTACAGAGGAAGGATGGCATTGAGAGGACCGTCCGCATGATGGAGGTAATGATCGTGAGGGAGCCATTCTATAAACACAACTGTGTTTGTACAATAAGTAAAAACTAACATCAAAATAGGTGAAACTACTATTTTTTATCGCCTAGTTGGCCACTCAGGCTACCTGGCCACTTGACTCCTACACCACCCTGGCTTCGTGCATGCAGCCGGCTGTGAATGGGGCATCGATGTACAGGCCATGAAGAAAGTCTGCACCAAATTTGGCACCCGGGGTGATGGATTGATTGACAGTTGCAGCATGTCGGACCTCGATCCGAAAGGTGAGAACATCAATTTCTTACATTTGCACCGCCTTCCAACTTTGTCTCTCCCCATTCTCAACCAATACCTGGTCGTTCCCTTTTGGGCTCATTATGATCTTAATAGGACAGGGATTAATATACCATGGGCCTCTACTCTCATTTGCGCAGTTTCTCCTCACCCTCCATGCAAGACAGGAACAACTGCCTTTTTAGCTTCCTCAACTGGGCTAACCCTACGCCGGGCAACACCGAGATACAACCACTCTGGAACTTGTCATACAGCCTCCTGGTAATGAATTCCTCCCTCTGAGCTGAATTCCAGTTTTTTCTCTGATCAACTTTCTTTCAGCAGATGCCCTTTACACCAAACCACTGAAATTCTCATTGACTGAAAGCCGGATTTTTTGGGAGAGCCTCTGGCACCTCAGGATGGAGTTTGGTGTTTATGTATGTCCCAATACTTCCCATTGAGTCATGCAAGGCTTCTTGTGGGCCTATATGTGGCAGTTCGGGCATATTATTTTTGGTCGGGTGAAAACCACCATTTTAAGTGCTACCTTGCGATATCTGATACATATGGCCGTCTTCCAGAGGTTCAGTGGATTATTTAGCCAGGTGGCCAGCTAGGCTGTTATTTGGTCATGTTGGACTGACATCCGAAATAAATTCACTGCAACATCAAACCACGAGATATTTTGGTGGGAGTGGGCTCAAATTGTTCATAGGATGCATGCCTTCAATCTGACATAGTGTGGATTGGAATGATGCCCTACAGTGGGGAAGGACTATGCCTACAAGCTTATGTGGCCAGCTTCATGATAAAAAATAGTAACAGCCACTGTGCACGCATAGGACTGATCGGATACAGCATGCAACAGCGAGTCGAGGAGATAAATTGTGGACTTGGAATCCACCAGTGTCCCCGCATCGTCCCGGTCTTCTTTAAGCAGGCATAACTGATCCGCCGTACTGGACATTGCAGCAACGCGGGCGCATGCCGCACGTATTGCGATCAGCTCTGGATCAGGCAGAAGCAGTTCGATACCTCTGGCAGCAGCATGTTGAGCCGCATCAAGATCGATGTGAAATGTTCACTCGTCGGGGTGGCTTGGGCACCTGTTTGAAGAGGGTTGGGGGATGACGCGCAATGACATTATAGGTATGCTCCTGCACGACGAGGATGAGAGGCGATCGTAAAATTGCAGAATGAAATAAAACTTTCACCATTCCGGGAACGGCTTCCAGCCAGAACAGGAAGTGATGGAAATCCTTGTGCAAGGCGACGGACATGGTCATAATGTTGAAGAGGTTATTGACTGCAACTTGTTTTCCAAGCTGTGTAGGCCAAAGCTGTCTAGGATGGCCATAGCGCTCGCTGCGTATTTAGGGTCCTGACATACAATATCAGCAGGTGAACGCGATGGGAAGCAGACTCACAGATTGAGCGGTGCCCGAGAACAAGTGAGCGACCTGAGTCTTGACGCTATCCACACCCTCATCACCCGACTTCTTATTCAGGTGGGGGATATTCATAAGGGTAACCTTGTCATATAAACCTGTGAAAACACATTTGTATCCGTCCTGCAGCAGGGCCTATGATACCCCCAAGTCAACGAAACTGACAGCTAATGAAAGAGCGACTCACGTCGGCCTTAGCCTGGGTATGCGTCCTTCCCTCGGTAGAACCAACCACTGCCATGCTCTCGAAGATATCAGCTCTGTGGTTTTCGTAGGACAGGTGGAAGGTGTGAGGCGACGGGGATGGCGTGGGGTCGGTGCGTGAGCAAACTGAAAGATTTAGCTTAGCACGAATGCAAATGTGCCTCGTTACACACATACGCGAAACAATTGATTTCGATCTAAACCGAGCTGGAAAACTTTTTCGTGACGCCGCTCGAGGTCTTCCACCTGCCCCAGCCTCATCGACACATCATTGCAGGACACTATTTGCCGGATCAAATCCTTGTACGCGGTGCTCCTGTTGTGCTCATAGAAGTCCTTGACGAGCCACGCCACCAGCCGAATCGCGATTACTTTGTCTTGGTACTTCGCCGCAGGTTTAGGCAATGCCAGCGCCGCGCATTCAGCAGATAGTAAGAAACGCCACGCACTAACTCCATCCAGGTCCAGTCCTATTTCATCGGCCGACGGAAGGGGCCAGCTTTCGCCGAGAGGAGGAATTGCTGATAGGTCATGGCAGACGAGAGGAGTGACTGTGTTGTGGAGTGTTGGGCGATGACATGGCCACGTGGTGCCTCGGCAACGGCCGTGCGTGGAATCTGAAAAGTTTTGAAGACTCCGAAAAGTGAACAAGACAATGGCCGCTGGCGCTTTGGGTATTCTCTTGGGATGTAGCAAGCATTGTTGAAAAAGGTATCCCCAGTCAAACACCGTTTACGGTAGGCGAGAGCTACGCAGTTCGATTCAAAATAGATTTTGATCAACGCGGTTCAGCACTTGCCTTTCTAGAGTAGCCTGTCCTCCTCCTCTACCTCGCTTCCCCTCCATGACCCTGGGCAGCCTTCTGACCCTCGTAACCGTCAGCATCAGGGTCATTGGCGCCGCCAGTATCGGTGCCGCCGACAACGGCAAAACCCTAGGCGGGAACTACGCGGTTCGGCATTCGGCAATCTGATGCTGTTGCAATAGTTTGATGGGCTCTGCCTTTCTCGGTCCCTCTCAAACTGGCTTGGCCACAGTGGTCCCAGCAACTTGTCTCATGTTTGTGTTCAAGTCCAGGATTTTTTTTCTTGTCTTCTATGTGCTGTATTATGAGGTTGGACCAACATTGCAAGAATCTAAACTACAAAAGTTTTTGAGTGCAGAAAACTGGGTACCTTCACAGTAGGGCATATGGAACTGCTACATTAACTATGAGTTAGATGCGACCCCGGTATCGTATTGAACCAAGGGGGGATCGGGATTCAAATTCCATACGTGGGGAGGGGGGGGGGGGGGGTCCAGGTCAGGCTGAAAAAAACTTTTCAGTATATAAAGTTTGAAGCTTCAAAATAGCTAATAAACCATGAGGGAGGTGTTAGTTAGTTGTAAGAAATATATATAACTACCCAGGGAGTGTATAGAAGAAGGTTTACTACTCTGAACCCATGCATTCCATAATTCAAGCTGAGTTGAGGCCAATAGTGGTCAATTCTCAAGTTAGGAATTATTTAGTTGTGAGAGTGCAGACTGTTCAATTTATCACCAACACTTGATAGATAGTATAAAAAAGCATGATCAAGCTCAAAGAGGTGGTGGGAATTAAGTTGAACGGCAGGGGCTGGACCCGGAGAGGTCGGGCCGTCCCTAGGGGTGGGAAACTCCTTCCTTATAAGGAAGGAGGGGGAGGGGGGGGGGTCAGCTTGGGATTGAAAAAAACTTTTCGACCCTATATCCGATTTTCGAATCCCGATCCCCCCTTGTATTGAACCATCCAGATATGTGCCACATCAAGAATTGATGGTCAACGGGATATCCCGGTACTGGCAAAATGGGCCATAAATCCTGGTTCTATGTTGACAAGGTTGACCCACCCATGGCAAGTGGCATTGAAAACTCTAACTCAAAGAGGAGGAACAAAAAGATTATTTGTAAGAGTCTAATATACTCTTTGATAACTTGATTCTGGTACCTAAACAATTAAAGTTTTTGAGTCTCAACTGGAAGATAACTCCAGCTTGTTGGATAATCGATGGAAAAAAGCTTTTTTAGCCTGCTCTCTAGCTGCTTCACAGGCAGCTGTGTTTTGGCTGCACCGGAATGTGCCGGAGGCCATTAAGTTCTGATGCCCAGTATTAGCTATACAAGTGTCGCAAAAGGGCCTGGGCGACTATAAGGGGTTACACAGGGTTACAGGTTTATAGCTACTTATATTCAATTTACAGAGTGATTATAGAGATCTTGCAGGCCGGGTGTAAGTACTTATAAGAGACTATAAGTCTCTGGCTTCCGCAGTAATATTTTGCGACAGCTTCTCTCTTCGGCTCGGAATTGAAGACATGGATGGTGCCTGAGTCGAATCGACACATTGCAGGCATTGTAGAGTGTGAGTGATGATACGAGGACGAGGAACCGTCGGGGCTGCTACATATATGGAGTAAGTGATGTCATATTACCGCAATAGATATAAATCACCCAAATGTAACTCCGTGACTCCACCTCTCTTCGCTTTTGACCACCATCCGCCACACCCTCCATGCCCGCAGTCCCGAATCTCGCTTGATGCACTGGTGTGGTTACTCTGTGTTGTTCGGCAGGTGTCTGACTGGTGACCATAGAACAATGACTTGTGGCCCTGGTTCAAGTCCACATTGACACGCGCTCGTCGCCATGCGACAATGTCACTGCGGTGAGCCTCCCCGTCTTGTCTCTCCCTCTATTCTTCCTCTCCGAGTCGTTACCTGTCCATCACATCAGGGCACTTGATACCTCATCACTGTTGCCTCATGCTGAAGGTATACCTTGCGTGCAGTTGGTCCCGATGCTTAAAAACATTTCTCACACTAGCGCACCCATCTTTATTACTTTCATGTACCTGTATGTCTAGACAATGAATAATTCTCTCTTAGGAAGGTCGTGTGAATTTTCGAATAAGCGGGGAGAGATTCGCCGTAAGGGTCCTCGGCAAGAAGCTATACCATAGGGAGCTATAAGCTCCACTAACCGGGCTTAAGAGCCTATAAGTCCTATAAGTTCCGTAAGCACGTATAACCGAGGATAGCGCCTTTCTGAACTCTATAGACCCCCGAAAAACCTTACAGACTTATCCCGCCTTATATTTTCTTATATAGACTTATCTCCGACAAAGCCCTTTTGCGACAAGATGATAAGAAATTGCTGATAAAATAGCGGGAATGTGGGTGCTGGTGATGCTGTTGTCTGTTTAACGGGCAGTTTTCGAAGGATTACAATTGTAGTAATATGCTAGAGAAACCGTGGAATGGCATAAAACATTGGCAGGCGGCCATCAATGGTATCAGACCTGCCGAATGCCGAGCCGCGTAGTTCCCGCCTAGGGTTTTGCCGTTGTCGGCGGCACCGATACTGGCGGTGCCAATGACCCCGACGCTGACGATTATGAGGGTCAGAAGGCCGCCCAGGTTCATGGAGGGGAAATGAGGTAGAGGAGGAGGACAGGCTACTCTAGAAAGGCAAGTGCTGAACCGCGTTGATCAAAATCTATTTTGAATCGAACCGCGTAGCTCTCGCCTACCATACACCGTTGACGAATCTGCAGCCCCAGAACCCCAGGGCCCAGGCAGCCCCTCGACCTTTTTTCGCGGTTATTCTGGACCCTGCCAGTGGTGCTCTCCTGCTAGTGCTCGCAACTTTAAGGGTTGCCAAACGATGCCTATGTTCCAATCTGCCATGACTGGCGCCACGCCTATCTACCTCCTCATCATCATCTACGCGTCCGGGAGACCTGCTCTCGAAGACGTGGACAAGGCTTTCATCTCCAAAATAGCCACATCGCAAAATAGCCGTAATGTCTAACGTCGAGCCCCCACGCCGCGCACGTGTGGTGCACGGCCTCGAGCCCATCCGCGACCTGCCCTCCCTTGCGAGTCTGCCCCCGCCACGGTGCTGGCGTCGCGCCCCCACCTTCCCCGTCGTCTCAAGCATACTCGCCCAGCTCGCCGTCGAGTTCCACGCACGGGCACGAGCACGGGCACGGAGGGGGCGGACGCGGCGTGCTGACGGGCTCCGCGTCCACGGGGAGCGCGACGGCGGTGCCTACGTCGCCCGCGATGGGTCACTCACCGTCGCAAAGCGACTCGTCGACGTCGGCATATAGCAGTGAGTCGAGTCGAGGCGGAGGGGGTGGAGGGAGTCGAGGCGGCCACTCCCAGGCGGCGTCGAGCGCAAGCGGGAACAGCAGCTAGGCGAGTTATAGTAGCTACGGGTCGTACGCCGGTGGTACGTCTTCTACTTTCGCCCCCTCTTTTGTGTTTTGTTTTGGGATTGGTCGTATTGATTGAGAATTCCTTCCAGGAACCTCCGCCCCCACGACGTCCACCAGCACGAAGAAGTGGTGGCCCCTCGGCGGCACCAAGGGCTGGACGTCCGACGCCGGCTAGGGGTGCATGCTCCGCACCAGCCAGAGTCTCCTCGCGACGGCGTTGGAGAAGGTCGGGGGTGCGTGTGGTTTTTGGTTTTGATTTTGCTTTTTCTTCGTTTCTTCGTTTCTTCTTTTGCTTGATTTTTTCTTTGGGGGTGGACTTGCGACTTTGTTTCTTTTTTCGAGTGTTTCCACTGCGATCTGTTCGTCCCTCGCGTACCGTGTCGTCTCTCTGCCTTCCCCTCCTCTCCACTACTTGCCGTCTCTGCAGAGTCACGCCCCTTGCCGTTTTCGGATCCATCCATCCCTGCTCTGAAACGACGAGTGTGCCCTGGGCGGGGAGGGGCCAGATGAAGATGAATTCGAGAGGAGGGTACGGCGGGGTGTGCGCGCTGCTGACCGCGTCTGACTGACTTTGGGGGGTTGGGAGTTTCGGCGCGCGGTGGGAAGGCACGTCCGGTTTCTTAGGGGTGGGGGCTCAGCGCTAGATGGTGAAGGAGGCTTAGTGGTCTATGTGTGCGCACCGGCGTTTGGCGCGGATTCTATGTTTGGGGCCGCGGGGAGCGAGGGGGTGGAAATGTTTGCGAGAGTGGGAGGAGAGCGGGCTTCTTTCTTGTCCCTGATGTGAGAGTTCACAAGACGTCAACAAAAGATACTCATCCGCAACCGAATGTTGTCGTTTGGCTGAGTCTTGTTTCCACGATTGTCCTAGACCGGTCACCGGTCTATGCGTCCGCCTTGCTTCGTCTGAACCTAACGTAATCGCGTGAGTACCACTCCTCGAGGTTTGTCGGCTACAGTTCGTTAACTCATGTGATCCACTCCCACTACTTAAACTTAATCTCACTCTCTCGTAAGTGCCAGCACAGAAGGCCACATGAGCGCTGCCGATTATGTCGCACCCAGAACGTTCTTCCCCTTTACCCTTGCGATGAATTCTCTCTGGGTCGTCGCCGCTGTTCTGGCCTTGTGGTTCATCTGTCGTCGGAAATTCAAGGCACAAGCTGGTCCCCTACCGCCTGGACCGACTCCAGTTCCATTCCTAGGGAATGTGCGCGATTTGACTGCAAAGGAACTCTGGCTCACCGCCACCAAGTGGGCCAAGCAGTTCGGTAAGGGGGGATTACGATCTCTATTACCTGAATGTCGCGAGTGCTTATCTACACTAAGGTGACGTTGTGCACCTCCATGTACTGGGGCAGCGACTGGTCTTTGTGAGTCTCGATCCTTGTGTCTCGAGTTGTGTACTGAAAATCAGTGTAGTTGAGCAGGTCAGTCGCGCGAAACTTGGAACATGTCCCTTCTCCCTCATGCTGGCGAGTAGTGCCGAGGCCACG
Organism: Mycena galopus ATCC 62051; assembly: GCA_014925785.1. Classification (NCBI taxonomy): domain Eukaryota; kingdom Fungi; phylum Basidiomycota; class Agaricomycetes; order Agaricales; family Mycenaceae; genus Mycena; species Mycena galopus. The sequence goes on from WIQG01000142.1 coordinate 136,394, forward strand.
ATGGACTTGTTGGACAAGAAAGGCTCCATTTATGGGGACAAGCCGCCGCTGGTAATGATTGGGGAGCTTTGCAGCTGCGAGCCGACGGCGAGTTGTCTCGTTTATCCATTACTACTGCGGTTCAAACACCATTTGTGTAGGTTGCCTTCACTCGATTAGGCGACCAGTCCAGACGCCAGTGCAAGCTCATCAACCAGGCACTCGGCGTTCAAGTGATTCCCTCGTACCATCTATTGATGGAAAAGGAAACACTTTCATTTATTCGACGTCTTGTTGCCGATCCATCCAACTATATACGGCACACCCGGCGCTACGCAGGCGGTCTCACGCTTTCTGTTGTATATGGATATGAAGCTCTGGAAACCAATGACAAGTTTTTGAACCTCGGCGAGGAATGCGTAGATATTCTCGCTAACAAAGTTGCTTCCGGTGGCGGAATCGTGTGTTTCCTTCTTGTCTTTTTCCCTGCCTCTGATTTGAGTGATTTCTACTAGTGGCCTGTGTGGGTCATTTTCTCTTTTTTGTATGCGACTCACTCAAAGTCGCTGCTTGTGACAGCGATATCTTCCCGGTACTAAAGCATCTCCCGACATGGGCGCCCGGCTCCGGGTTCTTGATTAAGGCAGCTGAATGGAAAGCTAAGATGACTGAGTAAAATTCCCCGACTCCTTTGTTCAATAATAGCCTTTCTTACTTTGGCATCAGGTTCATAGACGAGCCTTATAACTTTGTTAAGGCGAGTTTGGTAGGTTTTTATTTCAGCGGGTCATCATTGCACTCTCTGATCGCCTATATATTTTTCGACCCGCAGAAAACTGGAAATCATGCGCCGTCGTTCTGCTCGATGTTGCTCGAAGACGAGGAGAAGCGCACACCGCAGTTCGAGTTTGACCTCAAGAACACAGCAAGCTCGATGTATTCTGGCAGTTTGGACACGGTTAGTGGTCTTGAATTGAAACCATGTTGAAGTTGAGCTATCATTAGACCATCACCGTTTTCTGCCACTTCTTACTGGCGATGGTTCTCTATCCTGAGGTGCTCGCAAAGGCCCAGAAAGAAATCGATTCCGTTGTTGGACGTGATAGGCTACCCACTTTTAGTGACCGTTCTTCCCTGCCTTTCGGTACGTACTTTTTAGCGGACACATATTATAAGGGGTTACCATTCCGCCTTCATTCTTTAGTTGATGCACTGCTCAGCGAGACATATCGATGGGGTGTACCGCTTCCAATCAGTACGTCTGCCTGAGTGTGGGCGCTAATTATCGCTGATTCCAACTTGAGATCTTCCTCACCGATTAATGGAGGACGACGTGTACCACAGCATGTTCATCCCTAAGGGGTCCCTGGTTAGTCTTCTACTCAACGCCCAGAAATATCAACTTTTTTTTATCATCCTGTCATAGATCTTTGGCAATATTTGGTATGTATCCTTCGTTATCTTCCTCTTCCCATCCACATTCCGTCATCATCCGTCTTTGCTGACATATGCGACGTAGGGCAATAACCCGCGACGAGAAACTTTTCCCCAACGCATCCTCGTTCCTACCGGAGCGGTACATGGAGAAGGTGGACCCTGTGCTCGCCAGGAAACTTGACCCCCGCACCTATGTATTCGTGAGTCTCCTTCAGTTCACACTCCCGCCGTCTGCTATTAATATAACCAGGGCTTTGGGCGGCGACGCTGTCCAGGGGTCCACTTGGTAGAAAGCTCGGTGTGGTTATTGATAACCACTGTCCTCGCAACCTTGAACATTTCCAAAGCCAAGGATGGCTTCGGCAACCCCATCGAACTGAAGGTTGATTTTAATAATGCCGTATTCAGGTGCGCTTCCTTTCCCCGGCGTGCTTGATTCAACTAGGCTGAAAGTGGCTCGGTAGGATGCCCGACAAATTTCAATGCGACATCCGCCCCTGCTCTGAGCATGTCCTGAGGGTGTTGGCCAACGCAACTCACCCATGAAATCATTACATTCATCCTCAATCTTTGTCAGGTGTATCGTATGGTTTTTCTCGCGTATTTATGGCGCGATGTGTATTTCTATGTATGTTTATGTTTTAGTCGGACTCGGATCTCCTCGTTACCCGGATCTTTCTCTTCTTCCCCGTCTACCCTAGTCCAGCACACATTCGAAGTCCACGGTCAAATTCCCTTATCGCGACAGGAAACTCAAGAGTGCGGGGTGGGTCAGCTCAAAGTCGGAAAAAGATTATCGATCAGTATGTATATCTGTTTTTTTTTTCGGATCCCTTGCCCAAGCCGTCCGTGGTCCAGCCGGACCAGCCCCTTGCCTTTTTCAGGCTTACACTTTGTTGTGCGATCAGTGTGTGGTGTGTAGTTCGTTGCTAAGCCCTGCTACCACCATGTTGGCGGATGGGTTTCAACCTACATCGTTACGTGCTCGACAAAACTCGCCGTATGGCTTGTTACTCCGCGGGTCGTGCAGTGGTTGGGACAATTTGCAAAGCCGGTCCCAACCCGAGTTGCTTGTTCGCACCCAAACGACCCGATTCTCGGACCCTAATATCAACGCAAGACGGCATTTGAGTATCAATGAAGTTGAACATTTGAACACGTGACGAGTGTTCAATTTCTGAATTTCAAGATAATAAATGAAGGTTGAATTACGACGTTGCATTGCTACAAGTTTCGTTAGGCCAACAATCAAGAATATGCACAAGAATGACTGACATGGAACTGAACACAAACGCAGGGTTCGTCTGATCAATAAAATTCCACACCGAAGCCTCCTTCAAACCGCTTGCGTGCCAGCTGTTAATATATGCAGGGAAATACGGGATCGACGAGTGCAGGCTGATATCATGGGCCGCGACAATGGAGAAGTCCGGATCCGCATCGAAGTTGGCGGCCTTCTCCAGCGTCACGCCAGCGGTTACTGGGTCCGCGTAGAACGAGACGTTGGGGAGATCGGAAAGCGAGAGGAGTTGTGCCGCGCGGGAGGTCAGGTCGAAGGATCCCAGGGTATGGGTACCGGCAACACTCGAGCCATCAACGTTCTGTTTGGTCGTGTTTGTTCTCGATTAAACAATCACATTTTGATACAGTTCACTGGAACGACATTATCGGGAGAACCGCTTCATGTACCGACTAGATTTTTTGCATGCGGACTCTCTTCATCCTTTGCTAACAGGTCTTGGAAGGGTTTATTTTTTAATGCTCTCATTGGTTCATTATAACGCGTGCAATATGGAAACCCCAAGTTGTGCAGAAATTGAGTTTATACCATACAGAAACAGCAAGTAAAAATGTGAAAACACTCAAAAGCAATCAAGGATACATCAAATGATATTCTGAATAAAAAAACACGCAGGGTAATCACAGAAATGCGCTGAAGATGAGCCAGGTTGTTCCGTGGCCTCAAAAGTCCCAGTTTGACGGGATTTTATTCTCAACTTTGTCCACAAGTTGCTTCGGATGAGTGCTGTCGGTTCTTGGGGCCTTGATAACATTTTTGCGTGTCTTTTGTGCCACAGTCAAGAGCCTCTCGCCTGTAGTCGCGTCCAAACGCGGTTCAGTCACGCAGTGACGTCACGCGCAATACCAATTCAAAAGGGCAAAACTGGACAAAGTGCTATTCAAAACATCAGTGAATCTCGCAAATTTTGCAGTAAAAATGAAAAGCAAATTATCTGAAGATGTCATCTCATTTTTTTGTGAGCAAATTTGGGGAGGTCTGAGGCTCAGATCAGGCTGAATTCCTGGAACATCAAATTGTGGACAGAGATTTTCAATTCGGCTCCAAGAGCTGTTATAATACACTACAGAGGGTGCTCATAAATATTTTCAGGATTTTAGCTGGTCTCCTTCGTCCCATGTACCGCTCAGAGTTTTCGAACAACTGCAATTGGAGAACAAACACGACCAAACAGCACGTTGATGGCTCGAGTGTTGCCGGTACCCACAGGGTAGAGTTGTACAACCAAAAGTAGTCCGTGGAGACTGCCAATTTAGACTCTTCCAGCAGGTGTGCGGGCAGGGGAAGGCCTTTTGGAAGGCGGGACGCGGGTGAGCTTATCCGGCGTGGTGGTAAATGTCTCCGCCCAGGACCACGAAGCAGGTGGGTGTGGTGCGGGAGAGGGCAATCATATGGCCAGGCAAGTGCTAAATATTTTATCAATACGCGGAGTTTAAGAAGCATCATAATATTCACTCCAGGAGTATCCAGAAGATATAGACTTCCGTCGCCGAAATAGTCAACGGCCTTCATGCCGCTGAAAACCAGTGTCGCATTGACGAAGTTGACTTTAGTGACAACGTGTCCACTAAAGTCGATGTTAATATAATACCGCGGTCTCGAAGTCACAGAAATTTAAACTCACGCAAAATCACTTGCTTGCAAAGACGCATCAGGGTCTGCTGGGTAAATCGAAGTGTTCGTCGCCGGCCCGATGATAATTTCAGTGGTGTTGGGAAACAACGACATGTCGCCCTAATTAATGCAGAAATTTCGGTTGAAACCCCCTCCCAACGAAACAAGCAACGCACGATATGGTCAAAGTGTGCATGACTGCGAGTGTCAACGGGAGAACCAAGCGAAAATCAGGACGACTTACCTCCAAATGACGGCGTCTATGCTCGTCAAGTTTACTCCCCCGTTTGAAGCAAAACTGTGATGTCCTGGTACGGCTCGAGTTGAGCGAACCCCGAGGCAAATGGGATAGAAATGCTAGGAGGCGTGTTTTGAGGGTCTTTGCATATCCCGAGGTCGAACATGAGTCTTTTGTTCGACTGTTTGTGCTCTAGGAGGAAGGAGTACATGGGGAATGTGACGGATTCCTGGCCAGGGACCACGGAAGCGATGAACACCAATTATTAGAGGATGGCACACTGCTATAGACAATATACTGACTGAACATGATTTTGTGCTCATTTTGGCTAGAGCAATATTCATGTCCCATGAGAAGTAGAGCTCTGTATGTGAATTTGACTATACCCATATCTGCGGACTTCATGGTCCCCTAGAGATAGTTCAGATACATGACATATTCTGGAATTAGGTCAATCGGACCATTATTCATTGTGCTACAACTGTCCTAGTGGAAACAATGGTTTTTCTGAAGAATTTCTATTATGTAGTTACATCAAAAAAGCCGGCACTTGATCTTCTGCGGACTTTCAATGCGATACGAACGTGCCTACTCCCAAGGAAATCTGATCAAAACTGACCCCATGGTGGCTGTTCTAGGCAAAACTGTTGAAAACAGAAAAAAAACGGTCCACGCCTTATGTACCGCAAATTGCTGTAAATGTTGGTCTATTCAACCTTGGTCTATCCTATGTCTTGGTGGTTGTAGGGCGGTCTCTTCGTGCTATTTTTCCCCCATCGTTCAACATTGGTATGTGGGTTCCCAGTATGTGGGACAACTCAGCGTGGTCCGAATTCAAACCGTGAGAATTTCGTAAAATTCAGCGTTTAATAGTCGAGGCAGATACTTGTAAACGGAAAACCTTTCTCCCCACAAGACAATGGCGGCATAAGTTTATCACATCATTGGTGGAGAGGGTGGGAACCTGTCGGCGGAGCTGCACGTGGACCGCCAGCACAGCGATACTACGGCATTACAGAACGGTGTGTCAGAACCTGATCGAGGAAGGAATCAGCAAGTTTGTAAGGTCGGATACCAACCCAATACCAACCTAGAAAGCAAAAAATGCCCGGAACGAACTGCGGACCAAATCTTTAGAGAACTCTTAATCTTAAGCATCGACGCCGTCATTACGGAGGTGATCTCCACCCCGAGTTACATATGCATCGAGCACCCATTGAAGATCCAGCAATGGGGCTCGCTACATCGACTGGCTCAATATTGGTGCGAATGTACGATTATCGCCAACAAAGGCTTCAGCAGCGTGGAATTAATAGAATGTATGGTGGACGGAAGAATACAGAAATTATGCAACTTTTTATAGATAGATAGCGTCAAAAAATGTCATCTATACCCCGGGGGTCGTAAGGAGAGGGACCCATTGCGAATAGGCTTTACCCGCAACAGTTGCATGAAGCGTGTTGCTAAGAGCCCTCTCTGAAATGGCCGGCGAGTAGAATGTGTACCCGTCTGCCGGCGGATGGGATGGATCGAGTGCAAAGTGCGTCGTAGCCGAGGTGTTCACGGGCCAAAGGATCAAGGGACTCCCGGAGATCGTGGTGAAGGCGGATACAGTCGCATGTCTCGACGGGTCCTTGACCTAGAGGTACGAAAAGGAATTGAGCAGAATGATTTATTTTCAAGAGCAAGACTTCGTACGGCGACCACCATGTTTGAGCCACCCTCAGTGAAGCTGGAGCGCCGCGGACCGAACAGAAGAACATCCTGATCGATGGTGTAATTTGCGCCGTGGTTATCGACAATGAAGGGAGCGGAGCCGTTCTTGGGATCTACTTCAAACCAGAAGTGCGAAATGGAGGTATCGAGGTCGATCTCGGCTCGGAACCGATGATAATCGAACTGCGTGACGCCTTGGTAGAAGCCGTAGAGAGACGCACTCGTGAAGTCGAGCTCGAAATATTCGGTGGAGCACCCTTTGTGAGGGCAGAACGTTCCATATCTTTCCTTCCAGAACATAGTCACGGTGCGGTTCGGCCTCAAGAGTTCGGCGGCGATGAATATATCCTGAACAATCTATGGCCCGCAGTGTCAGCGCCATTCAGAGTGAAAAGATGATTATACTACCCTCATCGTCGCCAAAAATACGAGAGAACCGTTCGAGGGGAACAGCATCGTTGCCTGCACTTTGTAGTCGATGACCTCGACGGGATCTGTGAGCGTTACAGTGCTTGGAACCGTGTCAATCATGCGCCCGATCAAATTGGTACATTCCGTGTTGAAGACGTCCAATGAAGCCAGCCTACGAAGGTTATTTCGCGGGTAAGCAGGCGCGGAAATTCAGGTACCTGTTCATTGTGACGTTTCCATCGCTGGAGAATATACGCAAGTCGGAGCGCGTTGAGATATTCGACCCTACCTCGAGCACATTGATCGTCGTGCTGTTGAGGTATTCAGTTACTCTAGATCATTAATTGTGAGTGCGGTAGTATGTGTCAGCGGTTGAACCTCACATTGAGTTGTTGAATATAAAGGGGACTTGAAAGGTGACGCCAACCGGGAGATCTGGTGTTACGATCAAGGGGAAATCGGCCTGTCGTACGCCACCTAACAATGAGCGGTAAGGCAAGTATTCAAAGACGAACAGTGTTCAAGTGTACCAAGGGCGTGGCCACAGGCAAGCAGGCCGATCATCTCCGTTTCGTTAAAGCCCAAGCGTTTGAATGCTGCAATGTGCAAGTCTAGGTCTTGCTGTGGCTCAGGCACAGTTTCAGGTCCCGCCTTAGTAGCGTCAATCCGCCCCACCCTGAATGGAATCACAGGGCCACTGCAACCAACGACTGACATGACAGCCCCCATCGCGATAATGTCTGCCACTGATGGGGGTGCGCGAATTGGATAAGTTGAAGTGGATGGAGAGCGGAAAGCGGCCTACGAACTTCCAACATATTCGGTAGGGGCGCCCAAAAAATCAACTAGTGATTGACGCATTCCGAGTCCGATGTTCTGGGATTGTTCTTCATATCCTATGCGAACGGAAAGTTGTTTACTACGCGTACTCACCTGTGGCCGATCAAGCTCGAAAATGATTGAGGCATCGAGACCCCCTTTCCCGGTTGTAATGTCATGGGTAGCAAAGTCGTGAAACGCCTGTACGAGTATTGAGCCAAGTCAGCCTGAGAACGGTTTGAAGACATGGACTTACAATCCGAAGCCATTGAGCTCCGACCGTGGTCCCGTCTCTTGTCGCACAATCCCGCGAAAGATCATTTAGAGTAGTGAAACGATCAACATGAAGCTGGTCGTCGATGGTGTCCAATAGTGGATCCGGCCAGTTAAAGACCGCCGCCGACCCCACAACGAGCTGCCAAGCGCATGCCAACGGAATGAGGCAGTAAAGAAGCATCGAAATTGAAGACGTGAGCTTCGTTGAGGTGTCTCTGTTTTAAATCACGCTCTCAGTCTGGCAAACCAGCTGTGAGGTCACGAGCTCACACATTACATTGTGGGGCCCCGGAGGTGTCACTGTCAGAGCCCTCCGTCTATTCGATCGAATCTCGGAAATCAGATGGAAATTCAGATCAATGGCCTGAAAACGGATGGACCATGTAGGGCTCGAACCCGTCCGTTAAACGGGACAGCCGTCGAAAAAACGGCCGTCAAGTAGCGACGGGACGGGCCGACCCGTCCCTTTGGTGGTGGATAAGTCGCCAAAACGGACGGGTCCCGTCCATCCCGTCCGTTACGGCCGTTTTTGACGGGTTTTTGGGAGGTGGAACAATCTAGGTCAGATAAATCTTTTCCACCCACTCTCAACATACTCAATGACATTTACAATCTATATCTTGCTTTCCAGGACACAGACACTTCAAATCAGCACATTTGAACCACAAATTCAACTCAGCACTTACCGCCACGTACCAGGAATCACATGCAGTCGAGGAACATTTGATTGTTGCAGATATTCTTGCTCCAATGGGTGATATTTAAACACATTTGGACACAAAGAAGTCGATTTTAGGGCTGAAAATTGTTAGGAAATTGCCCCTCGGCTACAACCCGTCGAACCCGTTGGACTGGGGTGGTTGCCATCGGCACTTGTGTCGGTTACTATGTCGGCTGACAGGTTTTGATGCTCCGACATTCAGCCGGATGGCAGCCGAGTGGCTGAAATCAAAGCTTTGTCGTACAATACACCAGACCTGTATTGTATTGTAACCATATTATATTCATATTCATATTCAGATCAACCCTTCAGAGCCGTATCATATTCATATTTTTTTGAATATACTCAAAATTTAATTTATCGTATCATATTCTTGGCCAGCACTAGAACTTGTGCCACGGAATCAGGGAGCAACATTTCGAGCCAAACCACGGGATACCGATAGGTGACCGTAGCTTTCAGTCCGAAATTGATCGGAGAGGGAAATGTAAGTATCTCGACCTCTTCCTCGTCATCAAATGGAGCAATCGTCGCATCAGAGTTCTTGATTTGCTGTTCAGAGGTATCTGGTCAACTCAGAGCCCTTCGTCTGTCTGATCGAATCTCGGAAATCAGACGGAAATCCAGATGGGACCATGGTCGGTGATCTGGCAACCTACGATTTACTAGAGCGTATTTGCAGCGAGATCTCAAAAAGGAATAAGCGAGTTTCAGAAAATTACAGGTGTGCCAACCCAACGCCCCGCCTGGTTCGGCGCGCCCTTTGGACCGAAAATAACAGGATTTGAGCCAGTTCTTTTTCCATGCCGGTTTGATGAGGCCTAGTGCAGCTGCTTGAGGGCAAAAGGTGTTGAAAGGCAATTATTTGCTCTGAAAGGGATCCTGCCAAAAATGATACGCGAGTCTTACGAAATAAAGTCGCCGGTTTTGGAGGCTGCAAATGTGTGCACACTGCTGGGAGCTTGGTCTCCAGTTGGGATTTAGCGGGTAGCAACAGCACGGCACGTGGAAATGTTGCGAATTTCCGTTTGGTTTCCGGGATTTGTGAAGGAGGCACATTTTTCCCACCGAAAATTATTGAAACAGAACATGACCTTCTTCGTCAACCGTATTAGACTATTCATTTCCATGCTGCCCTGCAAGTTATGGGGTTCACACGCTTTCCGCTGATCGGTGGCTTAAAAAACAGCTCGCGCTTGCAAGGTTGCTAGTGTTTCAAATTTTTGTGCCCCACCGGCAAGTGTTCGAAGGCATATCTTCTGGGTCACGAATTGTTTGGGATGTAGCGAGACTCCACCGAGTCCTATTACCCATGGCGCTGAAATTTAATAATTCATGTTAACCCAATGTGGCGAAATAAAACGCTCTATACTTCTGTGTCACGGGTTCTATTCCGGGGACTTGGATGCGAGATTTCTTTGATACCACGATCTCATTCAATACCCAATTCAATTTCTCGATCCCCGTGATACTGCGGCTTTACTTGTATTTGTTGTTGGTTCTTCTCGCTCTATTTATATACCTTGCACAATTGTCAACGACCACCCAGTTCTTCCCCGTAAACCACGTCAAGATGACTGATTCCACCACCAAGCCAGAATACATTCTGCCTGTAAGCCTTAATAATTTCTGCTATCTCCTTTATGACAATTGTACAAACTAGGTCAACGAAACAGAATGGGACAGGTATGACCTCAGTATGTGACATCTCGTCCAGGCGTTTTGACGAAACTATTAGACTCGACGCTCAGTCAAATGCAATGGACAAACTTTTGGAAAAATAAGCTGTGCCCGGAAGACATGGGACAACCACGGAAGATCTTGGAAATCGGGTACGAGCATTCTGTTGCGTCGTTGGATCGTTTTCTAATTTAAGCCTCACTTGCAGCGCGGGGTCAGGAGCATGGTGAGCCCTGGTTCTGAATTGCCTCTTTTCGGCTACTACATAAATGTCAGGGCCATTAATGCCGCCAAGCTATACCCGGAGGCTGACGTCCTCGCCGTCGACATGAATCCCCTCCCTGCAAGGTAAGCCCTTCTGTAATGTCGGGAATATTGTTGAATCTGACCAATGGAACCCTCACAGACCGCTGCCTGCCAATCTTAGCTACAAACAAGTGAATGTGCTGCAGCCCTTCCCCTTCCCGGCCGGAACCTTTGACGTCGTTCATATCCGTCTGATTCTCTGTCATGTGAGAACTTGCACCAGACTTGGGCCGCCCACTCACGATTTACTGTCATAGCTCCCGGATGCGTCCTCAGTCCTGTCCTGCATCATTGACCTTGTCGCTCCAGGTGGCTGGCTACTTGTTGACGACATCAACTGGTCGGAGAACTTCGAAGGCTTGGATAACGCCCCCAGCACCAAGGGCAGTCTCTTACACATTATTCGCACCACGCAGGCAGCAAAAGGCGACCCGCATTTCGGCACCACCTTGAAGCCGTATCTCGACTCGTCGAGTCAATTAAGCAAAGTCCACGTTCACGAGGTTGATGTGTCTTTGAATGCCATACCCGAAGGTATGTTCCTCTCCGTCTGGTGCTTTGGCATTTGTTTATCGGATCCAGGTACAGAACCGCTCGTGGCTGAGTTCTCTCGAACATTCAAAGAGACTCTCACACGTGCTGTGGCCGGAGCGCCAACCCAGACCCCAGCGCAGAAAGAACTGCAGCAGGGATTCCTCGACGACATGGCCCGTGACGGGGCAGACTGGCAATATTCGTTGCAATTCTATTTCACTTGGTATAAGAAGCGGGCCTGATGTTGCATTCTAACTTCTGTCGCTGTTGTGGTCAATTCAACTTGACTTCCTCTGTCTGCGCCAGCTTCAATCCCCTCAATTCCTCTTTTTCACTCTCTAGCCCTAGAATGAATGTGTAAAAAAGTATGTACGATCGGAAATAGCAGTCGAGACCATTGTGCAAGTTCATTCCCATGTGGTTCTTGACCAGAATCGAATTTGATATTGTGACATGAGAAGAGTGAAGCGGTGAGTCATGCATGGTTCAATTGCAAGCGGTGCCCCACGGCCACCTGTACTAGCCTATACTACCCTGGTAACCAGGTGGCCCGCCATCATCGCGCCATCACGATTTGATGGCGCAGATGGACGAGGGATGGTAACACGGCAGTATATTAATAGCGCGCACTTGTATTTAAGAGATCTCTGAGCTATAAAATAGCTCTTCAAATAGCGCTGTTAGCGCTATTATTTGGGCATGATTAGCCCGTGCTCGCGATTCTACAGGAACGACCACCTCGTACACCGCCAAACTAAACCCACACGGGAAAAATGTGGAAGCTTCAGCTGTGCACCAGCTGGAAGGACTACTGTCGAAGCCATGAAACGAAGCTGGGGGCCAGCTGACACGGGCAAGTGCCAAACCCTCAAGGTTTCAACCCATCTCCCCTCAAGATATCAAGGTCTTCTCAAAGCTTCGAGTTATTCAATGTGATCACGATGTGCGACTTCGGGGGCGAAGCCCAACGGTGGGGTGAGAAATCACAATCGGAACATGCACGTACCCTTATGCATCCTGCCCTGCCGTTGTCTTCATCCTGCCGACCACCGCCAGAAAATCGTCCTCCTCAAGGGCTGGGATGTCACCGAGGCAACGCTAAAAAACAAGCACTCCCGCAAACTAGTCAAGGGCCGCGCGCAGTACCATCTTACTCAGGCTCGTTCCAAGATCAAAAAGCCTGTGAGTTCTCGCTTGTTCTTTCCTTTCATTTGTTGATTCTTTATTCTCAGATTGTCGCTGGCCTCAAGCCCGGTGGCATACTCAACATCCTCGATCTCACCTCAATCATCGCGAGCAAGGGCGACGATGTCATCGTCAATGAGGTCCTTTGCGGCTGCGCCTGCATTGTGTTCATGGTGTGTGGTTTGTTCTTTTCCATCATCGGCTTAATTCACTGATAATTCCTAGCGCGCTGTCTACGTTGAGCACCCGGACGACACCTTGTGGGATTTCCTCGACCTTCGTATCGAAAACATCAGCAAGGCCGCCGCTGGGGACAGCGGTAAGATTGTGTGATGTGTAGCCTCTTCTCCAGTGCATGCTCTCGCTTACGCGTTCCCTGTTTAGCGCCTTCCACCATGTTCTGACAGTCGATCAGAAGAAATACGACGCCGAAGACGTTTATGAGATCGAGAAGACCGGTGCGAGCGTTCCAGGACGACATTGATGGCATGATTGTCCAGCAGATGATGGTGGTGGCGGCGGCGGCTGGCTCTGAGGCGGGTGATGACCCTTTCGTTGCGTAGCACTATATTCAATAAAAACTGTATTCCTCTCGTCTCAATCTACTAGATATAGTGCCTGTCTTCTGTTCTTCGCCAGCTATCAGACTAGCCCGTTCACATGTGGCGTCAACAGCTGTCTGCCAGCCGGCCTGGCGGCAGAGTGCTGCATTCAAATCCTCAGCTGGAAACCAGCGTCCCGACACCTGAATTTCAGCTGCTCCAAAGACGTGTGACACAAGTCGTGTCCACATTTTAACCATGTGTCCCCAGTTTGGCGGTGTAGAGGTGGATATCTCATATATATCCACCTGTTATTACAGACTAGGCCAGTACAGGTGCCCATGGCCCATCAGTAACCTACAGGAACCATATTAGGAAGAGCAAATTGATCACAAGCGAACAACAAGCGAAAGCTTGCGAAACAGTGAGGCGTTACATAACACGTGGCCTCCCGGCAATCAAGGAGATCTGTCCTTGCTTTCTTCCACAGCTAATCCACAGCGTTGAAAAGCAATGTCCTCCAAACCACCACCCCGTGGCCCATTCCATCGCGAGAATTCCGACATTAACATTCCTGGTACAGCTATGTTTGCTCTTGGCCGTCTCGCCGAGTGAGTACAGTCAACTTGCATTGTTCATACCCAGTCCGACTCCTCAGTGCACCGCTGCAATGGGCAATGTTTGCGCAGGGATTGGCAGTGAAAGGCCTTGCCGTAGTCGGCTTGTGTGCGAGCAACGTCTTGGTTACCGCTGGCCCCGGCTTTGCGGGGCTTGGCCCTATTCCGACTCTACTTACCGGGATGTACGCTGTTGCAGGCATACACCATGTACGTTGGAAATTCTCTCTATAATATTATTCAGGGGATTGAGCACCCATTGGCAGGCCTACTGGGCTGTGTTCACAACCAGCAATTACTGCTCGACGGGCTCTTCCCTTATGATCGTTTTCTATAATGCCGCCGTCAATATTGTCAACACTCTCGTCGCGGTCCACGCCCTCACCTCTTCACTGAATCCCATTCTTGGGAACTTCACAGATTTCATCGGATGGAAGCAATGGGCCGGTCTCACCATTTTCGCGATTGGAATTTCGATGGAGATAATTGCAGAAAATAGCAGAAAGCAGTTCAAGAAAGATCCCAAGAATAAAGGCAAAATTGACGACACGGGCTTGTGGTGGGTCTTTCATACATACAAAGTGCGTTTCTGATCTTACGTTCTTGTTCATTAGGTCTGTCGTCCGCCATCCGAATTACCTTGGGTACCTCCTGTGGCGCATTGGGATCACGCTCACTACGGTCAGATTTGTGTTCCATGTTTATGTCTATGCCTACCGATATCACTGCCACCACACCAGGGCTCCCTCGTCGCAACTGCAGCGCTTGGCAGTCTCCAACTTGCGATCTTTTGCTTTGGGGGAATCCCTGATCTCAGCAACTACATGGCTACGAAATACGACATGCAGTGGAAGGACTACAAAAAGCGGGTCCCGTACGCACTCTTCCCTGGCATAATATAGTGAGCAGCAGCTTCAAAATGTCTGTATCTGTTAGTTATCTCATTGGTGGACTTCAAATACTATGAACTACGTGCTGTCGCGCATGGCAGCGCGCCAAGCGTGTAAACGCCCACAAGCGCCCACCCATCACCGATCACTTTGACGGCAGCCCCCGAGCCAAACAACGCGCTCTCCTTACTTCCACCACTGTCTCATTTCCTTTATATCCGCTATTTATTCCTACATTGCCATTCTCATGGTTCCTGCTGAGTCTCATTTCCTATTCATTTTACTCCACTTGCTCCTCTCTCTATCTGTATAAATACTTTAAGTAAGTTAGATTTCTTTTCAATAAATCACTTTGTGTTTGCCCCACACTGTGCAGCTCTAAGTCACGTCCTCGCGACATCGTCTCCAACTCCGACTAAGGTTTCGCTTCACTTCGCTTCGTTTCGTCTATGCCTGCGCTTTGCCAGCGCCCCGCATCGATCCTGACTCATCCTCCTGTTCACGAGTCAGCTGCGAAGTTACCTTATTCGGCTCCAGACTTGTTTTGAGCACTTCCCACACTTCCTATTCTCCCTGCTGGTGCTGCTGCCTAGTTTATTTGGGTTTAGCTCGCACTTGCACGGTCGGTATGCGTGTCAGCGCCAGCTCACATTTATTTCCGTTTAAACCGTTTATCGAGTACATATATATGAGAGCTATGGGACTCGGCTAACCCATCATTAATTGGACTCGCTTAAGTTGACAAGCCGCATCAAGGGACCATTTCAGCATAACAGCGCCGATTCACAGTATTTTGGTGTAAATGAGAGCTGTGGGGCACATTTCAGGTATAAAATGGGAACAGTGTTCCCTCCAGACCCCCCTCCTTTGGCCTGACAGCATGTCTGAATAATTATAATTGAGCATTTTTGTGTGTTTTTCCGCTGATTCTGAGTTGGAAATAATTCCTCTATCGCGGGGGGACCCCTGCGGATCCCCCTGGCACTCGCCGCGGGGCCCACTGTGTGGTGTGTCCACTCGCCGCTGTGGCCCACTGTATGGGGCTCTGTCCTCATTTTACGATGCTTTATTTCGCTTTTTTCTGCCTATTCTCGGCAGCAACGGCAAATTTGATCTATTGATTGCCATAACTGAACGAGTCCCATCTCCGTATTCATTGGGCAACGAGTCCCATAAACGAGGGCGTAAGCGAAGTTAGCTGAGGTTAAGCGAGTCCCACTCCCATAACTCTTGTCATTCCTCCCGTTTATCAACCAAACAATTTGAGCCGAGCATTGCGTATTAAGTTATCATTCAGAACAGGCCTGTGAACAGCGCTTCTTTCATGTTCAGTACCCCCGCCCTGTTGAACTGCTTTGGATTGAGCCTGCACGGTGTTGTGCCTAGTGCTGACATTGTCTAGATTACTCCAGTAATCAGATCAGGATGTCACGTGCCGCACATGTGAGCCCAACACGTCTTTGTTTACTGCTGGACCGACCATCACATCCTTCAAGCCTAGGGTGCTGTTTATAATTCCGCGGCCCATTATAAACAGTTTATAATTTTGTGTTTATAAACAGGGTTTTTATAGACATGTTTGTAAACATCTGGCACGAAAGCAGTTACAAAACACGTCTATATATTTCTCCTTCCCACGCTGCTGCCCCCGCTACCTTTGTTTTGGAGCCGGAGCCCCCTGCCACCCGCTCTAACCAGTTACCAAGACTCCCAACCTCAACCGCACCAGAGATGGGCGCAACTGAGAGCAAATCACAAAAAAAATGGTGAGGTGATATCAACCCTGTTGCATTGTACCAAGCTAATTATGGTGTTAGGATTGCCTCCAAGTGTGGTGATGTCTGTTTGGGTCGCCAGTTTTGTCAGTTTAGGCTGTCGAGGTGGTTGATGACAAATTTTTTTGAAGCTTGGCAATTTCCGGGCTGGGGTCCGGTTATAATTAAAAACCAGTTTATAAACATGTTTACAACATCCTCCAAAAACAGCTCCCTATTCAAGCCACTGTACTTGTCGCCTCTGCTGCGTCTCCGTCACTGCCCATTTGTTCCCCTGCTCATCTCTGTCTCCTTGGCATCAGCCCACATCTTCGGGGCACTGCTGTCCCGCCGTCTGCCCTAAGGCTCCAACCATTTTCATTTGTAAACATTTGTAAATGGATTAATAATCCATTTAATTTACAGACCCCGGTAAAAGGTAAAAAAGCGGTTTAAACAATAATATTTGCAGTAATATTTGTAGGGATTTTCAACTGACATTGTGCCCCAATTCTCTGTCCAACTGTTATATCCATGTCAAGGAAGAGAAAGGAAGGAGAGGGGATAGGTTCCGGATGGGTTATGACTGGGCTCGGGAATGCCGGAGGTCAATGGAAGTAAACGGGAGAGGATTCTGGAACACAGATATGGACCACTGCACCACAGCTAGGTTTAAGGGTGAGCGTACTATCTGGTCGGCTAGGAATGAAGGAGGAGGGAAAGGGAGACGGCCGAGGGTTACCGGAAGTGAAGGCCGGTAAGCCAGAGATATGCTGAAGGTCGGGCGATGTCCGGTAATCCGGAAGTTATGCCGAAGTCCCAGCTCATATGGTCAGGATAACACGTTAAACCTGGACACCATCCCACGGGCTTAATGCATTATCTCTGGGGTGTTCCCGTACAGCCACATATGCTAATATAACCATCGCTGCAGTCATTTCTGCCACTGATGGCAATGATGGCAGATTGGACAACTAATATTTAAACACTATTTATTTAATTGATGTCTGCATTGGGTTCAAAATGACAGCATCCAGAATTTGCCTTGAAATTGATGGCTGTCTGCATTGGGTTGGAAAAGGTGAATCCCGGGAATTCCCAGAATATTGATGGCTGCCCATATTGGGTGCCTGCCTGCCTTGCAATTGATGGGGTGCATGCATTTGGGATTCCATTGATGGTTCTTTGCTTTAAAAGCCAATATTCATTCTGAAAGCACTGGCTCTCAGAAAGCACTCCGAAAAATATCATGTAATGGAGGTCCCAGAAATGTACCTGACATTCTTAGAGTCACACATATAATATTACACACTGAAACTGTACCCGATACGAAGAGAATGAGCTAACATGAAATGGCAACTGATACGGGGGGTGTTGGAGACGGTATTTGCTGATCTGACACGCACCATGCCAGACACTGTTTGTGGCAACCTGACCCTTCTTCTGACACTTTGAGTGTCAGGAGCACAATAAGGGATCCTGGACCGAGAAGTGTCCAATACACTATCCCGACACAATAAGAATCTGGCTGGCTGATTCCGAGTGATGGTGGAATCCGGAGGGCCGATTCTTATTGTACCAGGAACTCTTCTGACAACGCGCCTGATATTTATTGTTCTGGAGTCTCGTACACTGCTCCTGACACTCAAAGTGTCATGAGTAGGATAAGGCTTCTAAAATTGCCATCTGATACGGCATGTATCAGATCAGCACTTACTGTCTCTGACACGCACCATGCAAGTCGCCTTTTTGGGTTACCTTATTCTAAACGGGTCAGGAACAAATCCAGTCAATATTATATTGTGGCTGATACTAAGAATATCAGGTAGGTTTCCAGAACCCCAGATACATTATAGTTTCCGGAGTGAAGTATTTTGCATTTTGCGGGCCAATGAGGCCACCTATTGAAAAACCATATAGATGACTCTTGTAGCCCTTGATGAGCTCTACAACTTGGTTATAGGCATCACTCATTTGCGTTGAAGACTTCCTTTTTGGGAAATGAACGCCTTCGTCCCAAAAAGGAAATTCTTGGAAAAACCAGTCCCTCACCCACTTTTTATCCGTTTTGGATGTTCTAACTTGGTAGGGATATTTATTCATGCCTTACACCATTCATTGTGACATTCTAATCGCTATTGTAGCAGGTTAATAGAGTGAAAACAACGAAAATAATCAATTGCATCATTGGGCCAGATAACTTGAAGCAGGAGTGCTGGTTCCGGATCCTGAAGGTATTTCATAACTATCCATGATCACCCCAACCCTCAGGAGGGGTTCAAGAGTGTTCTAAACTAGAGAATACAATATATTCTGGCCATATTGGACCCCATCATTTTCGCGCATTCCCATCATTCCTCTGTCATGGGTGCATGAAGGGGGCATCCCCTGGACACATTCAACTTATATATGGTAGGAAAATTGGCCATTGGCACTTTCTGGGGAAGGTATCTCAAGATTCAGGCTTGTTGTACTTCAGCTCAATGTTCACTTAATACACTATGCCAGGGGGTTATGGAATGAGTGTTGAAGACCCAAAACATGTCTTCTACACTATGTGAGCTATTCCTACTCAAAGGGCAGCCAGTAAATGGTACTAAACCTCGAAAATGATAAATGTCACTTTCCACTTACTTTATTAATTGAGCTCTCAATACAGTGTATAACCCAAAATAAAGGCTGGAATCGGCTTCAGGCAGTCTAAAGGATCCAGAATATACTTTATTTGACAAGTTGTGGTAAAGTATTGGTGGAGTAATGTTTGGGAGGAAGTGGGGCTGCCAAGAGCTTAGTGCACAAATTTTCTGGATAGTTCAAAACACTATCTGGCCAAATGTTGACCAAAGCTCATGATTTTTCGCATATTCTGGGTCTATTGAGCTCTCTCTTTCATTCTATGGTGTTTATTCAGCTTTATCTCATCTTCTAGGTGCCCTATTCATCAAACAAGTGGAAAATGTGATTTCACATTTTTCGAGTTTGAGGTCATATTCTGGGGTACAATTAGGTTAAAACTCATCAGAAGGGTTTATGAATTCATTGGGATGTTGCACAACTGTTTCCATAACCATGGCGCTAGGTATATCAGGTGCACAACACAGGAATTCACTATCAAGATAAAGGATGATACATTGACTTACCTGAGGCCTGTGTGTCCGCATTTCTGGCAGGTTAACATGGAATAAACCTTTGGACAGTAGCCTTATGGGCTGCAAGCGATCCAAGGACAGGTAATCAAGCGAAAATGGCATTTCCTGATAAGGGCAAAGGGTAATGTTATTGATATTTATAGGCTGGTATGAGGCAGGGATTGCCTTCAAACAACCTGAATATATGAGGAGGTGTTATTTTACCATGACAATAGCTATACATTCCAAAGATACTGAGCCCCAAGGCAAAAATCATTTATTTCGCTATTCTCACCTCATTGCAGCACTGTTATGGTGTTTAATCGATCCTAATAAGCTTTAGAAGCTATGAATAAATACCCCCAGCAGGTTAGAACACCCAAAACGGATGAAAAGCGCATGAGGGATGGGTTTGCCAATAATTTCCTTTTTGGGACGAAGGCGTTCATTTCCCAAAAAGGAAATTTTCAACGCAAATGAGTGATGTTTATAACCAAGTTGTAGAGCTCATCAAGGGCTACAAGAGTCATCTATATGGTTTTCAATAAGTGGTCTCATTGGCCCGCAAAATGCAAAATACTTTCTGAGAGCCAGTGCTTTGAAAGGCTGTTGTTCTCTCGACAGACACTAACGGTTGAACCAGGACAGAGACACACACGTTGACAGGACCACAATATATTCCTAGAGGCGAGATCACCAGGCTATGAGCAACAGGAGGAATCTACAGGTGGGGGATGTCGGGGTACGTGCAGTGCAGTAGGTAAAGTAAATGGTGGCTATATATACGAAAGAGGATGTGGCTGTGTAATTAGTCATGTGAAGAACCGGGTTATTGGTAAACTGCACGTGTGAGGATGGCATCCTTACACGCTTTCAGAATGAATATTGGCTTTTAAAGCAAAGAACCATCAATGGGAGCCAAATGTGTGCACCCCATCAATTGCAAGGCAGGGAGGCACCCAAAACGGCCAGCCATCAATATTCCGGGAATTGCCGGGATTCAACTTTTTCAACCCAATGCAGACAGCCATTGCAATTAAGCCATTTAACTGAAATATTTATTGTTTGGCATGGAATAATACTTGTCCGAGATGCCTGGGAGATGCCTGCCAAAGCCGAGGCAAGCCAGAATGATGTACCCCGGCATAGAGAGATGTCCGAGATGTCTGTGCCTTCTCTATATGACTACCCCAGAGATAACACATTAAGCCCTTGGGATGGTGCCCAAGTATAACATGTTATCCTGGCCATATATACTGCTACTCCATCGCCCACACCCACGCGCAGCCTTCCTGAACTGCGGTCTCTGTCTGTTTCTCCTGATATCCCTGCTACTCTCGTGCCTGCCGTCCTGCAACGCGCCACCCAGAAGCGCCCCCTCTGGCTCACCAAACAGCTTAATGAGGACTGGAACTCGTTATCATTTAATGCTACCCCTACCCTGCATATGAAAAAGGTGACCGCAGATCATCAAAGCGGTTCATACTGGTGTTTTGGACTCAGGTACGTTCTTTTACATCTCTTGTATATCTTCCTCATTTCAATATCCTCCCCCAGGCAAACATGCCACACTGTTTCGTCTTCATGGACTCCAAAGATGTCCCATTTTGGCCTACGTGGCATGTCGCTGATGCTACGACAACCTTGGCTAAGGTGCTTGGCACCGAGTTGGACGTGTGAATGCCCAAATTCAAGACATGGGCAGAGATCCAGGTTTCCTCACCCACATTGTTGCTCCAGAATCAGTTCTCTTGCTCTGCTGCCGGGACCTGGAGTATCACAGTTTCGAAGAGGTGGTCCACACCTTCTACCCAGCCAACACAGCAGTCCACATTCACACAAATCTTCCCAGCGACTGTGCTGCCCTTCGCTGTCTATACAAGCAAAGCAGGGCGGACAATGACAACAATTCCAATGTTGAAGTTGTAGCAAGCCGGAAAGTCAAGGGAAAGAAGCGCGTGAAGGACAACAACAACAACAAACTCCCTCCCAAGAACATCAAGGGCAAGACGCGAGTGAAGGACACTGATCTGTGGATCAATACTAGTGTTGTTGTCGTTAGCGATGATGATGACTGTACACCGCTGCCAACGACCGCATCGTCTTCCAGTTCTTTGCCAGCAACTTTGTCTTCCTCCTCCATGACAACGCCCGCGTCCTCAACAGCATCCTCCCCACTTCTCGTGTCCTCCACCTTGCCTATCTTGTCTTCCTCTTCCATGACAACACACGCATCCTCAGCGGCATCATCTCCACTTCTCGGGTCCACCACCTTGCTCTTGTCTGCTTTTGAGCTGCGGGAACCCCACCCTGGCCCGCCTTCTTGTCTGTTGCTGAGATGAACATGGGTTTCAGGCCCATGGATGCAATGCTGCGAGGGCTTAGTCGCGAGGAGCACTTCACATATTCCATCAGCGCACATGCACAATCTCATCCTAGCCCTCTGCAATTACTTCGTGGTTGTGCGCGCGCATGGCTTCCGTGAAGCGGTCCTTCTGTGCAACGGTGTGAGGGACTGGTAGCTGTGTGCCATTGCAATTGTGGTAGTCCATGAGCATGAGCGTGACGAAACTGTCCCAGACTTGCTCGTGGGAGAGGGTGCAACCGAATTGCCAGCCACCGGCTGCAAAGTCGCGCTCTTGTTGCTCAGAAAGTGCGATGTTGTACACACAGGCACAATTTGTAGCAGACACCCTGCGAGCTAGAAGTAAAGGATGCACCATCCCACAAGCATCAGAGTGACCCACAGGCCTACAAGTTTGCGCTCCGTGAACTGGTGCTTGCCGATTTGGATATAGCATAGTGTGTTCCCATAATAAGTACAAACACCATCCTTGACAGAATAATTGTGGTGATAGTTGATATTACAGCCAGGCAGTATAGATGTATTGCATGCACAGGAACTGCGCTGCCACCTTGGGTGTAGACAACAATTTGGCAAATTTTGGGCTTCTTCATAGGCCCCTTGGCGGGACATCCTGGCATACTGCACTTGTGCGAGGGTGGGTAAAGAGTCAAAGATGCTGGGTAGGAGTTATAAATGTTGTTATGGAACAGTATATATATACACATACTGAACCCGAGCTTCCATCCATGCTATTGAAAGAATTCTTCTTTGGCCGGCAATAGCCTGGTGTCGGAGAGAGACCATATGTTGGTCTTGAATACAGTCCATAGGTCGATAATGGAGTCTTGCGGAAGGCTCACTCCCTGAGATATGAAGATTTTGATGCTGGGGGGGAGAAATGCATGAGGCGCGTCCGTCAGGATATTGTGCAGCTGACAGAGAATTATGACATCCTTGAGAACAGAGAGGAGGGGCGTGAACACAAATATCTGCATGAGCGACGTGCCACGGAGGCTGCCAGAGGACATGAAGCTATGAAGCCGTGAAGACTGTGCCGATGATCCCGTTGATGGCCTTGGCATGTTTGTTTGACAAAATGCTACCATCAATGCTACCGATCATGCTACATTCGCCATCAATCCCAACTGCCAGTTAGTTTCTCACAGACAGACACTTCAACAATTGATCTCGTACCTCGATTTGTTGAAGTCTGTTATTAAGTGCGGGGGTCCGATCGGGGTAAAATCTTGTTACATAATCTACACAGCCACATATGTTCTAACTCATTTCCCTGCTGCCTGAAGATTGTTTTTGATGGCTTCTGAGCTCTAAGAGACTCTAGAGACCTGTTTACACAGTATTGCTCACTCAAAATTCTGGTAAACGCGCCATAATTCACTGAATAAAATCCTCAATTATCTCATGTGACTTGAACCACTAACCTGAAATACAACTCAAATAGCACGTAAAAAGCTCAAATAAATTGGAGGAGCTTTATATCTGTTTTATCAACATTTTGCATTGCTGAAATGCGTGGAATTTGTCTACGGTGCTGCCATCATTGCGGTCCAAGCATAATGTGGCTGTGGAGATTATGTAACAAGATTTTACCCTGATCGGACCCCTTCGCTTAAAAACGGACTAACAGCCAGTTGCTCTCTGAGTCTCTCAGGTTCAGGGTTTGGCACGTGCTTGAACTGAATGCGAGGTTCAGGTTTGGGGTTCAGAGCAAAGTGCCCTGAACCTGAACCAAACGGAACCTTGCCAGCACTATTGAACCAACTGCGAGGCCAAACCCAAGACCATCGCTGATTTGTACTCAAATTCAAGTTCAAGTCGTAGCTACACAGTTTCCAAATCAAATTGAGCCATGAGTCAAAGTGCATGGCCAGTTGAATATTGCTGCAAATAAGTATTACCGTTTAAACTGTTTGTAAACCGTTTGCCTAGGTCCGTAAACTAAATGGATTATTAATATGTCTACAAACGAAATATTTATAAATGGAAACCTTACCAGTGCCTGGCATGTGCACGATGTCTGCCATGGTGTTTTGTCAGCTGCAGAAGACGACGTTGGGCGACATTGCAGATGCGAGCCCTCTGGCAGAAGAATTTAAAGCAGCTACCAGCGAGCCCGTACCTACAGGCACGTACCGTTGGGTCGGGGTTGAGGGAGGTGTTGCTGCAGCTGCCCATTCCACTGCAGCAGTGCGAGTCGCAGGCACAAGATGATGATGCTCCATTTGACTATATCAGTTTGAAGATGGGAGAAGATAATCCCACGGAAAACCAATGGAGGCAGGTGGAGAAGATGCTTCCAAATTCGAAGAACGCATTCTAATACTTACGTTTTCAGAATCTATTTCTTGACTTCAATCTTGGTCTTTCCATGCCATTCATTCATCATATGTATATCGCGATGTGTATTAAATATTATTGTCCAAATCTATGGTTCTCAAAATCGGAGTGCACTACTCCGCTTGTTCAGACTCCACTTATGTTAACTAACTCAATTCCCTTGATGCAAATCATCCTTCGTCGACACCGTGTCCAGAATAAAGACGCATTCTCCGAGTTAATATGTATCCCAACCCATTGTTTTTCTCCTCGCGTCACCTTATACCACAGAACATGATTCAAGTTGGACTTGAGGATGAGTTCAATTTCGTGCCTAAATGTATAGATACGTGCAGTTAGGCTATAGAGGGTGTTCAGTTGGTCTTTTACTATAAACTGCGGATTTCTTCCTGGTCTGCTTTAGTTGGGTCTCTAGACACTTTCAATGCCTCTACTAGTTTGTAGTCTTGGTGAAAGCGGAAGAGAAAAACATGATGTCAAAATGAGTTGGTGCGGATTCCCCTGATTAACACACTTACCAGGGTCGTTGCTTTTGAAATGTGGCGCGCAGTCTGCTTATCATTAGAGAATATTTGTGTATATTGTTGTTACTGAATTCCATCCCCCTCTTCTTTCTTCCAGTCGAGTCATCTGTGGTGCCACAAGTACAAACTATGGTGCAGTTCACGTAGTCTGGGAGACTCACCTCCCTTCTAAGGTTCCCCAGGGGTAGAAGTAGAGGTATTTTGAGGCCAACCTCTACCCCTACCCCTCAAACCTCTGACCTCCAGAGGTTTACCTCTACTTTACCTCTAGTACCTCCAAGGTTTACCCCTACACAACCCCTGTGAGAGGTAAAGGTAGAGGTTAGAGGTCCTTAGGGCAGAAACACATTGAATTTGGTCCGGACATGCATGCTGCAATTGATGAGTATAGACCGTATAGCAGGGACATATAAGTAAACAGCAGGATACATGGTAATAGTAATAAGAAAAATCAAAATAATCCTAATCAGATAATCCTAAGCCGTCTTCCTTTCATATTCTGTTGTACAGTTGCCCAGAACTCCTTATCACCAACCAAGTCATGCTTGCTCCATGATCCGAGGCAATAAAGTGAGCAACTACCACTACACACGAGAGGACATTGCAAAATTATTTTTTGCCCACAGTACCTCTCAGTACCTCTGAACCTCCCAAGGTAGGGTAGAGGTTTGGGAGGTTTTGAAATGGCCCGACCTCTGACAACCTTACCTCTGACCTCCGGAGGTTTACCTCTACCCCTAGGGAACCTTACTCCCTCCGCGCACCGCTCCTTGTGACAAGCGTAATAACCCACACAAAATAAATGCTATTTTTATTTCCTCTTGCCAAACAACTCCTTTGTTCCTAAAGAATTGAGTGAGTAATAAATTTTGAGGGGCCCAATTTGGCACCAGAGGTACAAAATGTGAGTATTACTGGTCACAAGTGGAGTGTCTGATAGTAGCAGACTGGTAGTGACTTGAAAGGTCTCAGATGAATGGTTGGAGGGTTTGGTGAAGCAGGATATGCATAAAATTATGGCTCCCGATCACCTAAACTGGTAACAAAAACAAAATTTTCGGCTCTGGCTGATTTGGCGGCTGTCATCCAGAGGTGGGCTGCACCATACTTCAAATGCCTCCAGTACCGGGGACATTGGTTGTAGCATGGCCACCGGCCAAGTCAGCCACCACTATTCCTCGTCCCGCTGTACCTATAAAGACTCGCCCATATACCCTCGGATCCCCCACGATGAGGTTCGGACCTCCGTACTGATGTTCATTGTCATTTACTCTGACCCACGTCTCTCCGTCATCATCCGAGCGATACAGTCCGTCTGTGCCCTTGGCAGTTGTCGTGCCCCACAGGAACAGTGCCGGGAGGGTGGAACCCGCCTCTCGTGGTGCGCCCACGGTGAAGAAGCTTATCGCCAGCTCCCCCGGCAGCGCCTTCCAGGTAGCCCCGAAGTCGGTGCTATGGTATACACCCAAATCCCCCAGCGGGAGCCAGATCTCGCCCGCGCGCGCGAAGTTGACAACGGGCACGGCACCCGAGGCAGCGGCCGGTAAGCCAATCTTGGTTCCCTGTGATGCTTTGTATGAGACACCGCCGTCCACGCTGACGTACCACACTCCGTTGGTAAACGAATAGAAAGTCGCGGGCTGCACACGGTCTGCGCTGAGATTCGGGGTCTGGGTATTGAGGCCGCCCGACGGTGCTTTCCACGTCGCTCCAAAGTCGCTCGTCGCCCACGGCCCCGTTTGGCCGGCTGTTGCATTATATGTGAACAGCGTCGACCACACCACGTGTTTTCCCGAGGCATCCACGGCCAGCACGCCCGTCATGCCGACTGTCCAGTTCACGCCCGGCGCACAATTCGCGAATAGCGTCCAGGTATCTGCTCCATCAGTTGAATACGCGGCCTGCGCGCAGCCGCCGGTGTAGTTAAGGCCACAGGCGCCCGTTCGGGCGACAACATTGGGGGCTTGGCCACCAAAGTCGATACTGTCGAGGTTCGAGAACGTCGGCAGTCCAAACATGGGCTGCGGGTGGGTGAGATCGCTGTGCTTCATTCCCATAACGTCGCCAATGCCGCTGAGAAGATGCGCGTCACCGTCGGTCGGGCTAACAGCGGCGAGGATATCGGTTTCTTCGATGCCCTGAGCTTGAATGTACCAGGTGGGGGCTTTGTTTGAATCGACGAGCGACAGTTCGTCTGTCGCCCATATCGTAGCCCCGGTGCCATAGAGGATGTGTTCGGGGTTGAAAGGGTCGATCTGTACGGCTGTCATCCACCAGCCGAATTTGGCGAGGCCATACACAGGGCTGGGAGCGCCGTAGCCGCCCCAGAGACGGCTCCAATCTGCGAGACTCATTCAGCCAAGACTCCATGAAGGGTGGGTTCTCGGTAGACGAGAATTGAAGACAAAAAGAGGAAACTATCGAAAAAGCTTACCGAAACTGAGCCACGGAACCGGCGTCCCATCCTTCAAAGCAGCCTCACGGATTGGATGGCCCCAATAGCCTGTAGCCGTGTCGTTTGCAGGGGTTGAGAGGTGCGAGACGTCTTTCCACGTACGGCCACCGTCGTGGGTGAGATACACTTCAGCAGCCAGCAAAGTCAGTACCACCCGAACTAGTGATAAGAAAGGCTACTACATACTGCTGTCGAGCGCCGGTCCCGGGTCGCGGTCCAACGTTATTACGACCAGAGTCTCCGGGTCTTTCGCATCCAGGCTCAATCCACAGTACCCACCGGGCGGCCATGCCTGAGGCGTGAACGGTGCTGGGGAGCTATTGTTGTTGCGCCCTGGAGTGATGTTTGTCCACACCTCGCTTGAAACATTGAGTTTCCACACCTCGCCATACTGCGCACCGTATGGGCCCGGGAAGTCCGCGTAGGTGACATAGAGCACGCCATTTGCTGCCAGCGCGACTTTCATCGGCTGCGGCCCGGTGCTGAGCGCCGGTTCGCCCGTCACGAGTGTCGTGTCGTCCCATGTCTGCGGCTGGCCCGGGAGATTGCTCCACGTCGTGCCGCCGTCGTGAGTGACGTAGATGCCGTTGGGAACGCAAGCGCTGACATAGATGGTTCCCTCGTGACGAGGATCGAAGACGACAGAGACGATGCCAATGGTGTTAGCGAAGGCGTCGGGGAACGAGGTCACATTCGTCCATGATCGAGCACGGTCGGTGCTCTTCCATAACCCCTCGGTGCGGGTCCCGATCCAGAGTTCGTCTGTGTTGAATGGGTTGACCGCCAGGCGTTCCCCGTTGTTCCGCCCCAGCTCGTTCGAGCCCAGGGGAAAGGGTGCCGGGTAGATTTCGAACGAGCCGCCCTGGTCATCGGACACGAAGAAGGCCGAGTTGTTCGACGTCAGGTATCGGCCCTGGGCCAAGTAGAGCCGGTTCGGGTCAGTGGGGTCGAGCGCGAAGCTCTCTGTCCCGAGCAGGTTGGAGTCGGCGAAGCTGATGAAATCTGTGAGCGGGATCCATTTGTCGAGCGTCTGATCCCAACGGTAGGCACTGCCAATGTCGGTTCGCGTGTACAGGAGATTGGCCTCTGTCGGATGCGCAATGATGCCCGTAATGTAACCTCCGCCTGTGATGGCGACTGCGTCGAATTCGTAGGACAGGCTTTGGGTTGCCGCGTAGGTGGAGGGAAGGAACGACGCCGTGGCCGCCCACAGTGCCAGCTTTTTGCAGGAGAATCGCACCATTGCGGCGTATTGGTCTGTGCGCCGTCTCGTTGTCTGTATTTAATTGTCTTTTTCATCGCCCGGTAGGTACATTCCGGCGCGAGCCCGTTGAGAAGCGGCAGAAAAGTGTCCGATGACCTCTGGGGAGAACATGTGAGATTTAATCAGGCACGAAGAGCAAAGCAAGAGACACATTTGGGTTCGCTGCGTCCTTTGAATTTCAGATTTCTCCGTTGAAACAGTGCAAGCCCGAAGTAAGTCCGAAGTCTTGATCAGACTATTGAAGTTTCTGAGTATATTCCGCTGAGACCGTGAGCGAAAGCTCTTGGAGCGACGAAGGATTGGATAATTGTGCACATGATGGCCAGGATTTGGGACATTTTATGCGCCGTTCGCGGAACGCCGGAATGGAGAAGAACTGGCGCAACGCCACAAGTGCGATCAGATGATGAACACAGCCACGTTCACGACTTGTCCTCAACCATTTCTTTCCCAAATGCTCGTACTGTCGGGGATGCAACCTTACAGCTAAATCCAAAAGATAGATGTTTTTGACGCGAGAGAAAAGTTCAGCCGGCACAGCGTAACATGTCATAGTCCGCTGCCCGCGAGTGCCATGGGTCCAACAACTTTCATTTTTATCTTCCTTGGACAACCCATAACGCCGCGAGGCGGACCCCCAGCGATTCCCAGAGAAATTTTCAGAGTTTCACCAATCGTGGAAAGGGAAAAGTGAAGGGGAATCGGGATACTAGTAGAACCAAAATTAGCGTGCTTGCCGAGGTGTGCCGAACTTTGCTCGTCTCTTGTTTTGGTTTTACTTAGCTGCAACCTCGTCTTCTCAACGTCTTGTCTTCGATTATCGAAGACAAGACGTCAGAATCGATATGGTTCACGCGCAAAATATCTCTTTAACGGTTTATTACCTCTTAGATTCCACGCGTTTTCTTCGATCCCCTCTGACCCTGTGCATCTTCTGCCATTGCTTTCCGACCTGGGCTCCTCCTTGCCGAATGGTCTCTACGGTGGAACGGCCAAGGCTGGGTCAAGAGCGGTCGGGAGCGGTCGGGCATGTATTGACAGCTAGTGGCAGTGCCCCGTCTATGATGGCCACCGTTCCCCACTTTGCTATAGCGATTTGCCAGCTTTCCCGCATCCATGAACGCTGAATTTTAACCGCGAAAACTCAGGATGCATCGCTATTTGCGTACTTTCCTTTGCCTTTCCATTTCTCTTGCGTTGGGACAAAATCCAGAGCATACCGTGACTGGTCTTGGCAGGGATCTCAAAACGAACCTATTCTTCTTTCCAAATTCCACAGTGAGTCCAATCGGCCTCTTTTTTCAGCAGGATATTGACTTTCCATGAGTCTGCGCTTCGGTTCAGTCATGAAGAGCGCAGTCTCTATGTCTCGCACGACGCGGGGCGATCTTGGAAGCGGCCAAACAGCATGCCAGGAAGCTTGGTGCAGGACGTGATTCTGCATCCGTTCAACGATAGAATGGTGTGCATATTTGGAGGTAATGCCTTCAGTACAACTGAATTCAACACCGCAGGCCTTTGTAATGACCAATCCCCGCGACCCAACTATTGCACAAACACATTACCGCACAGAAGACAGCGGCCAGAATTGGATACCCTTCGAGCTTCCGCCCTCCCCTGCGCACCAGATTTCGCTTTCGTTTCACGCTGATCCTAACAAGTCTGGTCATATACTCTATTTGTGCCAAGTCTGTGACACCCCGGATCGCGACCGAATTTGCCACAGAGAGGTACGTGCGCCCTTTCCACACGGTCAATGTTTCTTTTTCACATTGCTTTCAGACGTACATCACCACAGACGCGTTCAATTCGCCGCCGCATCGAATGCTCAATAACACCGTCAAGTGCCAATTTGCGCACAACAGCAATGAATTCAAGCCTGACGTGGACTCGGACCTCGTCTATTGTATCCAATCCGTTGATGGAGGCAGATTGGATTCGAGTACCGCACGTCTGTATTCCAGCACAGACTACTTCGACACCGAGAAGAAGGTGGAGGAGTCGTGTGCTGGGAAAGGCGCCAAGGGCTTCATCACCGCCAATGCGCTACCATTCGACGTGTTTGCGTCCACGCCGAATTTCGCGGTCTTGGCGCTAGAGGTGGCGGGCGAGATGGTGTTGTGTGTTAGTAGGGGCCTGAAGACGTGGACCAAGGCCGAGATTCCGGTGCGCTTCCGGCGCAACCAGTACTTTCTGCTGCCCGCGGGCCGCGGGCTGGGCATCGACGTGTATACGAGCCCGGGGGACAGAATCGGCACGGTCTTTGTGAGTGACGAAAGCGGGACGCGGTTCGTCGAGAGCCTGAGGGACACGAACGGGATCAAAGAGCTCGGCGAGGTCGACTCGGAGGCGGTCGCGGGCTTGCCTGGGGTGGCCCTCATCAACGTCGTGGCGAACGCAGCGGAGGTCGTGGGCCGCGGTGCGGAGAAGCAGCTGCAAACGCTGATCACGTACGACGGCGCGCGATCGTGGGCGCCCATCGCCTCCGGTGCCGACTTGTGCGCTGCGGACACCTGCGCGCTGCATCTGTATCCCCGGTCGGTCTCGACGTTGTACTCAAAGACGTCGTCGGGCAGTCCTGGGGTGATTGTGAGCGTCGGCTCCGCCGGGCCAGCGCACCTTCCGTTCAAAGACAGCGACACGTTCATCAGCACGGATGCAGGGCGTGCTTGGGCGAAACTCGCCGATGGGGCGTTCATCTACGAATTTGGCGACGCTGGGAGTATTCTTGTGATGATCAACAGCGAGTCCCCTGTCAACGAGCTGCAGTATTCTGTGGACCTCGGTGTATCTTGGTACGTCGGTCGTGTGCAATTGTGTGCATCAGGTAACTCATCCCCTCCCAGGCAATTCTACAACTTTGGGGTAAATGTGACGCCTCTGGATCTAATCCCTGTTCCCGAGGCCGGCTCCTGGAAATTCGTCCTCTATGCCGAACGCTCGCCTGTTGTCTGGGCGGACCGCTACGTTTATATTTATCTCGATTTCGCAAACATGCGGAAGAGCCAGTGCACGGAGGACGACTTTGAGACGTGGCATGCCACGTCGCCCGGTTCAGACACCTGCTTGATGGGATCGAAGGTGAGATGCTCCGTGTATTCCTTTTCGCCCCGCATTAATCATCCCCGCAGCAACCGTTCAAGCGCCGGAAGCCGCACCTCGACTGCTACGTCGGAGACACAGTGACTGGGCAACTTGCGTCCGAGGGCAGTTGTCCGTGTTCGGATGCCGATTACGAATGGTGAATAACAACTGGTTGGTTTACCTCTGGCCGGAACTGAAATTACTGCTTTGTAGCGATCAGAATTTTGCATGGGATGGGCACGCGTGCGTTCCTGTCGCTCCGGAGGCGATCCCTCCCGGAATGTGCACCTCGGCAGACGATGTGTACATGGGCTCGTCGGGATACAGGAAGGTTCCAGGAAACACTTGCACGGGTGGATCAAAAGATGCGCAGGTACAAAAGTCGTGTCAGCCAGGTATGCCCGATCGCCTCAAAGCTGCGATTCAATCTGATTCTCGACCCCCCAGTACAACCTGAGGACGGGGCTATCCATCATCAGACGGTTCGTGGACTCGCCGCCTTAGTCCCTCTTCTGATTGTTATCCCTTAGTTCGAGTTCCCGAGCAGGATCGTGCAGCACCAATGCTTTGAGAATTCGACAGTGAGCCATACTTCTCCATGCTGCTCAGAGCTGATTTTTCCTCGCAGACTATCCTCGTCCTCCTCCTGGACCACACCCTTTGGCAGTCAAGCAACGAAGGTTACTCGTGGACGCAGCTGTACCCGGAGGAACACTTTACCCAGTTCTATCTACACAAATACGCCCCGAGCCGTGCCTACCTCCTCACCAAAACGGACAAGTTTTATCTCACCGTCGACGGGGGCCGCACGTGGAGCACGCTCAGAGCGCCGACCCCGCCCACCGCGTTCCATATCGTCGCTCTCCGATTCCACCCCGAGCCGGACATGCTTCTCTGGCTGGGCGACCGCGACTGCAAGGACTTCCGCGCGTGCCGCGTCGAGGCGCAGTATTCGCTCAACAATGGGCGGACGTGGAGTTTTGTGGAGGAATATGTCGTCAACTGCGCGTGGGCGGAGGGAACCAAGCTGGCCGCGGACCCGCGGGAGATCCTGTGCGAGTCCTTCAGCAACAAGACGGGGTCGCAGATGCTGTTCCAGATGGAGCGGAACCCGCTTTCGCTCGTCGAGGGCCCAGAGTACTTCACGACGAAGAAGACGATCTTTGAGCGGGTGGTGGGGTTTGCCAAGTTTTCCGAGTTTCTCGTTGTTGCGGAGGCGAGCCCTTTGGAATTGGTTACTTTACCCGGCGCTGACTGGGTCTATCTTGACAGATGTTGGCAGAGACGCTGTCTTTGCGTCTGCAGATCTCTCTGGACGGCGTGCATTTTGCCGCTGGACAGTTCCCTCCGAATATGAGACCCGACGGCCATGTGAGTGCTTACTTGCGTTCTCTGGACACATTTTAAGCGATAGTTCTCTCAAGGCTTACACCATCCTTGACTCGAGCACCGCGTCGCTGTTCGTTCATATGACGATGACGGAGCCTTCAAGCCCAAACTCCCAAACATATTGGGGCAACATCCTCAAATCCAATTCCAATGGAACGTACTTCAGTCTTTCGGCCGAGAACGTAAATCGCGATGGGCGAGGCTATGTCGATTTTGAGAAAATGGTCGGGTTGGACGGGATTGCGCTGATCAATGTCGTGTCGAATCCAGAAGAGGCGCTCCTCACCGGTCACAAGGTCCTTCAGAGTAAAATCACACACAATGACGGTATGTCTACTCTACTTGTCCGATATTCGCTTTGATGACTGACACCCTGTAGGAAGCACCTGGAAGCCGCTCGACCCGCCCACGCACGATTCCCTGGGGAACTTGTATCCCTGCCATACTACACGTTGCGCACTTCACGTCCACGGATACACCGAGCGTCTTGATTCATCGACGACCTTCAGCAGTTCCTCGGTGGTCGGGCTTATTATGGCCGTCGGTAATGTCGGCGAATCACTTGTGCCGTACGACCAGAGCGACACCTTCCTCAGCCGCGATGGCGGGTTCACTTGGGAGGAGGTGCATAAGGACGCGCATCTATGGAAGATCGGCGACTCGGGTTCCATCATCGTGATCGCAAACGACGAAGAGCCGACGGACCACGTCCTCTTCAGCACCAACGAGGGGATGACATGGCGCCACTACAAGTTCTCGGATGACCCAGTTCGTGTACGGTCTATTATGACCGTCCCCGCAGACACGAGCCGCCGATTCCTTTTACTCGGCCACCCGACTCGCTCGTCAGCTCATCTGGCTATCTTCCTCGACTTTACCGCTTTGACGTCGCGACAATGTGGGTTGTCCTCTGCTCCACGGGTTTCCGTTCCATCGAGCTCAATATTTCACAGGTGTCATTGACGTCCAAGATCCCGGCCACGATGATTTTGAGCTGTGGAGCCCAAGCGACGAACGCGCGGAACGGTGTTTGTTTGGCAGAACGGTCAGGGTTATACGTTCCCAAAATTCCCTTTTACCGAACTTTTCTCCTTGCTCCAGACTCTTTACCATCGACGCGTGCGGGAGACGGACTGCTACGTCGGTATCCAGCCCAAGGCCAATGAACGGGTCGTGAGGGCATGCACCTGCGTGAAGTCTGATTTCGAATGGTTCGTGATAATTAATTATGATTGAGTTTTCACGGTCTCATTACACTATCCAGCGAATTCAATTACTACAAAAATGCCGAGGATGAATGTGTTCTGGTTCCGGGAACGTCGTCACTGCCCAATGAAGAGATCTGCGAAGACGATGCGGAGTATTGGTATGAACGGACGGCTTACCGGAAGATCGCCTTCTCCAGCTGCGAGGACGGGGAGCGGTTGGACCAAGGTCCGAGCCATCCTTGCCTACGTTACCGCAACTACCATAGCGGCTTCTCTTGGCTCTTCGTATTCATACCGCTTTCTCTCGCTGCTGTTGGGGGATATTGGTACTGCCGACATGCTAGGTGTGTTTCTTCACTCATCTATGCGGATGGTGTGCTAACTTGTAGGGTCAGGATCCCACCGAGCCGCATATTGGAACACATGAGAGGGATGTTGGATAGAATATGGTCTCGCCGAGAGAGGCTAGGGTACCAAGCTGTACCCTTGAATGATTAAATTATTTTAAATTCGCAACTGAAAAGAACGTTGTCTTGCATCGCACACTCATGGTCCTGGGCCGTGACCCAAATCAAGTAATTTGATGACGGCGGTGTTGATTGGGTTTCATCGCACAACAACGTTCTGCATGGACTCCGTGTTTCCGCCCGAGTTGGAGCGAGAAATATTCGAAGTTGCCGCGTTATCGGACTCAAAAACAATACCCTCTCTTTTACGGGTGGCTCGCCGCGTTCTCGAATGGTGAGTAATCCAATCGAGATTCCTTTGCAGAATTCACGGCAACCGACGACGACTCCCGCAGGATAGAGCCTTTGCTGTACAGAGTAACATTCATTAATCGTTCGTCGCGACAAACCCAACCCTGTCTCAGAGCCCTTCGCCTGAAACCCTATCTACTGGCAAATGGCGTCCGACATCTATTGCTCAATCTTACTAGTGCGCCAAACTGGACGGAGGACGATGCTCGTGTATTATTACAACTTTGTGGACCACGGCTCGTGTCTTTCGCGGGTGTTACTCCCCTCCTACAACCCATGTTACTCCCAATGCTGCACATGTCCCAGCTGCGCAGGTGGGCAGCATGTCTTGCGGATCTATTTGGTAGCTATCGCGCTATCGACCTGAGCCTCTCGTTCTTCCGCACCATCACGCATATGGATCTCTTCGACGAGGTAAAGGATGACGACACGGTGATCTGTCCCGGTCTTGCAGCATTGCCCTGCCTCACCCATCTCTGCGTGAACGAAACCGCGCCGCATCTCATTCCACGTATATTAGGACAATGTACGCATCTCATGGTTCTAGTCCTGATGGTGTACGACATCGTTCAGGTGCAAGACATTGCGAACAATCCTCCTACAACGGATGTGCGCTTTATTGTCAGCAGCGGCATCGACGACTATTGGGGAGATTGGAAAATTGGGGTGGAAGGCGGAACCGACTTTTGGGTAGCGGCTGACGCGTTTATTGCCCAGAGACGCCGGGGCGAGATCCAAGGTATGTCTTCCCTTAACAAATGGTCGTGTATCCATTTTCTCAATTTGCGTTGAAGCTTCGTGTTGTCTGTTAGACCATTAGGAGGAGGAGGAGCCTGAGCCGGGGCAGGAGGAAAGTGAGGAAGAAGAGAAGGATGATGACCGAGGCGGTAACATTCCGGGCACGCCACCTACATAGACTCGGACGGTGAGGTTGCGCGATTGGCTCCGTAGGCAATGCCTTGTTTCGACCCCGCACCCATACTCCACCGAGACCTACAACAACACAGTGTCCCAAATCATTTTGACTGTCCCTGTGATGCTTCATTTACCCGCGCCGCCTCCAGCTCTTATACCTATGCTGCGGCAAAGATCGGAGCCGCTGTGGTGGAGGATTGTCTCATCTCACCATGTTCCATCAACGAACAATTCGTGGGTATGGTCGACTCGTATTTCATATTCGTATTTCGCACTTCGCAGCATGTCCGTATTTATCAATCAATTATTCAAGCGTGGTCTACACCAAATCAGGTAATTTGATGCCCCCGCCAAATCCACCTTGCATCTTGCACTGCGTGATACTACATGGTTGTATTGCCGCCGGAGTTGGAACGAGAGATATTCGAAGTCGCTGCTTTATCGCATTTCAACACCATACCCTCTCTCCTCCGGGTGGCTCGTCGTGTTCTCGAATGGTGAGCCCATTCCTTTCAGGACTTTGCTGTGACCTTTAAAGGACTCCGCAGGATAGAGCCTTTACTGTATAGAGTAATCGTCATTGATCAGTCGACCAGGGCCCAAGCCTGCCACCGGATCCTTGCGCTGAAACCCAATTTGCTGGCAAACGGTGTTGAGCATCTATTGTTCCTAGATGTAGTAAATACCTGGCCGGAGGAAGACCTGCGTGCATTATTTCGACTTTGCGCGCTACGGCTCTTATCTCTTGCGCGTGTTCCGCGATCGTTACTCCCGCTCCCAGTCGTCCTGACTATGTCTCGGCTGCATCGGTGGACCGGCAATCTCGACTTCCTTTTTGGCGGGCGTCCTGCTATCGACCTGAGCATCCCGGCGTTCCGCGCCGTCACGCACATGGATGTCTTCGACCACATCGAGGACAATGACACGGTCATCTGCTCTGGCCTTGCGGCACTGCCCTGTCTCACCCATCTCTGCCTGAATAACCGTGTGCCGGATCTCGTCCCCCGACGCATATTAGCGGAATGCCTACATCTCGAGGTTCTGGTTTGTATGCTGAACCCCTTCACCGGGCACTCCATGGCAGACAATCCACCGACGACGGATGTGCGGTTCGTTGTCAGCGCGGTCGGTAACTATTGGCGAGATTGGGAAGTTGGAGCGCAAGGGGGTACCGACTTTTGGGTGGCGGCTGATGAGTTTGTGGCGCAGAAGCGCCTGGGTGAGATTGAAGGTTCGTCCTTGATACATGTGTATGCATTTATTTCTCAGCGTTCTATTCAAGCTTCGTGTTATCTATTACGCCATGAATGAGGATTTTTAATCAACAATGCCGCAGGATTCGACATGTCCGGGCCACAGTCGATATTGGAGCTGCTGGAGTACCGTCTCTACTGAAAATTTGTACCCAAACTCGACACACATTTGCATGACTTTTCCAGACCGCCGCATTTACGTTTTGCGCGGCATCTCTTGAGGCTTTTTCCGTGGCTCCACTGGCGAGCGTGTGCTCCGCATTCACAGAAATCGGCGCGGCGCGTGCTGCATTGGGGGCCTCCATTTTACGATGATCCTTATCCGGGTGTACTCTGCGTCGCCAGTGGACGATAAAATGCGCACTGAACAAGATATCTCGGCGATCCGCATGTTGGGGATTCATTGGCCTATTTCTTTGCGTGATGGGTGTGTTGAAGAGATTTCAGTAGTAAAGACTTGCTAGTATGCTCCTTCGTTTTCTGTGTGAACTCCTCCCAGCGAACCCCGAGCGCATGATTTATGAACGAAAATTTCCTCAGCTACCAGAAAATTAAATTGGTACATAGGCGTTGGGTGACGTCAAATTGCCAAGTTGACATCAATGGCTGTGCATCTGAGGCTTCTTCTGACCACCACTATCACCAAAAGGCGACCTTACAGTTGGATGGCGGAGGAGAAAGCAACGGAACTCCCTCCAACAGGAATACTTTCCACTCTATCCAACTTCGTTTGGACGCATGGAACATTTTATCGTTTCCATATGCTGGCTTTCACTATTATACCTTTGATTGCGTCCGCAATCTATTATGGATGCAACGGACGATTTCACATCTCG
Source organism: Mycena galopus ATCC 62051 (assembly GCA_014925785.1). Taxonomy (NCBI): domain Eukaryota; kingdom Fungi; phylum Basidiomycota; class Agaricomycetes; order Agaricales; family Mycenaceae; genus Mycena; species Mycena galopus. The sequence goes on from WIQG01000142.1 coordinate 173,932, forward strand.
TTTTTAGATTCTCTATTCATTTGGTATGATCATTATTCCTGTTTTTATTCAAGAAACTGACAGAAAAATAAAGCTACAGTGCAATGACTGTAACAGGTTGTTTCATGTCTCATGGTCGCGCCTGCCTGCTGACACCAGCGCAGGTCTCAGCACCATAGATCTTTCGACAAGTAAACCTCCCGCTGGTTTTATTTTGCGTTAACTGATGGTACTTCGCGCGTTAGCTACACCTTGGCAACAAGCCATATTATACATACTCATGATCATCGGAGACTTTACCGCAGTTTCTTGGATCGTCAGTTTTCATTTTCTGCGGACGAAGTCTTTCTCAACTTGAATTAATAGATGGTCCTTGTGCGCAAGTACGTATCTCTTTCTCATTCAACTTCAGACCGCATCTCATGCCCTGCTTGCGATTTCCAAGGTGGTATGTCTGCCAATATATCGACCATCAATCCCGGGCACGTCACAGCAGAAATCGAAGCACTTTCCTGAAGTCCATTTCTGCGCCTGTTGCCATGTTTAAAGAAGGAGAGGAGGTTCCCGCTCCCGAAAAGCTCGAAAATCCTACATTTGATTTGATTCAGCCGACGCCAGGAGCTACCCTCGACACGCAAGGAAACTATGCATCGAACGGCCAAAAAGCTGAAAATGTTGGCGAGGAAGACGGGCGCATTTTATCTGACGATCGAACCTTTTCGTCTTCTCCTCGTGCAGTTAGCGTCGCGTTGTCGCCGGATCCAACTCGTTCACCTCGAGCAGCGAACTTTGGCTTTACAACGTCAATCGAACGCCAAGGGCCTCTCCTACAAACCATCCGCGGTAAGTTACTCTCGTGCCTTCGGAGATTCGCTTATACATTCCGCAGAGGGAGTCGCGTTTCCGCGGAGGACTGCGACCATTTACAGTACCCACAGAAAAGTCCAACCTGAAAACAAGAAGTTCGAAGGAAACGGCGGCTTTCCTGGGCCTCTATCACTGGCGAAGACACTGCTGAAACGCGGCGCGCCAACCACGTATCGAAAATTTGAGCGGAAGATGACCCTGCCTTACACGGAAACTCTGGCCGCAAGAGAAGTACCATGGTTGGACTTTGATGGACTTGTAGTCGGCCGCAATTCCGCCTTTCAGACAGAAGAGTTGTCTGACGAGCAGCTCGAGTTCATCAGCGGTGTTGAGTATCGAGCACTGCGGTTACTGAGCTATTTCATCCCTCTTGTGCGTTACAGTCTGCGGCATCAACTGCGTTCCCTTTGACTTCCACTCCCTTCAGTATTTCGTGGGAACACAGCTGTTAGCCTTTCTAATCTTGGCGCCATGGCTGTCTGCAACAAAGGATTATGATGCGGTCTTTACCGCCCAACCGAGATTGGTTCAGAAGCCATGGTATTGTTGATTGGGATGCTTCATTGTCGTTGGCTTATAATTCGTAGGTATTCTCTGTTCGTTATTGTGGGAGCATACTCCGGCGGCGGACTGTCGTTGGTGGATACGTAAGATCTATGATTTTTCATCCGCGTTCACCATTCAATGGCTTTTAGAGGAATGGTTCAATTCCAAGGTGCTTACGTTATGATATTCTCCCTGATTTTCGTGATTTTGGCTGGCAATCACGCTTTGGTATGTCCAAAATTCGGCCTTGCCTCGATTTAACTCAACTGGCCATGTCCCAAAAGCCTATATTGTGAGTCATGTTCCGCCTCAAAATTTGGAGAGCCAGGCCTGATCATCGCACAGTTTGAGGCTAATCATGTATAGTTGTCTGCTCTTTGCTGGGGAAGGACTGACTGTCTTCCGTCTAGATGGATTTGGCATAAAATTGTACCCGAGGAATCTGAGACCGGGAAAACATTGTCTTTTTTGCTCCAACATCCAAGGCGGTACGTCGGCCGTATTGTCAGTAGAACTGAGGCTCACTTCAGTTCGTGTAGGTGCTTTTTATACTTGTACGCGCCCATCTCTTTCCAAACGAGCGATAGAAAATGACTTTGCCAGGTTTCCAAGCCATCAGACGTGGTTTTTGTTCATCTGCCTTGTGGGGTTTAGGTAGGTGAATTTGAGACCATGTGTCTGTTGTCTAAGAAGGTATCTATCAAGCGCCATCGAATGGGCTGCATTTGAGGTCCTTGGTACGAAAATCGATGCAATTACTGTGACCTGAGCGCTAATGACTATCCAGATATTGGTCTCCCATTCTTCGAAGAGATGCCTCGAGGTCCTCGCGTAGTCGATGGCTTATTTCAAGGGTTGGCTACCCGCGCTTCTGGCTTTCCTATCGTTCCGTTGGCGTCTGCTTCACCGGCACTCCAGTCCGTACATTCTCACTCTGACCTCGTATGCAACGCTAAATCGCTCTAGATTTCTATACGTCGTCATGATGTACATCGCGGTATGTTTTCGGACTCCTCAACAGCCCTGTCTCACCGTTTTATCTAGGTTTATCCCGTAAGTGAGGGATTTTTCTCATATTGCTGGTTGCAAACCTAATTTACAGGTGGCGATGACGATTCGGTCCACCAATGTGTAAGTTATTTTCGATACATGCATTCCGATTAAGCTCATTTTTGCCCTCAAGATATGAACGTGAATCCCTGGGCGTGTTCGAGGAACCGCCTGATGAGGAGGACGAGGAACCGACAGACCTGGACAAGTTCGAGCCCCGGGAGCGTGTCGGACGCTATTTATTATGGCATTTGGAGCGTCAGATGTCGATTGGTCGGTGTTTTATGGTCTTGACGTACCCCGGAATTGACTTCATCATTCTGGCTAGACATCTGGTGGTTGGTGTGGGGTGTCTTCTTGGTTGCTGTCATAGAGCGTTCGAATCTGTTGGATGAGGACAAGAAGTGGTTCGACTTGTTCAGAGTAGTATTCGAACTTGTTTCGGCCTTCGGCGGCATCGGCCTCAGTCTTGGTCTTCCTACGGTGAGTGCCGTGGTTGTTGGGTTTGTGGATAAAAGCAGCTAATAATGGGTACTCCAGGACAACTTTTCTGTGAGTTTTCAATCTTTTGCATACGTGTAGCGGCTCAAATCGCAACAGTTCAGTGGTGCTTTGCGACCACTTTCCAAACTGGTCATCATAGTCATCATGTATGAGTCCCACTCTGGGGCTGGGATGTTTATGCTAACCAAAATTAGGGTTCGTGGTCGCCATCGAGGGCTACCTGTGGGAGTTGAGCGGGCGGTCACCCTCCCGAAGGAGCTCAACCTCCGCGCAGACCGCAAGAAAAAAGAGACATCTGCTGAGGCGAACGGAGATGGAGCGCCTGCTTAACGAACTAGACACTGCATTCACGATTTACTGAAACACTTAAAATAACACTTGCTATATGATCCTGCAATTGGGATTCACGCTCACCTGTAAGACTGATTTCTCCACTCTTGACTGTTTATTGGATTCCCAAGTTCCAAATCGGACAGGAAGATCTGGTACAAGATTATAACACCACATATTATTGCATCGCGCGAAACATTAGCTATACATCATTGCCGAGTACGAGTCCGGAACCACTCTTCGCTGTTTATTGGATTCACAAGTTCCAAATCAGACAGGAAGACCACATATTATTACATCGCGCGAAACATTAGCTACATATCATTGTCAAGTACGAGTCCGGAAATCCGTCTGTTCACTACACCACTCAATTACCCACATCGAGGATGACCTGGTTCAACGCCGAGACTCTCCTCCCATCTAGCAACTAGTTGGATCACCGATTCAACAATCGCACATGGAGAACACGCACCGAAAAATCCGTGGATGCCATGCGGCAAGTGTGGCGGCGTGAGGGACTTGTCCTCCTCGATGCTAGGATACGTTCATCAAAGGACTTATCAGGGACGAGAGATTTTCGACGTACACAAGATTCAAGGATGAGGTGATTTGTCGCGTAATAGGTGCATCCTGGACAACGATGTTTTGCACGATGTTTGCGGTGTAGAAGAGGCCCACGGTTCCTCCCTAAGTTGGGATTCCACGTAAGATTCAAAATAAATGGTCGAACATTAATGGTGTTGAACCCACCTGGATATCGTTGGAATCGCCCGAAGGAACTTCAACTGCGCCGCTGAACTGGACGGTAGCACCAGCCTCGTCGAACCCCTCGCCTTGGAGCTGCTTCTGGTACTCGTCCCGGGAAATGTTCTTCCCGTTCACGGTGATGGTCACATGCTTGGACAAGAAGGAGTCGAACGCAGAGTCGAACGAGGGTTTCGTCGTTGCCTGGATAATCGAGGACAGGTGCTGCTGTGCCCAGGTCTTGAGTGGGGGAAGGACGATGTTGGCCATTTGGGAGGAAGTTATTGAGATGGTGCAGCCGATCGAGGGCTTTATAACTACGCGTTCCCCGAAATTAAATTTGCGACAGTCCGCCGTTCACGGAGCTGAGACACAGCCCTGCCAAGTAAAAGTAGCTCGCGGGACGGGAATGGAGACGGAAATCGGGTGCGTTCCCGCGTTCCCCATGCATTCCCCGATCTGAGTAATCACGGAAATACCATCATTATTAGAAGCCCACTTATTTGAACAGCGGAACATGAACAGAGAACTTGAAGGATGCGCTAGCCAAAGTGAAGAGTTCACGACCCTGGGTAAAATTTAAATGAATGGATGTCATTCACGCCGAAGAAGGCTGTTCACGTACAGATGAAACTGGAAAAAGGTCGCTAGACCAAAGCTAGACGCTGCCCAGTCAAAATCGTAGGCAATAAAGGGCCTAATGTGCACAGCAGAACCGAAGAGAAATGGATGTTTGCCTTCGGCGAGATGGTTCCCTCGAGAGTCCGGAGACATTAGGTGAAGACATAACCCAGGTGGATGGCGAACACGAAGAAAGCCGTGCGAGTCCGAGTCGACCAGTGTATTAGCTGAAAAGCCTGGGCTTATGGAGGCGAGGAAAAAGATATTCTTGCTGACCGCTCAGACTCTCGAGTAGTACCGGTCTAGATTCTAGGGCCAATAGGCCGGGATGGCCACCCGAAGCTTCCGATTCCGAGTCGAGTCCGAGCTGGCCATGCGAAACTTGCGCAACTTCACAAAAATGGAGAGGGGTTCTTTCGACTTCTCAAATAGAGAAGAGCTAAGCACTAGTGCGGGCTGCAGTACTCCAGGCTCCAAAAACGTGTTCACGCTTGGTTTACACGAAAACTTGAAGTTGCGGTCAGTGATGGGTGGTCACGCTGGCCGTGACTGTGACGCATACGGCATAGAGCTTGTCTCCCGCCATCACTTCATTGTCGACGCGTTTTCAGGCGCGTTTCGTCCTCATCCCCGGACCCCCTGGATAGGCCATTTCAGGATCCCACATGTCGCATATCACTCCGTTTCTGAATGCCATCTCCCCGATCCTCCCAACTCAGTTGTCGGACTCGTTGGCCAGAATTCAGACTCCCGAAACAGCTCTGGTGCTCGATACGTTAATACGATTTCTGAGCGGCGGAGACTCCCCAGACCCGGATGCGCAGCAGAAATGGTCCGAGCGTCAGCAAGAAGCTATGGCCGCGTTGGGCGCGTTGACTAAATCCACGTCCACTAACGGCAAGCGTCAAAGAGAGCAAGAAACTAATTCTGAATCTGACGCCAAACGCCAAAAAACTGACTCAGATGCGTTGCCTGAGAATGAGCAGGATGGCCCTCCATTATTCACTCTTCACGCCATATCTGTAACTTCTCCAATCCGGAAGAAAGTGGACATAGTCATCGCATCATCGTCTATCACTTTTCTCAATTCATCGACCCGCGCGGTCGAATCGTCCATCCCGCTCTCGGTTCTCACTCGGGCGTTTCTCCTTCCGACGCGCGGGAAGATGAAGGCTCACTGGACTGTCGTTATCTTGTCCTCGGACACTCCAGACCGAGGTAAGAAACCTGCCGGCCAATCGGCGTCGCCCCAGATTATATTTGGATTGGATGCCGCTGCGCCTGCTGCGGTCAAATACACCACGTATGCCGGATCCGAACCAGAATTAATTACGCTGAAGGCCGGCACACCTACACGCGATCTCCTCCTCGACTTCATCGGCCGCTTGGGGCTCCCCGTCCTCGAGCCCGTCTCTGCAGTGTTCAAGAGCGCGTGCGTGGGGATCGCTGCCAGCGCGTCCGAGGGCGGTGTCCCGGTATTGAGGCGTACCGCGCCGCCAAGGCCGGGACGCTGTGGTTCCTCCGCGATGGCGTGCTCTGGGGCGAGAGCAAGCCGTGTGAGTTCTGGGCGCTAGAGAACTTGCTGAGCAAGACGGACGGGCTGCGTGTGGTCAGTGCGACTGGTCGCACATGCACGGTCGTGCTGACGCGCAAGAGCCCTCCGGAGGAGATTGCGGAGCTGGACGAGGGGGAGGCGGACCCCGGCGTCGAGGCGGCGTTTTCGCTCATCGATGGTTAATAATCCTTATTCTTCCCTGGTTCCTGCCTTTCACTGACGGAAGCGCACTCAGGTAAGGAGCAGGAGGGAATAAACAAGTACGTGAGAGAGCACCGCGAGCTGTTTGGGAAGGCAAAGATACTCGGCGCCGGCGCCGTGCCAGTGCAGGATGACTCGGACGAGGAAGACGAGGACTTTGAGGTAGACTCCGAAAGCGATGGGGGCTCGGGGAACTCCTCGTCCGATGACGACGACAGCGAAGATGGCGAGACTGGTAGCGAAGAGGCAGAGGATAGCGATAGAGACAATATGGACGAAGACGGCGATGGGGATGAAGAATTAAAAGTCGAAAATCATCCCCTGATGCGGCCAGGAGCGATGCCTCGCATGTCGCGCGCTACGATTGATATGGTTGCTGCGATGGTAGAGGGCGACCTCGTAGGCGATGGGGAAGAGGACGGAGAAGACGAGCTCGAGGATTGATGAGTAACTCAGCATCACTTTAAAGTTTATTTACCCTACATAAACGCAGGGCGCAGGATTAAATAAATGGGCACCTCCTTGACGAAGAAGAAATCCGACTGATTAAGGATCTGGGATTCGGCTGTGACAGACACAGTCAGATTTCGGCCGAATAAAGCCGATAGCTTGGCTCAGGGCTTCTCAACTTGCGTATGGGCATCTTGCCGACTTTCTTCTGGTTGTTGGTCCGTGCACTTGAGCGATATTAATAAGATCCTGAGATTCTCTGGCTTGAAGCTCTTGCAATTGTTAACTATCGTTTGTCGCTCCATTCTTATCCCCGCCCACTGCCGTCGAGTCACTGATCCTCTGGCTTCCCTCGGGAAATTGCGTCTGGCTTTTATTTCAAGGTGCTTCGAGATAAATGTATGAAAAAAAACACCCGTGAGCCAACTTAGTCCCCGAGAATAGGCTTGATGCTGGGAGCTGCAGCCTGCAGACCTTATTACTGATCATCATTCTTCCTATGTCCTCCCAGATCTATCCCTTTGGTCGACCACGCCGTTTTCCTCGAGTCAGTTGCCGAGGTTGCAACGAAATCAAACTTGAATGTCTCGAGGCAACACCATTCCATAATACCTGGCTTGTTCTCATCGTTGTAGGCGGGTCACGCAGATAATTTACACCGACTCAAGCTGACGTCTGCCTAGACAGTAGTTGAGCCGGTAGCTCTATAGCATTTATTTTACCGCAGTCAGATATCAAAGATAATTCACATCTGCAGTGGCGACGAAAGTTGAACGAACCCAATTGATAATCGACGGCGTCGGTCAGGTGAGACGGAACTTTGAAAGTGGCATATTACTGTTGCTTACAACCAAGCTCAATTGCCAATTGCCCGTAAATCGGGACATAGGTTCGTCTTAAGCAAGGAAATTTCAAGCAGGAAGATAAGAAGAAAATCCAACCCTCAAAGCCAGTCGCAATGATTATGACGATCACTCGGTCTGAAATTTGAATCTGCTCCCCTCGTGGCTGTAGTCGGCGCCACTCGCGTTCAAGGCGGCAGTGTCATCAAATCGCTTTTGGAATCCGACACCCCATACCGTATTCTCGGATATACCCGACTGATAGGGGATAGGAATTATCGGAAGGGAACATGCTAGTCGATGCAGCCAAGGCGGCTGGAGTCAATGGTATCATCTGGTCTGGCCTCTCTTTTTTTACTTGGCTTCGGGGGTTGCAGCTCATTTTTACCATGCATTGACCACCTGAAAACCAGTATCCTGGTGGATAATCCTTCGAGGCGTCCTTAACAGCCTGTGCGCGTTCTTGGTCTGGATCGGGATCCTGTACCACGGGAGCAGCAGAGACGCCAGGGTTGAGCTTCGAGGAGACAATAATTTGTCGTTGAGGCCAGGCCCGTAGCAGTGAGAAGAGCAACGAGCAGATAAAGAGCAGAGAAAGGGGCATCAGTGGCTGGGCAGTGGCGTCACGATCCGTCGGTAATCCCGACGTTTCTTCTCACCATGCCCCCTAACATCCAACCCCGCGATAGTATCTATTATCTCTCCTCACTGGCTTCTGCACTGCAGAACAGTGAGTTATCAAACGAGACCAGCGCGAATCGTGACGATACGCTGGCCACGAACCTCTCGGGGGTTGGGCGCACACTCAACCACTTGTCAACTTCTTTAACCCGTGGTATATCCACCGAGCCGAGCAAAATTATTGCGGTCACTGCCTGTGTTCTAGAATCCGGCGTGTCTGTGGCTATCGCCACTAGGTCATCGTCCTGATATTTTCGTTGTTTTCCGCACTGACACAAACCCAAGCCCCTACGTCTCGCTCTCGGATTCAGCAACAATCTCCCCTTCGTCTTCTGCCGGTGTTGAAGAAGAGAGTGGCCAAAATCCATCCGAATCCGATGGCGCGAGGTTCTTCTCATCGTTCCTGTGTCGATTTACACTAACCAGTGAACTTTAGCCCTTGCGAACCGCTGAGGAGCGTCTCGAAAGACGAAAGGTTCTATTCACCCTGCTCGCGTCGATCCGCATTGATCATTCTTACAGCAACTCTATTCCATCATCGGCTACGACAGAAGTTGAAAGGATGGTGTTCGCTCGCAATTCAAGCGACGCAGCAGGCCAGCATTCCTTGATAAATCTGGATTCGGATGCCGTCTCCTTGCCTCTATTGTGTGTCGCTACGTCCTTTTTTCCCCGTGGTTGGCTCACCGTTCTCCAGAGATACAATTTTGGCTCTCAAGAGCTGCGGTCCTGATAGTATTCCTGTCCCCACAGAGTTCCCTGATTTCGTGGCGGAAAGCTTTTCCCTCTTGCGAAGTGCCGCGGCCCGTCTATCTTCCCATCCCTCGACGGCGGACATCCGAGAGGCTGTTTGCCTCTACTTCCTTTCGGCTTGCCGTCCCAAGCTGGAAAACAGAATGGGCACCATTGAGTCGTCATACGATCTTTCTAAGCTGCTCACTGGGCGCCCACCGAACGCGAGAAGGACAGAATTGTCGTCACTCGGGTCACAATCAAAAGTCCAACCTTCGTTACACTCTCACTGCTGCAAAGGTCCATGCCGAAGGAGAGGAGCCTGTCGTTTTCGACGCCGGCAATGTGCACTCCTGGTGGAAGGTTTTGGTTTTTGGCTGTCCACCCTGAAAATGCACTGGTTGACAAGGACATGAAGCACGTCTACGAGGCGTCGGTGACGCTCCACGACTTTGTCCAGAAGATCCCTGTGGCCCTGTGGGCAATGAACAGCTTAGCGGATCATTTGGAGATTGTCGAGAAAAGGTTTGTCGCCTCCATGCAACATACGGATCTTGATGTGTCTCCCGCAGCGCTTAAGTCTCGTAACAGTGATGACATCGAGGAGGAAGACGGCATCGACGAGACTCTTCCGGAAGGTAACTCTTTTTGTCAATTCAGCACCGATTCCTTCATTAAGCTTGCATTTTCTTCCAGAGGGCGTCTGAACGCCGCAGCAGTACCCGAATGCGTCGTCTTTAAACGGGTCGTAGATGCGGTCTGTGCCTGGACGACGGGCCCAACGCACCTTTTGCGTAGCAAGATCGCGCGATCGCCCATCGTCACCTCTGTCTCCATACTCGACCTTCCCTCCGCCCCAATAAGTGCGATCTCGTACAAAGACCTCATTGCCTACTGGTCCAAAACCACTCATTGGTCCAGTGCGAAGCTGAAAAAGGCGACCTCCGCGATTCAACGCATTCGCGACCAAGATTTGGACCGAGTGAAGGGTGCCTGCCATTGCGAGGCTGGGTTGATGGCCTCGCTCCTTCTGCGCTCGAATCCAGACCATTCACCTGTCAACGAACCCTCCGCAGTGTCGCGCGCCTTCCAAAATTTACAATGCCCGGTGAGTCATCTTCATTATACATTATCATCCAATCCTCATATCCTGTTCCAGGCTAGTCCGATCATGATTGGGGTGGCAAAAAAATGCTGCCCTGTATGCCGCATGCTCTCGGAATCCCTCAGATCACGACACCAGCTGTCGATCGAGTTACCAGGTCAGCACAGCCGGTATTTCCCGTGGGTACCCCCACATTGGCTTCCTATCGATGTTCTACAAGACGTTGAAGCACGCTTACTGCAAGTCGTAACTTCAATGTTGATGGAGGAAGAGCATTTGGCGAGCAGCAGATCGTCAACACCTGCCAGCGATAACTCTGCTTCGAGCGAAGAGCATCGCGGGCCTTCAGCACGGCACAAGGCATTTTTTATACAGGCCACCAGCGGTGTTGCTCCCGACAAAAAGTTGTAGTGTAATAATTTTCGTGTATTCAAAGTATCCGAGTTTGTAGTGTGAAGGCGGGTTGACGACGAGCTTAAATCGCAGAGACGGGAGACATTCCAAGTCAAGCATTCTATCTTTTCCTGCCCATAAATTCACGTCTCCCTCCCGCTTTAAATTGCGCAATGTGCCGCGGCGCGGTGCCGGTCCAGCTGACTTTGATGCGGTCTCTGTACTTGGGTGTCTCTGTACTTGGGTCGTCTCTGTAACTGGGTCGTCTCTGTACTTGGGTCTGTACCATACCTTGACTTTGAGCTGTACTGATCGACAGACTAATTTAAGCTATTGCGAGGTTTGTTTTCGTTGCATGGTGGTGTATTCGATTCTCAACCTCGCATCGAAGCTTCGTGTTGTCTGTTGCACCATTGAGAGTGTGCGATTGGCGCCATCTTGGCGTACGCGTGCTTTCCTTTTCTTGTTTCGACTCAGCCATTCTTGACTACACCATAGCTGTTCCCACTCCTGCTCAGCCCCTCAATCAAGTCGAACTTGGCTGGCTCATTTGCTAATATTGTCTGCATTCTGACGATCTGCCCGCAAGCTCTCGCTCCAATTTACCCACAGCTTTTGTCGCGAAAGTATTGAAGCAAATGGATGTCCTTGTCTTCCGATTCCTTGTGGAAAAATTAATTAAGAATGCCATTCTAAGCTGAGCACACCTGACTACGCATACAGTCATTACGGGTGGTCATTTTTTGCCCATAAACCTAATCAGAAAATATCGGGAAAATTCCCTTTTTGAGACGTCGGCGGTCATTTGTTGACTATGATTTGGCTCTCCGCCCAAGAATCCCACAACACGGATCTTCGAAAATTGGCAGTCGATGGAGCATAATTATATACATGATACATATCCGTAGTCCTACACGATATTTAATATAAATATCGGTCGGTCGTCTACCAACAAACGGACAAGGAACGCGCGCCAACTAACTAACGTGAAGGGGACGGGACGAGACAGAAAAAAGTGCGAGCGGAGAGTTTTTGTGGTGGGGTGGGGAGGAAGATGTATGTCTACTAAATGGGTGGGGGGAGGGGCGTGTGATTGGGAAATGTAATGATGATTAGGGTATGTCGACTAACTAGTGAGCGAGCAGAACCGATAACTGAACTGAGAACGGGAGACAGAACGGGGTGGAAGTTGATAAGGAAAAAGAAACGCGATGAGGGGAAACATGTGAATGCAACTGACTAATAGCAGAAGGGGTGGGTGAAAGGTGAAAAGGAGTATTAAGGACCTCAGAGAGAAGGAACCGAGAAAAGACATTAGCACTACCGCTGTAAATCAGCGCGTCTAGAAAAGGAAAGCAAAGAAAATCCGTCAGTCAACATCCAAGGGACACAAAAGCAGAACACGGCGGCGTACTTTCGCAGCGTATCATAAAGGAACTTGTAGCTCCTCAGGTTGCCCTTGAGCCGCCGTATGTCGAGACTGTACGTGTCGTTGAGGAGGTTGAGCCTTGTGAGCTCGACGGAGAAGCGGACTTCGTCGCCCGCGTCCTCTACCGACGTGCCGTACACCGTGTCCACCTGCGAGGCGGGCTCGGCAGTGAGGATCCCGCTCGTGTTGAGCGAATCGTCCCCGTCGAAGGATGTCGAGCCGGGCGCCGTCGACACCTGCGACGACTGCCGACGCATGAGCAGCCCACGGAGCATCGCCCCGCCGCTGAATGACGACTGCGACGGCAGCGGCAGCCCGCGTTTGTCGACCTTTTCGAAAGAAACGCCATCAACATCCAGGATAAAAAGCAAAACAAATCAAGAGACAGACACGCACCCCGTTCGACCCCGCGCTGCCAACCATGGTGAACGCCGCGACGCCCCCAGGCGCCCCCGGACCGGTGCTGACCCCAACCGTGCTCTTGCCATTGCGGCGCTGCTTCGCGCGTATGCACCGATATTTGTACTCGCTCTCCACAAAAATCTCCACCCCCATCCCCATCAGCACCTCCCTCACATGCCGCATCACCTCGGGCGGCTGCCCCGTCGTGATCGTCCCCTGGTCCATCGCGCCGTGGTGGATCCGCAGCGACCCCGCACCACCCGCCGCAGCAGCCGGCGGCGGCGCCTCCCGATCGCCCCGCCCCTTGACCGTCCCGTTGTTGGAGATGTTGACCGAGCGCCGGAAGCGCGACGCAAAGCTCTCCGCCACGCTCGAGGTCGCCGTCGCCGACGACGGGCTCGCCGCCTCCGCTGGCTTCCGCCCGCCCGCGAGTGTCGTAGTCACAATTGGCGCGAGTGGCGCACCAGCGCCCGCGCCCGGCGTCGTGACGAACACCTGCACCGGGCTCGGCGCATCGCCCGTGTCTGCCGAATCCGCCATCGACTCCGCGGGCGAGGGCACGCCGCCGGTGGGCCCCGGGACGGTGAGGCTGTCGCGCCCCTTGCGGATCCACTGCATCACCTTCCGCGCCTTGTTCGAGCTCGCCTTCATCGTGCCGTCGTCGAAGGTCTTGTTCGTACTCCCAGTGTTCGGCGGCGCCGGGACGACGGGGGGCGCTAGCTGCGTGGGCGGGGAGGCGCTGGTGGTCGTCGACGGCTCGCGCATGCGGCTGCGCCCGGCGAAGGGGTTGACCATGACCGTGAGCCCCGTGAGCGTGTTGCGCCGGCTCTTCTTGCCTTCCTTCTCCTTTTCTTTCCGCTCTTTTTCCTTCTCCTTCTCCGAGTCGCCCTCTTTCTCCGTCACCTTCTCCTTCTCCGCACCCTCGGCGTGCGCCTGCGCCTTCTCCTTCTGTTCGTCCGTAAACACATCCATCGCCGCCGGCCGCTCGGTCGTACCGTTGACATTGGCGTTGACGACCTCGCCCGGGCCCACAACGCTCTTCGTCGGCTCGTGCATCCGCTTCCACGTCGTCGGTGGGCTCGTGGTCGTGGGGCTCGGCGGGAGGGGCTTCCCAGCTGCGTTGGCGTTGACAGAGCTCGTGCTCCCGCGCCGCCGACGCTCCCTGCGCTCCGCAATGCTCGCCGCACTTGGGCTCCCCCCCGCTCCGTTCACCGCAGGGGGCGAGGGTGGCACAACCACAGGCGAAGGCGAAGGCGGCACGGCAACATGCGCCGGTGTCGGTGTCGGCGGTGCCGCGCTCTGGCTCTGCGTCTGTGTCGGCGTCTTCGAGCGCTCGTGCTCCCTCTCCCTGTCCTGCACCGGCGTCGGCGGCGCCGGACTCGCCCCACTCCCGCTCGCAGCGCGCTGCCCCCGCCGCGCATCGTACTCGATCTGAATCGTATGCCGGAACTTGTCCTTCGTGTCCTCCTCCCTCTGCTTCTCCTTCCCCTTCCCGCGCGGCGTCTCCCCCTTCGTCTCCACACTCTCCTCCACCACCGCCACCGCCCGCTTCCCACTCCCCGGCGTAGGCCCAAACGGATCGTCGTCGTCCCCGCCCGCGCCGTACGCCGAGTCGTACAGGAACTCGGGTGGCCCCGCGCCGCTCGCGCTCTTCTGCGCCGGCGGCGGCAGCACCTGGTTCTGCGCCTGCCCCGACGACTGCGTCGGCAGCATCTCGGTCATCGTGCGGCGCGTCGACGGCTGCGGCGCCGCCGGGGCCGCAGCGCGCATCTGGCGCTGATACGCAAGGCGCTTCATCTGGTGCTGGTCCATCGCCGCCTTCTCCAGCTCGTCCACCGTGCGCCCAAACGCCGCCGCCGCGCCCTCCTCGTCGTCGTCACGCCGCGCGTGGTACGCCGCGAGCCACGGGTGCCGCATCACGTCGTCGAGGCTCGCGCGCTTCCTTGGGTCGGGCACGAGCATCATCTTGAGCAGCCCGCGCGCCTCGTCGCTGATGTACTCGGGGAAGCTCAGCGGCGTGTTGACGATATACTTGTACAGCAGATTGATATTGTCGCCGTCGGGGTTCGCGGGGTCGTCGTCAAAGGGCAGGTAGCCCGCGAGCATCGCGTACAGGATGACGCCGCAGCTCCAGATGTCGACGGCGCTCCCGACGTAGAGGCCCTCAGAGATGACGAGCTCGGGCGCGGCGTAGCACGGGGAACCGCAGGACGTCTGCATGAGGTCGTCCGCGCGGTGCTCGAAGCGGTTCGCAAACCCAAAGTCGGTGATGATGACGTTGCGGTGGCGGTCGAGGAGGAGGTTCTCGAGCTTGAGGTCCCGGTGGACAATTTTTTTTTGGTGGATGTACCTGGAATTAAGAGCAGGTTGGGATAGGCGCGAGACTAGGGGGGCAGGCAAGACGTACCACACGCCCGAGATGAGCTGGGAGAAGAGCTTGGAGGCGTCGCGCTCGCGGAGGTAGCGGTGCGCGAGGATGTGGTCGAAGAGCTCGCCGCCGGAAGCATACTCGATGATGATGCCGATGTACTTGTCCGTCTCGATCACGTCGTACAGGCGAACGATGTTGGGGTGTTTGAGGGTCTGGGGAGGGGTGTTAGAATTTGAAATCGAAGTGGAGTGAAAATGTCAAGTGGGAAACGAAGCGTATTCATTGGAGGAAATTGTCTACGCGTACGCGCAACATAGGACGCGACCGAGCAGTTCTCGTACCCCAAATAGAACAGAAGCTCGGTAATGGACCCGCGAGGAACAAGACATCGCATAGCGAACATGCCAAAGCGCGCAGGCGTCGGCACTGAGCGTGATTAACACCGCCGTACCAATATCACTGCACCCGAAGACTGCCAAGCATGAGGCACAATTTCACCCGACACTGCATCCGAAGACAAAGCACAGTCTTGGGCGCGCGCGCCCGCAAAAGACAAGACGATACGGCAGAGGAAGCCAAAGTCCCCCGACAGCATCAGATTGTCTGAGATCTGTGATACGGATCGTGCAGTCAAGCCAGGCAGAAGCGCTTGCATGCAGACAGTTCCCCCATGGAGACGGCAGGCGATCCGCCCCCCCAAAAATTGAGAGGCTGAAAAGCGCGAGACCAGCGACGGAGGGTGGACGAGGGACAATTGTGCGTGATGCGAGGCTTTGGCGCATCTCCGCGCCAGGTGCGTCCGGATCGTAAAGGTCTTGTCTTGGCGGAATACAGATGCACGCGGAACCGCAGCAGTCCGCCACGAAAAGACGAAAAGAACGGTCCTGTCCGCGGGAACAGACCAAAGCGAGTGACTCCGCAGCCCAAAGTCTTGAGGTAGAATAGCAGACATCACCGCAGCACACAGCACACAGCTTAGACCCCAAACTGGCCACGAAAAGACCAAAAACGGGGCGACCCAGGATCCAATGCTGCTTCGTGGGTTGGGAAGCGTGGGCCACCAGATCTCCAAGTCTTGTCTTGCCAGAAATCGCGGAAACAAAAGACAAAAGACACGAAACATGACTCACCCGTAGCACCTCGATCTCGCGCTCGACCTTGGACATCCTAACAGCGGTGTCGACGTTTCCTCGTCGTATAAGTTTGACAGCGACCTCCTCGCCCCACTGGCTGTGTAATCCAAGCTTGACCTTGCCAAACTCGCCCTCCCCCAGGGTTTGCAGGAGCAGATACGGACCAAACTTTGGGATGGTCCTGCGGGGGTGTGCTGCAGCATATGCCACGGCTGCGGGGTGGGAGTAGACGTCGGTGTACATTGGGGTTGGTGGCTGCTGGTCGTGGTCGGGGGTGGACGAGACGACCTGGTGGGACGCGCGGTGCTGGGGCGGCTGCCTGCGAGACGGAGGGGACGTCTGCTGGACAGTCGCAGAGACTGGCCGCGACGGGGAAGGAATCTGCAAGCTCATGGAGAGCGCAGGAAGAGAAACGCGAGTTGCCTAATTCGGTACTCGGTAACAACCGCACGTGCCCCCGAGACTCGTAACAAAAGAATATATTGCCAAAAAAAAAAAGTGGGCGTAGTCAAGTGTTCTCAGCTTGCAATGGCATTCTTAATTAATTTTGCTGCAAGAAATTGGAAGTCATTGCTTCGCAACTTTCGTGACAAAAGCTGTGGGCAAATTGGAGTGAGAACTTGCGGGCAGGATATCTGCCGGTTCCTCCGAGAGAATGCAGACAACATTGGCAAATGAGCCAGCCAGGTTCGGCTTGATTGAACGGAGCAGAGGAGGTATTGTGCAATGGTTGAGTTGAAACAAGAAAAGAAAAGCGCGCCCGCTAGGATGGCGCCAATCGCACACTCTCAATGGTGCAACAAAGAACACAAAGCTTCGATGCAAGGCTGAGTATGAAATATACCACCATGCAACAAAAACGAACCTTCAATTTCGCCTCGCCGCTTCCGTGCAACGAACTGCTCAGCTGCGGCCCAAAAGTCGGCACCCCCTCGTACACCGACTTCCCAATCAAATACGGACGGAAGTCCCTGAAAGTCCAACTCGTCAAAACAACATGGGAAAAAACTCTCAAAGATGAGCTTCACCTGGCCAAAGAGTGGCCGAGAACAGTCGGGGTTTTAGTTAGACCGGTAACCGATCTGTCTATGAAAAGTGTCGCGTAGCAAAGGAAGAGTTAAATTCATATAAAATTTTGGGGAAGCACCTCCACCATGCTATTACAGCTAATCACGGAACCGAAGGCGCGAACAAAAAATTTCCGGTTTGGGATGTTTTCAAAGAATTACCCATAACTCGGTGAGTTCTTTATGGATTTGGATGAAACCATGTTAGATAATTCGGGCTAATTCATACGGAATTAGTGGCAGAAAGGATCTTGTGAAAATATGTCATATTGGATAATCTGCTATTTTGAAGCTTTTTGGCGATAAATTTGATCTAGCATGCCCAATTCATGTCCTACTGGCCTGAGTTTTGGCTAGGAAAGACTTTTTAACATTATGAAACATGTCATAGAGTCAAAAGTAGATAATATCTTGTCTTTGGTTCAATCCCGATGAGATTTCAGAGCCTGTTGAGTTGCCTGTGATCCCAAGCTGACTGCAAGCATCACAGATTGAATTATTCAAAGTTCTGACTCTATGACATGTTTCTAAATCTATGTTGGCCATCTGTTGTAAAATACCATGTTGTTTGAACATGCCTGGACCTTGCTAGACCGCATTTATCTCGAAAGTGACCCAAAATCCTATATCATCCAATATGAAATATTTTCACCGGTTTCTCTCTATCACTAATTCCGTATGAATTAGCCCGAATTATCTAGCATGGTTTCATCCAAATCCATGAAGAACTGACCAAGTTATGGGTAATTCTTTAAAAACATCCCAAACTGGAAATTTTTCGTTCGCGCCTTCAGTACCGTGATTAGCTGTAAATAATAGTGTCTTCAGAATGTGTTATACTGTGATATAGCGGTACTTTGCCAGTTTTGTTACTAAAACAGAATTGTACACCATTTGAGATGCAATGGTGCCAAAGCTTTAGCCCGTTTAGTGTTTTAAAAGTGTCCATGCTCGATAGTATTTTTTCACCTGCCCTCGGGCTCTTATTGTGAAGCTTTGCATATTTCTGGATTTAACACGTGCCGAAAGCGTGACAAACGCGGGATAAAAACGTGACTGATCGCTCCCCATGTAAATTAAAACTCAGATCGATCTAGGGTCCTGTAAGGGCAACCTCAGCTCGGCGCAGAGCGCGGGAGACTAGCGGGAGAATCCGAAGCAACTCAATTGAATGGTACTAAATACAGGTTTCTAGAATACGCACCTAGCGGGAGAATCCAAAGAGAAGAAAGGATGAGGATTCTCACGCTAGGCGAGGTTTTTTAAGTACTAGCCAGTAGCACGTGTCCGGAGGGATCGGCAGAGGTCTCGAGCTTGATCACACAGCACGTGCCAGTGAGAGCGGCCGGACGGACGGAAGGGAACAGAGTCCGGAGGGACGGGAGGTGACGTTCCGGATGGAGGCGCAGGCTGGGGTGCGAGTCCGGAGGCCGGACGAAGGATCGGACGAGGAAGCGGGGCAGTGCGATGGGCCGGAGCCGGACGGACGGACGGATGGACGGACGGACGGGCGGTTCCCCTGACATCACCCCCCCCTTGGAATGCGGCGTCCCGACGTATGAATCGGACCTGGGCGTCGCGCCTCCGGAACGAGAGCGAGTCGAAAGCGGCCGAGGCGATCCGGCGCGGGGCGTTGGGGTAGCGGCGATAGTAGGCCTCGATGGCGTCTCGAGCGAAGACGTCGGAGTGCTTTACCCATTTATTGTGTTCCGGGCCGTAGCCTTTCCACCGCACCATGTACCAGAGGCTGCCATAACGGACCTTCGCTTCTAGGATCTCCTCGACCTCCCATTGAACGTCGTCGTCCGTCTGAAGGACGGGTGGGGGTTCGTCGTTCCGGGGGCGTCCGGGGAACGGGTCCGGTTCCGCGAGCTGGAGTTTCACCACCGGAAAGACCGGGTGGAGCTGGGAGTACCGGGGGGGAGCTCGAGCTTGTACGCACCCTTTCCGACAACCTTCACGACCTTGAAGGGGCCGAGGCGTTTGTCCGCGAATTTGACGGACGGACGGGTCGTCCGGATGTCGGAGGCGTCTAGCCAGACTCGGTCGCCTACTTTGATCTCCGGGGCGGGCGTGCGTCGGCGATCGTAGTACAGCTTGAACTCGTCTTTGGCCTTAACGAGCGCGGCTTTGGCTTCCGAGACTCCGGACGCGATCCGGTCGCGGAACTCGTTCGCGGATTCCACGTTCGAGCGCAGTCCGTTGGGCTCAAATCCCATCCGGGGGAGCCTTCCGGTGTCCGTCATGAACGGGACTTGCTGCGTCGAGGAGTGGACGTGGTTGTTGTACGCGAACTCCGCGGCCGGGAGGAGCTCGTCCCAGTCGTCTTGTTTGTAGTTCGTGAAGATCCGGACGAACTGCTCGAGTTCCTGATTGACGCGTTCGGTCTGGCCATCGGTCTGCGGGTGGTAGGCGGTGGAGGTCGCTGGTTCTATCCCGATGAGGCGCCACAGTTCCGTGGTGAACTCCGCGACGAACTGCGGCCCACGGTCGGAGATGTATTTCCGGGGGGTTCCGTGGTGCCTCCAGACGTTCCGGTAGTAGAGCCGAGCGGCTCCGACCGCGCCAAGGCCGGTGTGGCACTCGTTGAAATGGGCCCGCTTACCCAGGACGTCGACTACGACCATGACCGCGTCGAACCCGTGCGCGTCTGGGAGCTCGACGATGAAGTCCACCGAGACGGTGTCCCAACGTTCTTCCGGGATTTCGGTCGGGTGGAGCTCTCCGTGGGGCAGCTTCCGAAGCGCTTTCGTCCGGTTGCATGGATCGCAGGTCCGGACGTATTGGCCGACGTGACGGGACAGCTGGGGCCACCAGTAATTCCGGGAGATGAGCTCGAGGGTTTTGAAGCGTCCGGCGTGTCCGGCGACCCGGGTGTCGTGGTGCAGGGCGATGATTCGGCGCCGGAGGTCCTTATTCCGCGGTACGACGACCTTACCGCGGTAGTAAAGGAGCCCTTCTGCGACACGCCACTCGGACGACCGGGGGGGGCGGACGTTCCGGTTCTTGAGGAGTTCTCGCGCGACAAGCGCGACGGGGTCCTCAAGGTCCGGCTCACCCGTGAAGGCCTCCCGGACGTCACGAAGGAGGGGGACCTCGGGTCCGGCCACCACGACACCTTCCAGTGCGCGGACGTGGAACAAGTCCGGGCGAAGAAGGGTAACGTCCGTGTTGTCCGAGCCCACTCCGTGGTCCGGACGGCGGGACAGCGTGTCCGGACGGCCCATGAGGCGTCCGGGCTGGTGGTGGAGCGCGAAGTCAAACCGGGACAGGTACAGGGACCACCGCGCCTGCCTCCGGTTCAAGTTCTGCGCCTTCCGGAAGTACTCCAAGTTTTTGTGGTCCGTCCAGATCTCGACCGGGTGCTGCGTACCTTTGAGGAAGTGTCGCCACTCCTCTAAGGCCCGGATGATCGCAAGCATCTCCTTGTCATGGATCTCGTAGTTGCGCTGGACGTCACTCAGACTTTTGGAGTAAAACGCGACCGGATGCCACTTCCCGTTCGCGTCCGGCTGAGACAGGACGGCTCCGGTGGCGTAGTCGGAGCTGTCCGCCTCGACCCGGTATGGACGCGACTCGTCGGGCAGGACCAAGACGGGCTCCGCGGTTACCGCATCCTTGAGGGCTTGGAAGGCGGCAGCCGCGGCAGCGGTCCAGGTCCAAGCGACGCTCTTCTTGGTGAGGTCGAAGAGGGGCCGCGCGATGTCCGAGAAAGCCCGGATGAATCTCCGGTAGAAGTTCGTGAAGCCGAGGAACTGCTGCACGTCCTTCCGGTTCTCCGGAGCCGGCCAGGCGGCGACTCCGGCGACCTTGACCGGGTCCATCTCGACGTGGTTGTGCGAGATGATGACGCCGAGGTACTCGATCGACGACTTCTCGAACTCGCACTTCTCCGGCCGGAGGTAAAGCTTGTGCGCCCGGAGCCGCCGGAGGACTTCTCGGACGATCTCTCGGTGGCGCGCGAGATCGGAGTGAGCGATGAGGATGTCGTCAAGGTATACCATGACGTCTCCGGACAGGATGAGGTCTTGGAAGATGTCGTTCATCATCGTCTGGAACGTGGCCGGGGAGTTGGTGAGGCCGAAGTACATCACCAGGGGCTCGAAGAGTCCTCGGTTGGTACGGAACGCGGCCTTCCACTCGTCGCCTCCCCGGATCCGGACGTTGTTGAAGCCCCACCGGACGTCGAGTTTTGTGAAGAACCGGGCTCCCTTTAGGCGGTTAATGAGGTCGTTAATCAGCGGGAGCGGGTATCGGTTCTTCACGGTCATCGCGTTGAGCGCTCGGTAGTCCTGGACGAACCGGAGGCTTCCGTCCTTCTTCTTGATGAAGAAGACCGGAGACGCCATCGGGGACTTGGACGGACGGATCCGGCCGGTGCTCAGCCCATCCTCGATGAACGCGTCGAGTTCCTTCTGCTCGAGGGGGGAGATCGGGTAGACCTTGCAGTTGGCCGGCTTTGCGTCCGGGACGAGTTCGATGGCGTGGTCCCACGTCCGGCGCTCCGGTAACGCGTCGAACGACTCCTTGTCAAAGACGTCGGAGAAGTCCTCGACCCAGGTCGGAACCGAGGTCCCAGGCGGGGCCGAGTTCCGGGCGAAGGCCTCCGCGAGCCGTTGGGAGACGGTGCTCCCGGCGCGGATTTCCTCGGCCGGAGCGAACGCGGTGTAGAGGATCCGGTCGCCTTCTTCTAGCTCGTCATCGTCGTCTTCGTCCGGGTCCGGAGTGAGGTCCGGACAGTCGTCTCCGTCGCCATCCGGATCGTACCCGTCGTCTCCGCACCACTCCTCCGAGTCAATGGCACAGATAGACGGGACGGGACCTTCGCGGAGCTGTCGGAGGATCGCGGTGGAGGTCTTCGCGCTGCGACGGACGGCGCGAAGCTCGTCTCGGCAGGTGCTGCAGCTGGTCGGGCAGCGGGTCATCCGGACTTCCTTGGTTTCCCAGTCGATCTCCGGGTTGTGTTTCTGAAGCCAGGAGTAACCGAGGATGACGTGCTGCTTCCCGAGCCGCGTCACGGCGAGTTGGATGCGTTCCGAGTGACCCTTGTAGTTGACGACCATATCGACTACGCCCGTAATGCCTCCGGATGCATTGGGTGTGCCGTCGACGTTGAGGACCGGGATAGGCTGGGAGAGCTTCCGGACGGGAAGGTTGCGGGAGATCACGTACTCCGAGTCAATGAAGTCTCCGGTCGCTCCGCAGTCGACCAGACCTTTCACGGACACCTTAGCCGCGGTTTCTACTGACTGCATCTCCAACGGAATGTGCAGGGAGTTCCGGCCCTCCACGGAATCAATAACGTACTGCCGGGGCAGTTTGCGTTCCCATCTCGGACGGTGGACGCGGGGAATGGAAGGGGTTTTTGCCTCCGGGGCGGGAATAGGGGGCTCCGGCCGGGGGGCGGAAACCGGAGCAGGGGGTGCGTCTTTCGTTTCAACTGCTGATTTATTGGGTATATCTTTGTACAGGCAGGAGTAACGATTAGGGGACGCGACCGAGGGCGCACCGCTCACTCGACCGCGTCCGGAAAACCCTCCGGCTCCGCGTCTCCGGCGTCCAGCTCGGTCGGAAGCCCGGCGGTAGTAGAGAGGCGCGCAAAGAGCTCTCCGAGGAGGTCGTCTCCGAGTTGACGGACGACCTCGTCCAGGACGTCTGCGTGCCGGACGTCCGAGGGAGTCGGGCAGTCTCGGGCGAGGTGTCCGGACGCACCGCAGCGGAAGCAAGCGCGCGGTGCGAAGCGCGCGCGGGTCCGGTCAACTTCCATCGGAATGCCAGGCGGAAGGGCGGGCGCCGGCGCGGCTTTGGGAGCAGGCGTGAAGGAGGGGACTGGGAGGAACGTCCCAGTGCGAGGGCGTGCGGCCGGAGCCGGGGCGCGAACCGGAGGTGCTCCCGCTCGGACGCGGGCGAGGGCGTCGTACTGACGGAAGGCGCGGAGACGCCATCCGGCGTAGTCTAGCAGCGCCGGAGCGGTTCCGGACGTGGTGATCGCTGCGTTGATCCTCGGGTCGAGCCCCGCTCGGTACTTGGTGACGCGGACGAGCGGATCCGTGTACCCGGCCGTGGCGGTGAGTTCCTCGAAGTCGTCCGTGTACCGGTAAACGTCGCGGGAGCCCTGGTAGTAGCTGTGGGTCTCCAGCCGGAGGAGAGCTTGGTCTTGCTCGTTTTCCTCGACGAACCGGAGCCGGAACTCGGACTCGAATTCCGCCCAGGACGGGAATGGGAACGGAACGATTGCGGACTGTCGTTCGGCCCATCGTCCGGCCGCGTCTCGCGCCATAAAGGACATGGCGTACCGCACGAGTTTTTCCTCGACGAGCTGTCCGTGGACCATGAAGGCTTCCGGAACCAGTCGGAGGTATGTGAGGACGGAGTGGAGGAACATCCGTCCTTGGGTCCGGTCGCCGTCGAAGACGGCCGGGGGGTTCGGTCGGAGAACCAATTTTGCTGCGGGGGTGAGGGTGGTAAAGTCTGGACCCACCGCCGGAGCCGGAGCGGCAGGGACGGGGGCAGTCGCGGGTGGATTTTGGTTGTTGTGTAAAACGCGGAGGAGTAGGGCTTCGATGTTTGCGAGAGAGCCTTCGACCGCGGTCAGCCGGGATTCGGGGTCGGCAGCCGGTTCCGGGATGTAAACATCCGGGAGCTCGGGTGGCGCGGACCCGCTTCCGGGCGTCGGAGCGTCCATCAAGGAGGAGGGGTCGAGGTTGGAAGTCGGGGAGGCCGGAGCGCTAGCGTAGCAGTCCGAGTCCGAGTCTACACCGAACTTCGCAATCTTGACCAGTTGATCCCTTAGATCCTTTCTTCTGCTGTAAGGGCAACCTCAGCTCGGCGCAGAGCGCGGGAGACTAGCGGGAGAATCCGAAGCAACTCAATTGAATGGTACTAAATACAGGTTTCTAGAATACGCACCTAGCGGGAGAATCCAAAGAGAAGAAAGGATGAGGATTCTCACGCTAGGCGAGGTTTTTTAAGTACTAGCCAGTAGCACGTGTCCGGAGGGATCGGCAGAGGTCTCGAGCTTGATCACACAGCACGTGCCAGTGAGAGCGGCCGGACGGACGGAAGGGAACAGAGTCCGGAGGGACGGGAGGTGACGTTCCGGATGGAGGCGCAGGCTGGGGTGCGAGTCCGGAGGCCGGACGAAGGATCGGACGAGGAAGCGGGGCAGTGCGATGGGCCGGAGCCGGACGGACGGACGGATGGACGGACGGACGGGCGGTTCCCCTGACAGGTCCGCTGACATGACAATTTAATTGTCAGCTGACTAACAAATAACTGTCCACTGACTGACAAGCAATTATTTAATTTTTTTGGAAATTTTTATCTGACAATCCTGACAATTCCCACCAACTTCTGAGTGATATCTTCCACTGGTCAGTCTCCCTTTGAGTTACGATGAGCACAGGTTCATAGGCACTGCAAATTTGACTTGAGTAGGCTGGAATACCAACTGTCCTGATCCGTTATGTATGGGTAAGGTAGCAGACAGACAAGTACAGTTGCCCCATGTGATTTAGCCTTATTGGGAAGATTCTTTGAAGAGTGGCCGAAATTGACCTGTTCTAAGACTAAATTAAAAATTCTGGCACAACAGTTCTGTGTGAGTGTATCAGAATACAGCTCCCAAATATTTTGAGAAATTTTGTTCAAGAAATGGAGGACGAGTTCCCAAATTGATGGCAGTAGGCAATACTATTGATGTGTGCAGAGAATACCATCAATTTCTGAACATTTCGGAACTAGTCCTCTATTTTTTTTACCGAAATTTCTCAAAATATTTGGGAGCAGTCTTCCCATAAACACACACAGAACTGTACTTGTCTGTCTGCTAACTTATGAATAAGGTAAGGTTGCATTGATGCAGCGAACTCGGTACTTAATCAACTTCCCACGGTGTCCAGTAAACCCCCGTGGTTTCAGCAGTCGGCCGTGTCTCACAGTATATCCCAAGTTGAATGGGGAGTATCCAACCTGTAGGACACGTTGTATGTCACATATGTGAACTGTGGCTCGTCAAATAGCCTGTATCTGCGTAGTTTCCCAAATACTTAGGTAATTGTTGATTGTTATCTGTCAGTTCTGACAGTCAGCCTGACATTCTGACTAACAGTTAATTATTTTCTTCCAAGTGGTAGGTAGGTAGGTAGGTAGGTAGGATTACATGGCACGGTCCCCCTTAGGAACGCCGGGGCCCAGGAAGTAACAGGATGTACAGGCACTAATGTACACCACGGTCCCTGGACTCCTCCATATCCCCGTAGCCGAGCTCACGGTCGCAATCTTTCAACTCGCCGCGGTAGAACTAAAGGAAACACAGAGAAGTGAGTGGGAAAATGATGACCTCATACCAAGCTTATGGGCGAACAACCGGGACAGCATAGAAGAGCTCAAGGACATGGTACGCAAATTTAGCCACCAGTGCGATGTTGGTTCGGGAATAAATCATGGTCTTGAGGAAGTCTGTATCAGATAATTGGACCATGAGACGCCTGTGGAATTGTCAGCGGACCCTAGATCATCGACCGGTCTGTCTATCGACACTTTCATAGACAGATCGGTCACCGGTCTAGGTTTTAGTGCCAGGTGTCGGAGAGCCATAGTAGACAATGAAGGTGGAAGGGCCCGGGATTTCGGTCCCTGTGAAATCTGAGTCTACAGAATGCCGGAGCCCCACATACCGTACCAAAGGTACGGATGCAGCAGACGCATTTCCTCGAGAGGTTGAATTATCGTCTGGCCGGGTTTTACAGCTGCAAAGTTATATAAGTCCATGGCCACAACTAGCGGGAGGGGCGACCGACTATGTCGGCCTCAAAGACCCATCGAGAAGACCGCCTGTGGGTCCGACCGATGGCGAGAGGGATGCAGGAGACAGTGCAAAACTCCTGTTCTTAGCCCCCTCCAATACTCCGCTCCAAAAAAAAAAAAAAAAAAAGAATAGCCGACCCAAATCGGGTAATTTGATGGAGAGACTGCACCGCCATCAACTTTACTTAGGGTTGCATCCACTGCCACAACCACAATGTCGACCTTACCTCTCGAGTTGGAACGAGAGATATTCGAAATTACCGCGTTGTCGGACTCGGGCACCATACCCTCCCTCTTACGGGTGGCTTGTCGTGTTCTCAAATGGTGAGCAACTTTTCCAATCAACACGAATTTCAAGCGATGAGCAACTCCCCAGGATAGAGCCTTTATTATACAGAGTACTTGTCATTGACGGCTCTCCAAGGGACCTGGCTTGCCACCGCGCCTTTCTGCTGAAACCCAATGTAGTAACAACCGGCGTCCGCCACATCTCTATGATGTGTTCCATCGACGGATTCTGGCCGGAGAAAGACATGCGAGCATTGTTGCGGCTTTGCGGGCCCCGGTTGTTATCTCTTGTGGGTCAGCAGAGACTCGACCTGAGACTCGACATACTCCCAGCCCTCTCAGACCTGTCCCAACTCCGTCGCTGGGCCGGCGATCTTGCGTCTCTCTTCGGCGGTCATCCTGCAGCCATCGACTTCAGCATATCGGCGTTCCGCAATCTCACGCATATGGATATCTGGAGCGGAATCGGAACTGATGATGCGGTTGTCTGCTCCGGCCTCGCGGCGCTGCCCTGCCTCACCCATCTCTGCATCCACGAATCACAAAGGCACCTGAGGGCCTTCTTCCCCCGCATATTATCGCAATGTCTGCATTTGCAGGTTCTGGTTTCAAAGCCGAACACCACCATTGCGCGATTCCTGGCAATGGATCGGCCCACGACGGACCCATCCCTGGCAATCGTTCAGCCCACGACGGACGTGCGCTTTGTCGTCTGCATCTGCATAACGCCCCAATTTTTGAAGGATTGGGAAGACGGGGCGCGAGGTGGCACCGACTTCTGGGCAGCGGCTGACAATTTTGTGGCAAGGAAGCGCCGGAGCGAAATTGAAGGTTCGTCCTCGACACACAGCTGCACATTCATTACTCAAACTCGCATCCAAGCCTCGTGCTTTCTCTTGAAGCATCAGTGAAACTTGTGCCCGAGTACATACCCGTTATTCGTTTATTCTTGCTTTATTTCTATTCCAACCTTCACTTATCGCCCAATTATTAGTATTGATATGATTGAATCCAGCAAACTTCAGCCCATGCAGAAGGCTTCGTTCAATTAGCAACACGAATAGAACGCCACACACCCATCGTCACTCAGATGACGCAAAATGATGAGAAAGGAGGACAAACTATTGTCGAGGCTCTTCAACAGTCAGCTACTCCACCGCCGGGTCCACATTTCTCCAAATGAAAATCTAACTCATGAGCAGGGAGTTGGCGGCCATAACGAAGGACTTGCAGGCGGCCCAGTGGAAGGGCAAATTAAACCAGTCGATAACACCTCATCCCTTGAAACACACAACATGGCTCTGGCTGAAATTATTGCTGAGGCCACGGTACGCCATCGATTCATTTGGGCTTTATTTATTTATTTATTTCGAGACCTTGTCGGTGTTCAGGAAGTTCTTGAATCTTTTCGCGAACTTGAGGTGAGCTTGAATCCTGCCATTGATGAATGTTCCCATATTATTTCAACAATAGACTCACCTCATTAGTGCGTCTTCCCTCCGAGGTACTCACCTTTTAGCTCTGAGCCGTCGTTGGCCAATGGCTTTAGCCAAGGTTAACTGAGCCGCCTTAATCAGGGGATTGAGCAAAGCAAGGCAACCCAACCATTCAATATATACAGATTTCAAAATTAAACATCTAGACGGTGGGCGTCATCAGAGGCAGCCTGTACAATACCAATTGCCTCTGGTGACCGGGGCTTGATAGAGCACTTGAACGGCAGGGGTGTGCTGATCAGCCCTGAAACATACTCGTACGACGACTCAATGACGTTCTCCTTCCCATCGACGGCTTTCGTGATATCAAATGCTGCCAAAAGGGAGGCAACTGCGATCCAGATTGAGGAAGTGGCCATATGTCTTCCGGGGCATAGCCTGTGAGGAGAGATGAACGATATCGAGCGTAGAACCGCCTCCATGTACACACCTTCGTCCAAAACCAAAGGCGGACTCTGGATCTTTAACGGCGGGATTTAGCCTACCGTTCAGCAGCCAACGCTCGGGCTTGAAGGCATGGGGATCAGGATAAATGGTCTAGAAGAAATTAGCCTGCTGTGCAATGTATGTACAGCACACAGACCTCATCATGTAGGATGGCCCTGTGGTTTGGGCAATAACGATCGGTCATTTGTCAATGTCAGAATAACAGAAATGGGCAACTGACCACGCGTTCCCAATGACAACTGAGCCTGCAGGGAGTCTGTACCCACGATATTCGTCCTCGGTAGCAAGTAGGCGGGGCACGGCTTGGAGATAGTGGGTGAGCATAGGAAAATAACCGAGTGGATCCAGCACACCGAAAGGTGTCACATTTCTCCACCGAAGCACCTCTTTGACGACTGCGGAGACATATGGCATGGAATCTTCGTCTTCGAAGCTCGGGAGAGCCTGCCCGCCTGTGATGGAATCGACCTCAGCCTGCGCCTTCTTTTGCACTTCCGGGTAAGCGAGCATTGCAAGCACAAAGGTCTGGCCCGGGGATGCGTGAGTATGCGACGCATCACAAAGTGCTAAAATCGCGTACCCCTAGGGAAGATACTGTCGTATCCGCTCCGGCGAGGAACATTGTCCCGGCAGTTGCCTGGACGTGACGTTCCTCATAAAAAGCGTCTTCGGAGTCTTTAAGGGCACTCAATCTGTCGGCGGTGAACGAAGACCGAGCGATCCCAGCTTCCTGTTTATTTTTTGGTACACCGTTTAGCGGAGCGGTTGTAGCTCACCATCTGACGTTTGGTTTCTAACAAGGGAAGATCCCGCATTCCCTGAGACAGTTTCCTCCATTCCCGGGCCTGGCGTTTGAATCCTGCACCAGGGAACCAGGTCGGAATGTGCTTCAGAATCGGAAACGAATCCTGAAAGTATTGATGGATTCAATTGCACTGGCCGCAGAAAGCGCGCGGATTTACAACGAGATACAATCCCGGGACCCACGCAATCGAAAGGGTATGAACGGCCTTGTGGGCCAGTGTGATCCACGGGTCGTTGTTTGGCAGAACGTCAATGCCGTAGGCTGCGGACATGATGAGCTCGCCAGCCATTCTAGTATTCAAATGAGTCAATAAGTGCAACGGATCGACACGGACGCACTGTCTGAAATGAGCCAAGAATGCCTCCGGCTCAGTCAGCAGACGCCCGAGGAGGCCGTGAGTAGCGGTCACTTCGTGAGGCCGGTATTTTCGGGCCGCATTGAAATTCAAGGCCTGGTTGAACAAACGGCGATGTATTCGCCTAGGAGTTGAAAAAATCAGGGAAGTGGACATAGAATGTGGTTGTCTGGCCACCATTCGTCACCTAGATGCAACGATTCAAAGATAAGTGGGGATAATGAGAATGAGAAGATACTCGTACCGTATCTCATCGTCGCTAGTAATGCAGGGTCAGATTCGTTTGGTATATTAATGGCAGTATGTACCGATATCGAAGTCCCAACCCATTAATTCTCCGACCATAGGGAGACGTTCCCTGCGTGAAAGTTCCGAGTCGATATTGTTTGGAAACTGGCACCACACCTTACATACCTATCTGAGTACATCGAGGAACGTTTCTCCAAAAGAGCATCCGTGGCTTCCAGCGAGGAGAGGACAATTACTGGCCTCCCCGCGAGACTGAGGTAGATGATATCCGAGTCTTGAAGCGACTCGTCAATGCTGGCTCGGAAGCTCGGTAATAATACTGTGACCACCCACCGCATTCTTGGGCCCATCGCGCATAGGTCTCCCATTGGTGCGTCGGTGGCACGTCAAAGAGATTGCCGAACAGAGGGAGCTTCTTGGGGCCCGGGGGCAGCGGCAATTTGGACCGTCTGCGCGAGGTGATACCCCACAGAGTTGCAGCAAATAATACACCCGCGCATAAAATGGCGTTGGCGATTTGGGAGGAGGCCATGATGAGACTCACGCAACATGATCATCGCGTTGTGAGTATATATATGCAGGATTCAAAAACAATGAACCGAGTAGGGCGCCTGACCTACGGGCCGAGAGGGTCTCCCGTGTTAGTGGCATGGGAATGATATGCCCATAGCATGAAGCTGTTGGCTGTCTGAGGACCTGTAGAGGAGGAGGAGATCCTGAATAGGAGAGAGATGGTCCCAGATTCTTTCCATCGCTCAGCTGGGAGTATTCCCATTTTTATTCCAGGATGACGCAGAGCAACGAGAATTCGCATTACAGTAGCGCTGGGAATCGAAGTCTGGAAGCATGCGGGCAGATGCTGAAGAGCGGCTAAAATGAATGATGCCTGTACTACTGGCTTCCACGGCTAGTTGGTATGTCACAGTTAAGATAGCCACTGTACGTGGACGTGAAAGTTTGCTCTAGGTACTTACATTGAATTGGAATAGCTGTCAAATCACACCGCCGAGATGCAAATTTGGGTTGAGACCTGCGTGAATACAACTAATAATGCAAGACGGGGTTAAGGAAAAAATCCCTCACGGGAAGTAGTGGGTGAAATTTCTTGAAAAGCTGGGATGGCGGTTCAGCCGGCGGTTGGTTACAAAGACACTTCTGCTCTGTCGCCGTGCTGCCCGTGCACTGGTTTCGTCATGCATTCATGATCAAGTAAGATTCAATGGAATACAGCACACACCTTGCCTATATCCATGCGACAAAACGAACACGCAACACAAATGATCCCTCCGAACATATAGTCAGTACGCCGAAGTACTTATCGAAAGCCTGGGTTCGGCAGAGGCTGAGAGCACTTGCAAATGAGGGAATACGTTATGAGAATACCACAGCACCGCCACGTGGATCGCGATATTGGAATTCCGTGGATAGAGTCGGGTACGAAGATAGAAACAGTGTCGACACGGCGAGATGTATACAGGCGACTGCGATACAAAGCGGGCCGCCACGTTCTAGGAAGCGAGTCGTCGATTTTTATGTGGCAAAGATGGGTCGTCCCATCTCGTCTCGTCTTGAAATTATGTCTGCGATATACACCGTCAATATTCTGGATGTCGCTCGCTGAGATAAATACGGACGTCTTCCCGAGATGAAACCATACACCCAGATTCTCGCCATCGATTCCGATAGTCTCTGAGCCCCGACCTGGATTCGGAAAGTCGAAGTCGAGGTTCACATCGCCCCTCATTTTTCTCGACGACGAAATCCAATCAGCCAATGTTGGTCGCCGTGTTGGGCAGTTTTCGTCGCAGTTGGTTATGTGCCATATAGGTTCAAACCAAAACACAGAATAACGCCGAGCAGCACGCCACACTGGCCGCACACCCTAACCAACGGTCCAATAGGTAACTCGCGCAATAACACGCGCGTGCGACGTTGGTTTGGTTAGCTCTGTTCAGTAACCGTTGGCGCTGAGTGAAGGTTGGAAACAAAATAGGAATAACGAATAACGCGTACACGGGCACATATTTCACCAATGGTCCAAGAGAAAACACGAGGCTTTGATACGAGTTTGAGCAATAAATGTGCAACCAAGTATGGAGGACGAACCTTCAATTTCTCCCCGGCGCCTCCGCGTCACAAAATCATCAGCCGCCGCCCAACAGTCGGTGCCCCCTCGCGCTCCGACCTCCCAGTCGTTCCAATAGTCGTCGTGCACGCACGTCCCTCGTGGGCAGATCGGTTGCCAGCAATTGCGCAGTAGCGGCGACGCCCGCCACTGCCCAGCCACTGATGCCCCTATCTCTGCTCCTTTTTTCATTTTTATTTCTTTATTTTTTTAAATCCTTGTTATTTGCCCCTCGTCTCTACTTTACTTACATTCGCGCGACTGGCGGACTCTCTACGAGCTGGGTGCGTACGCTACCGTTTGTCTTTCAAATCCCGTTTTGCGCTAATAATGGCCAAGTCAGAACGCGGATTTGAGCCAGATAAGTTTTCACTTACCTGCTCCGGGCGTGACGCCGGAGCGTTCTCGCGCGCTCGACCTGGCACTGCCAACAACGAACGAGCTCGCCAGCGTTCCGGATCCGGCAGTGTACGCGGTGCAGACAGGAGAGGCCGCAGCGGGGGCTGGATTCGGCATGGTGCGCGACACCAAGATGCGCATCGACGTAAATAGTCCCTGAGCGGCTACGCCGCGGGGGGATGGTGGATAGGCCGGGCGCGAAGATGATGAATGGGGAAGGAAAAGCGGCGCATGCGCACCTTTTGTCTGATGTGCACGACGTCCTCATTGTCGTGTTTAAAGCCCACTGACCCCGAAGGCTAACCCACGCGCGTCGGGAGCGACGCAGGGCACGAAGGCGGAGCCGTCCGAGTTGCCTCCCCATCGCGTCAACGCACGCACCGCCGACCCGCAGCGGGGCCTCGAGCGCAGACGTCCGCCATCGCAGCGTGCACCGGCTGGCGCGTTGCGCGCTTTGTGATCGTGGTGTGCGATTGTAGACATTCGCGCTAACAGGCAAAGCGTGAGCGGACGGTCAAGAGGGAACAAGTGCGCACTTGCGCACCTATGCAGACATGAGCCTAATAACCTTCCAATCCGCCCTGACCTGCTCGCTGCTCCTTCGAATTCGGTGCCGAGTTTTACGAGGCTGGAAGCATGCATCTGAGACTGTAGAAATTCGAGTACATAAGTAGAGACGTACCGTACCTATCTCAAGCGGGGAGATGAGCGCCGGGCAGGTGCGAGGTGCGCGGGCGCGGCGAGGGCTGTGGACGTCGACAGTGAGCGGACGCAGACGAGAAGGAAGAGGTGCGTAATAGGGCACCTGTGCGGACACTAGCCTAATAACCCCACAACACAGTTCGCCGCCCCGACCCTCTCGCTCCTCCTTCGAGTTCGATGCCGAGTTTTTGCGAGGCTGGAAATGCGCGCGCCGGTTATGTAGCAATTCAAGTAAGTAGATACGTACCATATCTCGAGCGAGGCGGCGAGGCGATGGGCGATGGGCGCTGGTGCTGCGCGTGTGCGACGCCAACAGTGCACATCGAAGAGCAGGACGCCGGCATGAGCACGGCTTCGGTGAGCGTGGTGACCAATGCGGCTGGCGGTTGGTGCGGTGCGCAAGACTACGGAAATGCTCAGCAAGTGGTTGGGTGCGCGACGCACCTGCTTCATCTGGTGCTGGTCCATCGCCGCCTTCTCCAGCTCGTCCACCCAAACGCCGCCAGCACCATCGCGCCCTCCTCGTCGTCGTCGCGCGGCGCGTGGTACGCCGCGAGCCACGGGTGCCGCATCACGTCGTCGAGGCTCGCGCGCTTCCTCGGGTCGGGCACGAGCATCATCTTGAGCAGCCCGCACGCGTCGTCGCTGATGTACTCGGGGAAGCTAGCGGCGTGCTGACGATGTACTTGTACAGCAGATTGATATTGTCGCCGTCGGGGTTCGCGGGGTCGTCGTCAAAGGGCAGCTAGCCCGCAACCGCGAATTCTGCAAAGGAAATTGACTCAGTGCTCACCATTCGAGGACGCGACGAGCCACGCATAGGAGAGACGGTATAGTGTTGGGATGCAGGAAAGCCATAGTTTCAAATATTTCTCGCTCCAGCTCGAGGGGGAAACCAAGTTCCAATGGGACCATCGAATAAAGTCGGAAGGCAAGAATAGCCGACCCAAATCGGGTAATTTTCGGATGGAGAGACCGTCAACTTTACGAGCCCACCCACCTCGACCACAATGTCAACCTTACCTCTCGATTTGGAACGAGAGATATTCGAAATTGCCGCGTTGTCGGACTATGGCACCATACCCTCCCTCTTACGGGTGGCTCGTCGCGTTCTCGAATGGTGAGCAACTTTTCCAATCAACAGGAATTTCAAGCTACTGATACGAGGAGCAACTCTCCAGGATAGAGCCTTTATTATACAGAGTGCTCGTAATTGACGGCTCTCCAAGGGACCTAGCTTGCCACCGCGCCTTTCTGCTGAAACCCAATGTAGTAGCAACCGGTGTCCGCCACATGTCTATGTGTTCCATCGACGGATTCTGGCCGGAGAACGACATGCGAGCATTGTTGCGGCTTTGCGGACCCCGGTTGTTATCTCTTGTGGGTCAGCAGAGACTCAAGATACTCCCAACCCTCTCACATCTGTCGCAACTCCGTCGCTGGGCCGGCAATTTCGCGTTTCTCTTCGGCCCCCGTCATCGTCCCATCGACCTCACTAGCATCTCGGCGTTCCGCACCCTCACCCATGTGGAAATCTGGGACGGAACCGAGGCTGACGGCGCGGTAATCTGCCCCGGCCTCGCAGCGCTGCCCTGCCTCACCCATGTCTCCCTCTACGATTGGGGGTGGCACTTGGAGCTCCTCTTCCCCCCCAT
The DNA here is from genome assembly GCA_014925785.1 of Mycena galopus ATCC 62051. Lineage (NCBI taxonomy): Eukaryota > Fungi > Basidiomycota > Agaricomycetes > Agaricales > Mycenaceae > Mycena > Mycena galopus. The sequence goes on from WIQG01000142.1 coordinate 208,263, forward strand.
ATTGGCGCAATGTCTGCAGCTGCAGGTTCTGGTTTCGATGCAGGACCCCAACGCTGCAGAATTTATGGCAACAAATCCGCCCACGACGGACGTGCGCTTTGTCGTCTGCATAACGCCCAAATATCGGAAGGATTGGGAACTCGGGGCGCGAGGTGGCACCGACTTCTGGGCAGCGGCTGACAATTTTGCGGCAAGGAAGCGCCGGGGCGAAATTGAAGGTTCGTCCTCGATACACGGCTGCACATCTATTGCTCAAACTTGCATCCAAGCCTTGTGCTTTCTCTTGGACCACCGGTGAAACGTGTGCCCGAGTACATACCCGTTATTCGTTTATTCTTGCTTTATTTCTATTCCAACCTCACTTAGCCGCGCCAACAACCACAGAGCACAGCCAACCAGACCCAAGGCACGCCGCGAGTTACCTATTGGACCATTGGTTAAGGTGTGCAGCCAGTGTGGCGTGCTCGGCGTTATTCTGTGCACCAAAATGGTCCTTCGACCAGGAGCCGAGTAATACGTGGTGTGGTGAACACCCTTTGCCAGTGAGTAGATCGGACTTCAATTGAAGCGCTCGGCGGTGGACTACACCTCTCTGAGAGCCCAGTGATGATCACTCTGTAAAGCAAAGACGTCCTTGGCACCGCAAATTCTGCAATTTGGTTCAGGCGCATTTTAGGCAGAAGTCTGGAGCCATAGGTAGAGTGCTCGACGTTTGTCCTTCCTAATGCAAATTATTGAATTCTCATCGTGAAATACTAGAATTTCTAGCGAGCTCATCATGTCTGCAACCTCCGGGATCGACGTTTTGCCAACCAACGACCTGTGGATTACACTGGCCCCAAAAGTGATTCATACCATTTCGATCGCATTTGTCGCGGGATTATAAGTACCTCGTTGTAAGTCCCCGCGGCTCCTTCTGCGGCCAGTGCAACTGAATTCGTCGTTCGCTCCTTTCAGGATTCATTCCCGATTCTGAAACACATTCCGACCTGGTTCCCTGGTGCGGGGTTCAAGCGTCAGGTCCGGGAATGGCGGAAACTGTCTCAGGGATTGCGGGTTCTTCCGTTCTTAGAAACTAAATGTCAGATGGTGAGTTACTGCTGCTCCCCTGAGTGGTGTACCAAAAAAAGAAACGCGAAGCTGGGATCGCTCGGTCTTCGTTCACCACCGACAGCTTAAGTGCCCTTGAAGACTCTGAAGGCGCCTTTTATGAGGAACATCACGTCGAGGCAACTGCTGGGACAGCGTTCCTCGGCGGAGCGGATACGACAGCATCTGCCCTAGGGGCCTGGGTGCTTGCGATGCTCGCCTTTTCGTGGGTGCAGAAGAAGGCGCAGGCTGAGGTCGATTCCATCGCAGGCGGGCAGGCCTTCGAAGACAAAGATTCCATGCCATATATTTCCAGGGCCGTCAAAGAGGTGCTTCGGTGGAGAAATGTGTCGCCTTTCGGTATGCTGGATCCATTCGGTTACTATTTGGCTATGCTCACTTACTCTCTTCAAGCCATGCCTCGCCTACTTGCTACCGAGGACGAATATCGTGGGTACAGACTTCCGGCTGGCTCACTCGTCTTTGGGAACGCATGGTTAGGTCCCCATTTCTGTTATTCTGATATTGACAAATACTGATACTTGTTGCCCATACTACAGGGCCATCCTACACGATGAGGTCCGTGTGCTGTACATATATCGCACAGGCGGCTAATTCCTTCCAGACCACGTATCCCGATCCCCGTGACTTCAAGCCCGAGGGTTGGTTGCTGAACGGTAAGCTGAACCCGGCCGTTAAAGATCCAGAGTCTGCCTTTGGTTTTGGACGAAGGTGTGTACTAGGGAGCGGTTCCTCGCTCGATATCGTTCATCCCTCCGCACAGACTATGCCCCGGACGACACATGGCCACTTCCACCATCTGGATCGCAGTTGCCTCTCTCCTGGCAGCATTTGATATAACGAAAGCCGTTGATGGGGAAGGGAACGTCATTGTACCGTCGCACGAGTGTGTTTCGGGGCTGGTCAACACACTCCTCCCGTTCAAGTGCTCCATCAAACCGCGGTGGCGAAAACTTGTACAGGCCGCATCTAATGACGCCCACCGTTCCGATATTCCATTCTGAATTTGTATATAGCGACAACAATCTGAGCAGTCAAAAAATCCAACAACAAAGAATGGGGTAGCATGACTGATTCAGGAACCAATGTGAGAAGTCACGGCCATTTGGGACATCGAGTGCTCTGTCTCGGACTGCACGGAAATAATCATATTGACATAATTTTGCACGTCTTTCTAATAAGCGAGGTACGAGCTGTTTGTAGTGTCTGACTACGAGAGACTAACGTCTTGCAGGATCGATTTCAGTTATTCAACTACATCACGTGATTTTGGTTCGGTTCTGTGCCCTCCACCTCCTGCCTCGATCTCGGTGAGTCAGAATGCCGATGGATTACTACGGCTTTTTTTCAACTTACGGTCACGGCAGATCCCCGTGAGGTATGGTGTCACTCTGTCTGTCTAATGGCTCCACATAATCTGTTCTTCGTGCGCCGTTAATGCGAGTCTTTATTGGTTTCTTACTCCCAAAAACCATTCAGAAGCACAAAATAAAGATATGCGAAATGGCTCGTCTGCGGACGCGTGAGGAAAGAGAAGGAAAGAACCCGAATTCGTAATCCAAACTTGGATTCCGAGTTCGTGGTGTGGGGGAGAGAGCCGAAGGCTCGGCCGCTCGGACGCGCGGGGCGACTAGGAGACGAGACCGGGGAAGAGGACGAAGGGGAGGACGCACGGGGGCGAACGCTCCACGCGACGACCCGATGGTCTGCTCCGAGCGGGAGACGGCTCTGAGCGTGTGGTGTGGAGCTCAGCGCAAAGGCGCGAAAGCCAACCCAAATACCAACCCAGAGCGCAGCTCCCAACTGGTTGGCTCACGCCGCAGGCGCGCGGCGACCCCCCCACACCAGAGCTAAGCGAGGGAAAAAGAAAAGTTCCACCCCCCTAGGGCAGCCACAATGTCGCAGGGAACACCGGCCAGTAACAATTCAGTGGATCCACCGATGCGGAAACTGTGGCCCCATACGCGGAGGAGGTCCTTGGCTTCCCAGATGCGTGCGCATCGTGCCATGAACCAATCTTTGGTTAGAGGAGACCACGTTCTGTCAGGGCGTGTGAAGGCGAATAACGGCGCGTCAGGCGGTAATGTCGCGTTCACTCGTCTGTGATTGGCGAAGGCCGCCTTGGGGCAAAGTGAGTCGTCCCTAGCGGTAAGAGTGACGTTCGCGCCGCGTTCACGCGTGGATTTCGTCCAAGGGATGGGGAACGAGGTGGCGGCCATGATCTGATTAACCCGTATTTGTTTTTCCTTGACACCGAACTTGACGTGGTACGTGTGATTAAATTTGTCGAGGGAGGGGATAGTGAGCTCGCCCAGTCTGCGGCAGCCCCAGAAAGCGGCGCATGCGCAGGCCCAAACGGCAGCGTCAAAAGGATCATCGAGGTCTAGAATTGCTCGCAGAGCTATCATATGTTCGATCGTGACAGGACCGTGTTGGTCCCGTTTGAAAGCGGTCCCTTCTTTGTTGACAGTGCGTCTGGCTAGCTCGACCCATCTCTCCTCGCCATTCCATTCGGCGCCGTTGATATCATGCCAAGCCTTGATGCCCGACATCCATGATTTCATTGCAGAGCTCCCGGCGGAGCCGACGTGTGAGGCGACGAAAGCTGCGAGTAGGAAATATGACGCTGGCATGCGGGCGCGTTCGGGAATTTCGTGTTTATCGCAATATTGGTGGAATCGTAGAAGCCCGGAGGCATAATTGCCTTGTGTGTTGGGCGCGTATGCCCCGAATAGAGCAGCATATGTCTCGTTGACCGCGTCCTCGGGCATAATGGCCCTGAAGAGCGCATCGTGTTCGATCCCGTGAGGTGAGGTCCAAGCCCTCAAACGATCGCGCGCGAGTACGTGCGGGCGTAGGTCGTTGTTGGCGATCTCACAGCCAGCGCGTGGTTTCCTGGGTTTCTGGTTTGGTTTTGTAGTGAGTTGCGCGGTAGTTGCGGCACTAGGGCCTGCGGGTATGTGCGTTTGGGTAGGTTTGTATCGTTTGGGCGGGGACAAGCTTGGTGGAGGCCGGTTGAATGCCCTGGCGCGCGTGGAAGGCTCGAGCGAGTCCAGCACGGGCGCCGTGATCCCTCCTCGGAATGGGCGTGAGAAGGAGGAAGGAAGTGCCGGTGCAGGGATGGAAACCGGTCCCGTCTGGCCCATCACGAATGGTCTCGCAAAATTGCGGGTTGGCACGTTAGTTGGTAAAGATTCATTCGTCGGGTCTGTTGTGGCCAACTTCGGTATTTTGAATCTGTATTGTATTTGGTAAGGTATGCGTCAAGAAAGTATGGTACGCGTTGCAGACTTAAACATGAGTGAAGAACTGAGCAATATCGTCAGGTACGTGGAAGGTAGAGAGAAGACGTGACTGGACGCTTCCCAGCTCGCCCCTTGAAATGGGGTCTGCTGGGTTACGTTTCGTCTCGACGTAGGTAAGATCTAGCGTAATGTTACGTGCGGCGAGTACATTCGTGGAGCGGCGTATGGAAAGATTAATGTCTGCGTTTCGGCTGCGACCTTTGTCGAAGGCGCCGATAATACCTTGATTGTCAGAGTATACACGTAGGTGGACGTCGTGCAGTCCTTGCTCCTCGATTGAGTAGATCATGAACTCGAGGGCAACACCCTCAAGCCAGCCGATGTGTCTGGTTTTCGAGCGCCAGCCCGAGCGCGTTCTCCAAGCATCCCATCGCTCGCCGACGAGAATACCAATACCCCAGTCCGTCGAGGCGTCGACGTACAGGTGCCGGTCGAGGAGAGGGCCGCGCGCGCGGAGCAGACGCGGGACAGCGGCAGAGGATAGCAGATCCGACCACCACTTCAGGTCGGTGAGAGCAGCGTGGCTGGGGTAACGCGGGGTGTACTCGTCGTCGTGGAAGGAGGCGATAAAAGTAGAGAGGGAGGGAAGGTGGGATCTGCCGATGGGAAAAACGAATGTGATATGGCACAAGGATCCATGAATTATTTGTGCGTCGAGTAGTCGGCAACGTCGGGAAGAGAAACAGGCTAAGAAAACCTTGACGCGTTCCAAAAATTTCACGCGCTTCTTCTCGGGGAGCGAGACTTCGCGCTTCTCGATGTCCCAGAAGAATCCTATGTAGGTGAACGAAGTGCCGAAATCCTGGCCCTTGTCGGGGTGCCAGGGAGTGTTTAGCTGGGCAATCCGGCGTAGCGCTTCGTCGCGGTCGTATGGGTAAAGGTAGGAGATGTTGCCCGTAATAGGGTCGTGGGTGGAGGCGCAGGGAAAACGAAACACGGAAAAATCGTCTTCGAATTTGCAAGACGGATCGACTTCTTCTGCTTTCCAAATATCCTGAACGGCACATCCTATCATGCCAGCGTTGCTGCTTGATGACGAGCATCCAAATGGACAGTTGTGTTCGATGTAGAAGCCCTTTGGCCCGCGTAGGACGAACCAAGCTTTGTGATGCGGACAGATGGGGCAAGTGCGGTGAAATTTTGCTATATCGAGCACCATCGCTTGTGTTCCTGAGGGAGCCGTGGCGATCTGTAAGCTGTAAAAGTAAGCGCCCGTAAGAGTAAGAGGTAAGAGGGATGGGTAAGGTATGAAAGGATGCGACGCCGGGCGTGGCGCGTATGGGTGGGCTGGGTACGGTAGGCGTGCGTGTAACAAGTACGAGCCCCCATTGCGCGGGTAATCCCGGCTTAATTTATACGGTGGTATGTGCGCGGAAATATGGTGACAGTAGGGTGCGGGAAGATGTAAAAGTAGGGTAAAGGTGCTTACGATTTCTGCTACCTGCGCTGCTGAGTCGAAACGCGTCGGGTATTTATCCTTGTCGACATACGAATTGGTGGAAGGGTGGGTGGGGTTACCCTTGGAGAGATGGCGGCAGAGGCGAAGCTTGTCTGGCTCTCCCGGGCCCTGTGGTTGCGCCGAGACGATCATCGGTGAGCACTGGAAAGGGCCGCCGATTATCTGTTCCGTCTCCTCCTGTGTGTACGGGCCACTCATCCGCTTGGCTGCGACCTCGTCACGTAAGTAGTCATCGACAAACGACTCGTGTTCGGTGACTGATGGATGATTAGGGAAGATCACTGATTCGGTAAGAGTTGGGAAATCGCCCATAGGGAAACCGTGGCGCAGATTGTGTACGAGAGAAGGATATTGGCCGGTAAGGTTATGTTTGTTCAAGAAAAAGTCGAAGGCATCCGGGTCGTACGGGGTTATGATGCGATTGAGAATTGCAATATGTTCGGGAACGTGGGGGGAAGGGAAATTGGTGTTCAAGAAATCGAGCGCTGCCAACGCTAGTGCGGGGTCCGTCACGGGTGCTTCAGCGCGCGGGGTTGTTGCGACAAGACCAGGCGAAGCCGTGGTGGGACGTTTGTCCGCAGAAGCAGCAGGCGTGTAGTCGTTCTGTTGGACCGTGTTTGCAGCCGGCGGCCACGCCTTTGGTATTCCAAGACCTACATAATGTCGTTTGGGATCCCTTCGTGACGATATCGCGTTCGCGTGCGAAGCAGTGGGTGGGGGAGCCGTCGGGGAAAGAGTCGAAGGTACATTGGTTAAAGTAGTGACCGCGGCGTGCGCAGATGTAGCAGACGGCACTGGACGCCGCGTCCGTGCCGCTGCCGCCCTGAAAGGGGGCTCCCCCGCGACCGCGACCACGACCGCCGCCGCGACTGCCATTGGAGCCGCCGCCGTGTCCTCCGCCGTTGCCGCCGCTGGGGCCTGCGTCGTTGCTGGCGGACATGTAGGAGGCCATCGTGTTCTCCATGACCTGGATGCGCTGTCCGAGGCTCGTGTTCCCCCACTTCACGATGTTCTCTTCCAGTTTGGCATTGTAAGTCTCGACGGTGTAAGTGAACGGGGTCGCTGCGTAGATGGTGCGCATTTCGATGTCGGCGGTGAGTACTGCCTCGAACGGCTTGCCCGACTTGAGAGCGTTGTCGAAAAAACCAAAGTGCGCGTTCCAGCGGAGGCTCTGCTGGCTGGTGGGTGAGCCCGAGACCTCTTCGATGAAGATCACGTAATTGGAGGCGGCTTCCATCCATTGCGCGCGATCCATGGCGGTTTCTCGGATGTGCTTTGACTCGAACGAGGCGATGTCAAGAGCCCGCAACGATTTGTCGGTGACCGATTTGGCATTCGACTTGCAGAGCTCGACCTCGGCTGATTTGAGGTTTATGAATCTTAAGCTGTCGTATGTGAAGAGGGAGAGGGGAAGGTAGATCTCCTGGTCATGAGTTTCTTTAATATAACGGTGGAAGACCACGGGAAGGGGCTGCCCTGGCAGCATCAGCACTTCCTCGCGCACTTTTTTCGCCGCGATGCGCTCTGCTGATGGAGGCTCTTCTCCGTCTCGTGTGCGCTTCGTTCCTCCGAGACCGGGAATGAACGCTAAGACGGACTTGAAGGAGTTTGGCGAGAGGGCGTTGGCGAGACGCCTGATGACGTCCTTGGGGTCGGCCAGGACTTCCTCTTCCACAGTGATCGTGGATTCGTCGTCTGACGCGTCATCGGGGTACATCGACGGGTCAGTGCTGTGTCGGGCTCTAGTGAGGTTCCGTCGCGCGTTGTTCCTCTCTATATCGGCGTTCATCGCGATCTTTTCATCCCGCGGAAGCTTTTTCAAAGCGTCGATCACTACTTGATTCGTATGAGTTTTCCGGACTCGTGGGGGCGGCTGATCTCCGTCCTGAGTCATTGCGTAGGTGTCGTTCGTAGAGTATAATACGAGAGAGTGGAGAAGGCGAGTATTTACAAAGAGAAAGAGCGAGAGGCGCGAGATGATCGTGGTCGCGAGCTAAGAAATAATGAATCACGTGTCGTGCTCGCGTCACGCTCAATCCGCCCCTCGCTGCCTTTGCATATCCAGTGATAACCAACAAGCCGCTCGTGCCTCGCGTCGTAGTTATCTGGGAGCAAAACAAATTCCGACTTGCAGCAAGACAAATTTCAAGTTGATACGTAGATGGTATTGTGTATCCCCCATCAAGCTAGTCGAAACCACATGACCAGCAGCCTTTCCTTTCTCCCACACTGATGTCGCCGCGACAGGGAGTCGCCCTCATCACCGGTGCAGGTACTTAGGCCTTACGATCGTGTCGATTCGACTACCGCAGCCGTCTGATTGGCTCTCAGCTCAAGGCATCGGCCGATCCATCGCGCTCAGATTGGCGGATGACGGTTTCGACATTGCAGCGAACGATGTGGCTGCAAATTACCCTAAGCTGGAGACACTTGTTGAAGAAATACGCGCGAAGGGACGCGCAAGCTCGCAGCATGTTGCAGACGTGTCGCAGGAGGAGGAAGTGGAGGCCATGTTTGAGCGGGCCGCGGAGCAGCACGGCGGACTCGATGTCGTGAGTTATTCTTCGTATTTTATCCAGCCAGTACAACTTGAAGCCATTTCGGCAGGTGGTTGCGAACGCCGGGGTGATCGGAAAACCCGGCATGTCCTTCATTGAGGGTAACAGCTTTTTGTTCAGTATTGTAGTGACTCAACCGCACCAGTTTCGGTGGAGGAATGGGACCGAGTCATGAACATCAACGGCCGCGGGACCTTCCTCTGTTACAAATATGCTGGAATCCAGATGATCAAACAGGGACGCGGCGGACGCATTCTTGGTGCCTCATCCAACGCTGGGAAACAAGGAACTTCGACCTCATTCAAGGTAGTAGGGGCTAATTTTGATCAAGTACACAGGAAGACTCCCAGGTCCCTATTGTGCCTCCAAGTTTGCGGTGCGAGGATTGACGCAGGCCGCTGGTGCGTATGTGTACCGACATTTTGGGTGATCTACCTGAATGAACACCAGCGCTGGAATTTGGGGCGCACGGGATTACAGTCAACGCATACGCGCCCGGGTGCATTGACACTCCTCTACGTAGTTACCCCTCAAAACTTGATTTATTTTCTCCGAACCCAGTCCCAGTACGTGTGGCCTCCGTGGGTGGTGACCCGTCCGAAATGATCAGGAGGGTATGCAGACACGAGTCCCGCCAAAACTTCTCCCTCGCGACTGATCTGGAATAAACACAGAACATAGAGAAGTCTCCTCTCAATCGAATTGGGTAGCTATCTGGCCTTCATCCACGTTAGCTCTCATAATTGTCACTCGCAGAATGCCAGAAGATGTTTCGGACCTCGTCTCCTTTTTGGTTTCTAAAGAGTCCCGATTTATTACCGGTGAGCCACTTTCTATTTGTTGGAGTGGATTTGTAAAAATTCATCCGAAACACTCGCAGGACAGACAGTAAGTTTCCCAATTGTTGTTATTCTTGGCCACATCCTCTGCAGATTTCAGTCAACGGGGGGACTTTATTCGATTGATGTTTTGAACACTGAAGCGGAGATCTTGACAGGTAGACATAGAGATGTAGCTGTATGCTGGATAAATACTGGACACACTTGAACATGTTGTGAAGCCAACTGCAAAGATGTGTGACGTCTTCCACCGCGACGTGGCTAACACTCTGCTTTTCAGTAACCTCCTACATACAGTGTTAAGAACCTTTGGAGAGTAGTTCAACTTGAACCCGTCTAGAGAACACGCATACGTACGATGAGGATGTAGCCACTGGCAGGCGCGCGAACCGACCCCAGTTTTACATCGTTGAAAGCTGCGAATGGACTCCGAGTCTGTGCGACTTACCTCAGACCGATAAATTGAAATTTGATAATAAACCTAGTCTCTCTTGACAAATGCTATTGAATTAGTATGTATTGGCTCATGCCTCACTTGATTTATAATAGGGGAAGTCAAAGTTCGGTTCAGAGGTTGATTCATGGATCGATTCGAGAATCGATTCTGGCGTCGATTCTTGACCGAAAATCAATGATTCTCGTGAATCGACGTGAATCGCTGATTCTATTAGGGGAAGTCAAAGTTCGCTTAGCGAACGATTCTGGCGTCGATTCAAGTGTCGATTCTGGTGTCGATTCTTGACACCAGAATCGACGATTCTCATGAATCCACGAGAATCGATGATTCGACTCCGGAGTCGAATCCACGAGAATCGATGATTCGACTCCGGAGTCGAATCATCGATCTTGATCGATTCTTGATGAATCGTCCACAACCTCGATTCTCCGGCGTTTCTTGGTAGAGAATCGACGCCAGTTGATGTCTGGATCGACAACAGAATCAACCCATGAATCGAGGTCTGAATCGTCGCCGTAAGCGAACTTTGACTTCCCCTATTCTCGTATCATCGATTCAGCTTGATTCTTGATGAATCGACAACCATCTCGATTCTATGCTGATTCTTGGTGGAGAATCGACGTCTGAATCGACGGCGAATCAAACCTGAATCAACATGAGAATCGAGCCCGTAGCCGAAGACTTCCCCTAATAGGGGAAGTCAAATTTCGCTTACGAAGGCGATTCACCGTTCGATTCTGATGTCGATTCTGGTGTCGATTCTATGAATCCAGCTGAATCGATGATTCGACTCTGGAGTGGATTCTTGATGAATTGATGACGACCTCGATTCTCCGGCGATTCTTGGTGGAGAATTGACGAGAATTGATTTCTGAATCGACGACAAAATCAACTCTTGAATCGAGGTCTGAATCGGCCCCGTAAGCGAACTTTGACTTCCCCTAAATGAACCATGTTGCATACTCAGCCTCGAAAGTGAAACCCAAATAACACGATGGTCAGGACCTAAAATTCCGACAAATATAGTGATACACTATGTGGCCAAAAAGAATGACCGATCGGTTTTCGGACCACTGCGGGACAATGAATGCATATTTTTGGCTAAACCAAAATATGACAGGTGTCAGAAGGACGAGAACAACATATCTGCCCAGTTGATTGGATCATATAAATTGATGCGCCATCATGCCGGGCACAAAAGCGGAAAATCCAATATTTCACGATTTTCAACTCCTTCAAATATGTTTTCAGAGATGAGTTGGGTCCCTGAAATTCAAGTTCATGTGATCTTTATAAGTTACACAAGTTGAATCATGCAAAAATATACAGACGATAGCTTGCTACGACGGCCGCAAAACAGCTACTTTGACCGAAATTCGGCCGGAAATGGCCGAAAATGCTCAAAATGGCCACTTTGCGGGCCCTGTAGCGAGCGAACGCCTGAATATTTTTCCATAGTTTGACTTATGAAAATGTTTGGTATATCGCTGGCCTGCTTTTTAGTGATTCACATTGTTGCCAAAAAAATTCCTAATCGAGTTGAAAATTTGAGATTTCCGTTTTTCACGCACAATGATGGCGCATCAAAGTATTCTGATGAAATCAAAGTGCACATCGAGTCCTCTCGGCTCACCCAGCCAGCCAATATCTTGATTCATGTCAAAATGTGTCTTCGTTGTCGAGAATGGGTTGATAACCGATCGGTCATTCTTTTTGTTCACTTAGTGTATATACCTAGTTTCATGACGCCGTGGCGATCTCACGGACTTCAACCATGACCACGTGACCTTGGTTCAATTTTAGGTCTGAGGTTTCCCAAGGGTCCAATTTTCTGGCACTCGGTATCGTCGGATAGAAAACGATTTGCACAACAGGCGCCCAACGACGTCAGAAGAAGCTCAAGAGACGCGGGGAACAAAAAATAACGTGAACAATGGTCAGGCGGTTGCATCAAAATTAGGTGTTCGCAAGGGCGTCATGAGGCCAGGCCAGGTAAGCGCCTTGCTGACCTCAAAAAGACAGTCAAGTCAGTACGTCGGCGCCGTTCCCTTCCCTTCATCCACCCACCGTATGTGACTTCATCATCCAAGTCCAAGTCTCAACAGATGACCAGACATACTATCGAGCTTGGCGAGATCACTGTGGCCTAGGGGGCCGACGACGTGCTCGGCGTTTGTTTTCTTGAGCCTCGAGGATGCGCGTCTCATGTGGGACGAAAATGTCAGCAAGGAGATCAACGAGGTCGCAGCTGCAGCGGCGACGGGGAGCTACGGAGATGGCGGCGGCGTGTATCTGGCTCTCACTACGGGGATGGGTATCGGGAAAAAGGTGTCCAGGGCTACTATAGTGGAGTTCATGAGGCGTTACGGGGTTCCCGCCAAGCACCTCGACGCTGTTGCGCGTGGGCCAAAATCCGAGGGAAATGTATCACATCCTGAGGGAGAGTCGAACATGATTTAAAAATCGACCAGGTAGCACGGTAAATTCTATCGTCAATGCAACATGAATTGAAAAGAATTAGAACACGGATCGACGGCTGCAAATTTTCTTTCGAGCACTCCAGGTAGTTCCTGACCCCAACATCGTTCAATTCCACCTGAATACACATAAGAATACCGGAGATACAGCTAAACGTTTCAATGTTTCAATGATACATCGCGCCTTCCCGACCCAAACGCGACCGAAATCCATCACGATCACGGTTATGACGTCTTCTGCGCTGCAACGCTCTAAGAAACGGGGAGTTCTCAGCCTCACAATCAACGGAGGAGAAGAGAGACGTACGCTGGATGTGCTCGTGGTCTTGGCAGCATTGTTAGCCTGAGTGGTTGCCTTGGCCGCCGCGGTGTTCTGTGCCTGCTTTGAAGGAGGCATCAGTACTGTGCCATGCTTGCAAAGAGGGCGCCCAAATCATCTCACATTGTTGCTCGCCTGCGTGGCGGTTTGATTGGCCTTCTGGTTCTGGGTGGCATTTTGGTTCTGGTTGTTGTTGGCATTCTCGTTGTTGTTTGCGTTTTGGTTGTTCTTGAAACGGTCGCGACCAACGTCAACAGAAGGGAAAAAAGTTTACCAGTGAGCGATCTCACATTGTTGTTGTTGTTCGCATTCACAACAATCCCGCCAGCCTGGCACGCAGCGGCCACTTGGCCCCCGGCCGTGCTCGTTGCCTCCAAAATCGCCTTCATGGTTGTCAATTGGCTGGCCACAGTTTGGTCATTGCTGGACGGGAAACGTGAGAAAAGTAGACGCGGAAGAGGAGAGAAAACTCGTACGTCTGGATTTCGCCGAGCGCCGTGAGGGCTGTTCCCACCAACGCTCCAGCTGTAGCGCCGTTGTCACACTATGGGACAGTCCTCAGCCTCAGAGTCGTATAAATATATAAAAGCATCGTACGGCGGTCTGGAAGTCGGCGTTGTTGTTAGCGTTGGCGCGAGCCGCGAGTATCGGGGCTGCGTTCGCAGTCAAGAAGGACGTCGCCAGGACCACGAGGAGCAAAGAGGCTGAGAAGCGAGGCATTGTGGTGTAATATGTATAGTGAAGGTGAAGGTGGAAAAAAATGCGACCAGAGCAAGCTGGAGGTAAGAGAACGATAGAAGGGAAGTTGAAAGATCAGGATGGGGACCAAGCCTGCCGGATCAAGGGACTTGCTATGGCTTTTAAGGAGGATGGGTCAGCCATCGTGAAGACGATAGAACTCGGAACCAGATCCACGTCCCCGTGTGGTGCTGCGATGCTCCTCACAACCTTCAATGCCGTATTACCATGGACCACGGGAGGAATTGAGTGTTCTTCCTATCACTGGTGAATAGGAGATATATGCAAACAGACCTTATGTGCCGGGTCCGATCGTCACTCTGAGCAACTCCCTACCTAGCAGGGCCGTTAGCATCAAGAAAAAACACGTACACCGACCCAGATAAGTACTTACAGTGGAAGAAACGCAGGAGGACGCCCCGCCGAATAGCACCCGATCAGGGATCTGCGATGCCAGGTTGAAGGAGGAACAACGGAACACGGTCGTCGTCATGGCTCAGAAGACAGGACAACCTTGTAGATCATAGCGGAAGGGTAGATGCGCTCTTGTAGATGCGGGTCGAGATTCACCGCTCGGTAAAATTTCCGAGCCTCCGTTTATCCGTGATAAACATGTCTTCATATTGTATTCGACGGGACGAGGCGAATTTTGTGAATCCTATCATGCAACATGAAACAGGTATCGTATTGCTGGAAGAAGACAGGGCGGACGAGGGCCGACAAGACTGAACGCACAATTGACTCGCAGCTGGCTACTGTTAATAGGTGATGTACAAATGCATATAATACTTGTGATCTCCCGCCGACTCTGGAAAGGACCCGAGAGTGTGGAAGTCGGAAGTTGCCAGTTGCAGCAGGTTGGCCAAGAAACCAAAGTTACCATATTTACAATTCCACATAACTCCGAGTCGTTGATTTATTCAACTTTTTTTTGACAGTATCTGTTGTCTTTGTACGCACGAGTCAAACCGAATTCCATCTCAACGCCGAGTCGATGGTAGCCGAATCTAACGACACATGAGGCAGGTGCTATTGCGGACGCCACCCCTGCGTGGCGTTTGCCACAGTTGTGTTTCGGGGACCGTCTCTCGACCCTATTCTAAACTCACTCGCCAGACTGTCAACCACCTACCACCTCCTACCCTCAGCCAGAAATCCGTCTTTGCAATATGGCAAAGTCAACGGTTCGTGTCCTGTTGGTTTGCTACAAGCCCTTCAGTTCGGACATCATCATACCTTCCAGTCATTGAGCTGTCTTCATTGGGCCGGAAATCCAGCACAACTTCAACCACCATGAAACGACCGGATAGCGAACTTGATGAATCTCTCCCTGAGAAGAAACTTCGGGTTGAACCAAAGCCTCTAGTCAACGCTGAGACCGTCCGGACCGGGTTAAACATCCTCCATTTCGCGCTCAAGACACTCAGCGGTGTTTCGAGCAGTATCCCGGTCGCTGGGGTCCTCAGTAGCATTGTTGAGCCTCTTTTGGATATTACGGATCGCATTGAGGTACGACTTGGATGTTTCAAATTATCGCCCAATTAGTATTGACATGATTGAATCCAGCAAACTTCAGCCAATGCAGAAGGCTTCGTTCAATTAGCAACACGAATAGAACGTCACACACCCATCGTCACTCAAATGGCGCAAAATGATGAGAAAGGAGGACAAACCATTGTCGAGGCTCTTCAACAGTCAGCTACCCCACCGCCGGGTCCACATTTCTCCAAACGAAAATCTAACTCATGAGCAGGGAGCTGGCGGCCATAACGAAGGACTTGCAGGCGGCCCAGTGGAAGGGCAAATTAAACCAGTCGATAACACCTCATCCCTTGAGAAATACAACATGGCTCTGCTGAAATTATTGCTGAGGCCACGGTACTCGATTCATTTGGGCTTTATTTATTTATTTCGAGACCTTATCGGTGTTCAGGAAGTTCTTGAATCTTTTCGCGAACTTGAGGTGAGCTTGAATCCTGCCATTGATGAATGTTCTCATATTATTTCAACAATAGACTCACCTCATTAATGCGTCTTCCCTCCGAGGTTACTCACCTTTCAGCTCTGAGCCGTCGTTGGCCAATGGCTTTAGCCAAGGTTAACTGAGCCGCCTTAATCAGGGGATTGAGCAAAGCAAGGCAACCCAACCATTCGATATATACAGATTTCAAAATTAAACATCTGGACGGTGAGCGTCATCAGAGGCAGCCTGTATAACACCAATTGCCTCTGGTGACCGCGGCTTGATAGAGCACTTGAACGGCAGGGGTGTGCTGATCAGCCCCGAAACATACTCGTACGACGGCTCAATGACGTTCCCCTTCCCATCGACGGCTTTCGTGATATCAAATGCTGCCAAAAGGGAGGCAACTGCGATCCAGATTGAGGAAGTGGCCATATGTCTTCCGGGGCATAGCCTGTGAGGAGAGATGAACGATATCGAGCGTAGAACCGCCTCCATGTACACACCTTCGTCCAAAACCAAAGGCGGACTCTGGATCTTTAACGGCGGGATTTAGCCTACCGTTCAGCAGCCAACGCTCGGGCTTGAAGGCATGGGGATCAGGATAAATGGTCTAGAAGAAATTAGCCTGCTGTGCGATGTATGTACAGCACACAGACCTCATCATGTAGGATGGCCCTGTGGTTTGGGCAATAACGATCGGTCATTTGTCAATGTCAGAATAACAGAAACGGGCAACTGACCACGCGTTCCCAATGACAACTGAGCCTGCAGGGAGTCTATACCCACGATATTCGTCCTCGGTAGCAAGTAGGCGGGGCACGGCTTGGAGATAGTGGGTGAGCATAGGAAAATAACCGAGTGGATCCAGCACACCGAAAGGCGTCACATTTCTCCACCGAAGCACCTCTTTGACGACTGCGGAGACATATGGCATGGAATCTTCGTCTTCGAAGCTCGGGAGAGCCTGCCCGCCTGTGATGGAATCGACCTCAGCCTGCGCCTTCTTTTGCACTTCCGGGTAAGCGAGCATTGCAAGCACAAAGGTCTGAGCAGGGATGCGTGAGTATGCGACGCATCACAAAGTGCTAAAATCGCGTACCCCTAGGGCAGATACTGTCGTATCCGCTCCGCCGATGAACATTGTCCCGGCAGTTGCCTGGACGTGATGTTCCTCATAAAAAGCGTCTTCGGAGTCCTTAAGGGCATTCAATCTGTCGGCGGTGAATGAAGACCGAGCGATCCCAGCTTCCTGTTGATTTTTTGGTACACCGTTTAGCGGAGCGGTTGTAGCTCACCATCTGACGTTTGGTTTCTAACAAGGGAAGATCCCGCATTCCCCGAGACAGTTTCCTCCATTCCCGGGCCTGGCGTTTGAATCCCGCACCAGGGAACCAGGTCGGAATGTGCTTCAGAATCGGAAACGAATCCTGAAAGTATTGATGGATAATCCAATTGCACTGGCCGCAGAAAGGGCGTGGACTTACAACGAGGTATAATCCCGGGACAAATGCGATCGAAAAGGTATGAACGGCCTTGTGGGCCAGTGTGATCCATGGGTCGTTGTTTGGCAGAACGTCAATGCCGTAGGCTGCGGACATGATGAGCTCGCCAGCCATTCTAGTATTCACAATGAGTCAATAAGTGCAACGGATCGACACGGACGCACTGTCTGAAATGAGCCAAGAATGCCTCCGGCTCAGTCAGCAGACGCCCGAGGAGGCCGTGAGTAGCGGTCAGTTCGTGAGGCCGGTATTTTCGGGCCGCATTGAAATTCAAGGCCTGGTTGAACAAACGGCGATGTGTTCGCCTAGGAGTTGAAAAATCAGGGAAATGGACATAGAATGTGGTTGTTTGGCCACCATTCGTCACCTAGACGCAACGATTCAAAGATAAGTGAGGATAATGAGAATGAGAAGATACTCGTACCGTATCTCATCGTCGCTAGTAATGCAGGGTCAGATTCGTTTGGTATATTAATGGCAGTATGTACCAATATTGAAGTCCCAACCCATTAATTCTCCGACCATAGGGAGACGTTCCCTGTGTGAAAGTTCCGAGTCGATATCGTTTGGAAACTGGCGCCACACCTTACATACCTATCTGAGTACATCGAGGAGCGTTTCTCCAAAAGAGCATCCGTGGCTTCCAGCGAGGAGAGGACAATTACTGGCTTCCCCGCGAGACTGAGGTAGATGATATCCGAGTCTTGCGGCGACTCGTCAATGCTGGCTCGGAAGCTCGGTAATAATACTGTGGCCACCCACCGCATTCTTGCGCCCATCGCGCATAGGTCTCCCATTGGTGCGTCGGTGGCACGTCAAAGAAATTGCCGAACAGAGGGAGCTTCTTGGGGCCCGGGGGCAGCGGCAATTTAGACCGTCTGCGCGAGCTGATACCCCACAGAGTTGCAGCAAATAATACACCCGCGCATAAAATGGCGTTGGCGATTTGGGAGGAGGCCATGATGAGACTCGCGCAGCATGATCATCGCGCTGTGAGTATATATATGCAGGATTCAAAAACAATGAACCGAGGCGCCTCAACCAAAACCCGCGGGGCGCCTGACCCACGGGCCGAGAGGTTTCCCGTGTTGGCGGCATGGGAATGATATGCCTATAGCATGAAGCTGTTGGCTGTCTGAGGCCCTGCAGAGGAGGAGGAGATCCGGAATAAGAGAGAGATGGCCCCAGATTCTTTCCACCGCTCAGCTGGGAGTATTCCCATTTTTATTCCAGGATGACACAGAGCAACGAGAATGCGGGCTGGGAATCGAAGTCTGGAAGCATGCGGGCAGATGCTGAAGAGCGGCTAAAATGAATGATGCCTGTAAATACTGGCTTCCACGTCTGATTGGTATGTCATAGTTAAGATAGCCACTATACGTGGACGTGAAAGTTTGCTCTAGGTACTTACATTGAATTGGACTGGCTGCCAAATCACACCGCCGAGATGCAAATTTAGGTTGAGACCTGCGTAAATACAACTAATAATGCAAGACGGGGCTAAGGAAAAAATCCCTTACGTGCAGTAGTGAGTGATTTTTGAAAAGCTGGGATGGCGGTCCAGCCGGCGGTTGGTTACAAAGACACTTCTGCTCTGTCGCCGTGCTGCCCGTGCACTGGTTTGGTCATGCGTTCATGATCAAGTAAGATTCAGTGGAATACAGCACATACCTTGCCTATATCCATGCGACAAAACGAACACGCAACACAAATGATCCCTCCGAACATATAGTCAGTACACCGAAGTACCTATCGAAAGCCTGGGTTCGGCAGAGGCTGAGAGCGCTTGCAAATGAGGGAATACGTTATGAGAATACCACAGCACCGCCGCGTGGATCGCGATATTGGAATTCCGCGGATAGAGTCGGGTACCTTCACGAAGATAGGAACACTCTCGACACGAGATGTATACAGGCGACTGCGATCCAAAGCGGGTCGCCACGGTCTGCTGATATTTCCTAGGCGTGCAGGCAAGGATGAATTTTTGTATGCCGTCTCTGCTCAGATGTTATCAAAGTTCCGGTCTGGGAAGCGAGTCGTCGATTTTTATGTGGCAAAGATGAGTGGTCCCATCTCGTCTCGTGTTGAAATTATGTCTGCGATATACACCGTCAATATTCTGGATGTCGCTCGTTGAGATAAACACGGATGTCTTCCCGAGATGAAACCATACATCCAGATTCTTGCCATCGATTCCGATAGGCTCTGAGCCCCGACCTGGTTTCGGAAAGTCGAAGTCGAGGCTGTCCATCAAGAGGCAACATTCACATCGCCCCTCGTTTTTCTCGACGACGAAATCCAATCAGCCAATGTTGGTCGCCGTGTTCGGCAGTTTTCGTCGCAGTTGGTTATGTGCAATATAGGTTCAAACCAAAGCACAGAATAACGCCGAGCAGCACGCCAAACTGGCCGCACACCCTAACCAATGGTCCAATAGATAACTCGCACAATAACACGCGCGCGCGACGTTGGTTTGATTAGCTCTGTTCAGTAACCGTTGGCGCTGGGTGAAGGTTGGAAACAAAATAGGAATAAAGTAAGGAATAACGAATAACGCGTACACGGGCACATATTTCACCAATGGTCCAAGAGAAAACACGAGGCTTTGATACGAGTTTGAGCAGTAAATGTGCAACCAAGTATGGGGCACGAACCTTCAATTTCGCCCCGGCGCTTCCGCGTCACAAAATCATCAGCCGCCGCCCAAAAGTCGGTGCCCCCTCGCGCTCCGACCTCCCAGTCGTTCCAATAGTCGTCGGGCATTATGCAAACGACAAAGCGCACGTCCCTCGTGGGCGGATCGGTTGCCAGCAATTGCGCAGTAGCGGCGACGCCCGGCATCGAAACCAGAACCTGCAGTTGCAAACATTGCGCCGATATGCGAGGCAAGACAGCCTGCCAGTGCCCCCGATCGCTGAGGCAGAGATGGGTGAGGCAGGGCAGCGCCGCGAGGCCGGGGCAGATAACCGTGTCATCAGCTTCAATTCCTCCCCAGATATCCATATGCGTGAGGGTGCGGAACGCCGAGATGCTGAGGTCGATGACAGAATAACCTCCGAAGAGGAGCGCAAGATTGCCGCCCCAGCGACGGAGTTGGGATAAGTGTGGGAGAATTGGGCGTATATCGGTTGACCGGCTTCCCGCAAGAGATAAAAGCCGCGGCCCGCAAAGTCGCAACAATCCTTGCATGTCTTTCGCCAGCCAGAGACCACTACCAATGAAGGACACATGCCGAACGCCGCCTGCTACTACATTGGGTTTCAGCTGAAAGGCCCGGTGGAAAGGTTTGGCCCTCGGAGAGCCATCAATGACCAGTACTCTGTACAATAAAGGCTCAATCCTGGGGAAAGGCTGCTCGTCGTAAGTAGCTTGACTTGAAATTCCTGTTGCTCACCATTCGAGAACGCGACGAGCGACCCGTAAGAGAGGGGGTATGGTGCCAGAGTCTGACAACGCGGCAATTTCGAATATCTTTCGTTCCAACTCGGGAGGCAAGGCCGACATTGTCACGGTGGTCGAAGAGTCGTGGCAGTTGATGCATCCCCAACCCAAATCAAGTAATTTGATGGCGGGGTCGGGAGAAGATGGTGACAGCTATTGTGACTTGCCGAATATTCGGCTTCAATGCTACCCCTTGCTACCCATGTATCAGCCGGACGAACCAACTCCTCGACTAACTAGTAACCGTGCGATCTCCCATCTCTCAAAAATATTAATGGTCCGGTAGTAAAATGACCCTTGTACTCACTGTGCGTCTTTCAGTAGATCAATTCACTGGAACTGAGCTTCAAGAAAGCTTGGTATCTCGACCATCGTTTCAAATATTTCGGATCGCGAAGGCACACATGCGCCGTTATCGATACCTATTTTATGGCCACATACACGCACGGTGTGCGCGTCTGCCAATGATTCCGCAGCCACGTCCAGAATTATGCAACTCAGTCGACCCCGCGTTGAAACTCCGAGCAGTGTCTTGCACCAGTAATGCCTCACCCCCTCGGTCACCAGCTGCAGTAATACATCTTCCTTCTTTCCTTCCTTGGTGAACCCCAGCCGCATTCGCCTTCCAGACCGTCATTTCAAATATGTCGGATCACGAGGCATGCGCGTAATTCAGAACTCCGCAGCAATGTCCAGGGCTCAGTCGACGGCCACCTGTGACTGACTCGGACGACGGACCTTCCTTCTTTACAGTTCACACGGTACACCTCACACTTTAATTCACGCCACACCAATGCTCTCACTGGCACTCGAGTCGCAAACCAAGGCTGCAGCCTGAATCCATCCTTCTACCAGTGGCTACGAATATGTCTCATCTTTGGGATAAATTAAATCGGCCTAGGCTTTCGTTTCAGTCCTGGCTCCGAGTCGATACTATCTCGGACCACTCAGACAAGTACTTGAATGACATTCATCGCGCGATCGAAGACTCGAAGAACGGAATGTTTCTGATACACGTCGTCTCTCGTGGACGGACCCCACCCCTGCGTGCCTTGCTCTGTAGCGAACACAATGGCTAGCTAATCTTTTTCTTTCTTTTCGTCGCCTCTATACTGCATCCTGGAAGGAGAGCTGAATATTGTCTGCTTGTTGCTCGATTTCAAATTTCAAATTCAAATTCCAAACTCCCTGCTCTCGAGAGCAAGGCTACGTAGCTGAGTCTTGACTTTTGGACCCAGCAGACTCGAATGGGCGCCAAAATAAACGCCAGGCTTCCACTCGGAGGTTGAAGATGGTTAGAATGATGAGCAAGACAATCATTAACACTTTTGGCCCAAGGTATACCGTAGACGGGACGGAGGAGAGAAGAGTACGTGAGCAGTAGTCAAAGGTTACATGCAGCGGTACACTACTTTCACTAATTCTCCAAGAGAAAACACGACGCTTCGATGAAAGTTTGAGCAATAAATGTACAACAATGGATCGAGGACGAACCTTCAATTTCACCCCGGCGCTTCCGCGCCACGAAATCGGCAACCGCTACCCAAAAGTCGGTACCCCCTCGCGCCCCAACTTGCCAATCTTTCCAATAATCGTGGACGAAGCTGACGACAAAGCGCACGTCCGTCGTGGGCGGATCATCCAGTGCCAGCAATGGTACAGCCGAGGAGTGCTGCATTGAAACCAGAACCTGCAGATGCAGACATTGCGCCAATATGCGGGGAACGACGACTCCGTGGCTAGATATATGATTGTGCCGACGATGGTTCAGGCCGAGATGGGTGAGGCAGGGCAGCGCCGCGAGGCCGGGGCAGATGACCGCGTCGTCAGCGCTGATGTTGTCCCAGATATCCATATGCGTGAGGGTGCGGAACGGCGAGATGCTGAGGTCGATGGCAAAATGGCTGCCGAAGAGAGACCCAAGATTGCCGACCCAGCGACGGAGTTGGGACAGATGTGAGAGGGTTGGGAGTAGCTCGGGGTCGCTATTGCCCGCAAGAGACCGCAACCGTGACCCGCAAAGCCGCAATAATGCATATATATCTTCCATCGACCAGGGCCGGCGGCCAAGAAGCAATACGTGCTGGACGCCGTTTGCCAGTACGTTGGGTT
This sequence comes from Mycena galopus ATCC 62051, assembly GCA_014925785.1. Lineage (NCBI taxonomy): Eukaryota > Fungi > Basidiomycota > Agaricomycetes > Agaricales > Mycenaceae > Mycena > Mycena galopus. The sequence continues at coordinate 230,546 of WIQG01000142.1, forward strand.
TCAGCTGAAAGACCCGGCGGCCAGCTGCGGAACTTGGACAGTCATCAATGATGAGTACTCTGTATAACAAAGGCTCTATCCTGCGGAATGTTCTTGCTCATCGAACTGAAAGTAAATTTGATTGCTTACCATTCAAGAACGCGACGAGCAACCCGTAAGAGAGAGGGTATAGTGCCAAAGTGCGACAACGCGGCGATTTTGAATATCTCTCGTTCCAACTCGGGAGGTAAGGTCGATATCGGTGGTCGAATGACTTGAATCCGCATCGTGGTGGCAGTTGCCATCAAGCCTGAGTCAATTGATGGCGGGAGAGAGATGTACAGCCGCCTCTTGTTTCAAGTTGCCGAAGTTGAACGAACGTCCGACTACAACCATGTAAGTATCCGCCGGACGAACATATTCGACACTGGCCGCACACCCTAACCAATATGGTTCAATAGATCACTCGGGTAATACCACGCGGGCGCTAGGAGGAGGAGGAGGAAGATGTATTAACTGCAGCGGTCCCTAACCTACATTGGTCTGGTTGGCTGTGCTCCGTGACCGTTGGCGCTAAGTGAAGGTCGGAAACCATATACTTAGGAATAAAGCAACGAATAACGAATAACGTGCATGTACATGGCACACATTTCACCGATGGTCCAGGAGAAAACACGACGCTCCGAGTCTAACGTGCATGTACATGGGCACACATTTCACCGATGGTCCAGGAGAAAACACGACACTTCGATGTAAGTTTGAGGAATAAATATGCAACCATGTATCGAAAACGAACCTTCAATTTCACCCCGGCGCTTCCTTGCCACAAAATCGTCAGCCGCCGCCCAAAAGTCGGTACCGCCTCGCGCGCCAACTTGCCAATCTTTCCTATTACTGCGCACGTAGCTGACGACAAAGCGCACGTCCGTCGTGGGCGGATTCTTTGCCAGGAAATGTACAGCAGTGGGTTGCGGCATTGAAACCAGAACCTGCAGCTGCAGACATTGCGCCAACATGCGGAGAACGACGACCGTCAAGTGTTCGTAAACGGTGTGCAGGCAGAGATGGGTGAGGGAGGGCAGCGCCGCGAGGCCGGGGCAGATGACCGCGTCGTCTGCGCTGATTCGGTCCCAGACATCCATATGCGTGAGGGTGCGGAATGCCGAGATGCTGAGGTCGATGGCGGGGTGGCCGCCAAAGAGAGACGCGAGACTGCCGCCCCAGCGACGGAGTTGGGACAGGTGTGAGAGGGCTGGAAGTAACTCGGGGCGGTGACTACCGGCAAGAGAGCGCAACCGCGGCCCAGAAAGTCGCAACAATGCATGAAAATCTCGCTCTGGCCAGAGACCGTCGATGAAAGAGATGTGGCGGACGCCGGTTGCTATTACATTGGGTTTCAGCAGAAAGGCGCCGTGGTAAGCCCAGTGCCGTGGAGAGCCGTCAATGACGAGTACTCGGTATAATAAGGGCTCGATCCTGGGGATGTTCCTTCTCATCAGGTTTGAAATTCCTGCTGCTTGCTTACCATTCGAGAACGCGACGAGCCACCCGTAGGAGAGAGAGCATGGTGTTGGAATCCGACAACGCGGCAATTACAAATATTTCTCGTTCCAGCTCGGGAGGTAAGATTGACGACGTCGGAGAGTGTCTGTTGGCGCGACCACGGAGAATATTCCAGAGCTGCGCAGTTGTCTGCGTGAGTGCTGCGCAGATTGTGCCGGCCTTCAAGTTGTTGTTGCGCAACTTTCTTCGAAACCATCTTGTGTCGCCTGACGCGCCTCCGGAGAGGGTCTCAAAAGCCATGTGCTATCTCGATACTTTTAGCTCTGAGCGCGACAACAAAGATAGAGCAAGAATTTCGTTGGTGATGGCAGTCAACAAAGGACGGTGGGAATCCGCGCATATTTAGGCCTGTTTATTTTCCTGTCTTCCGGAACCATACCGCATTCCCCCCAAATCCGCGTCCAACGCACGTAGGCTGCCTCGCACCCCGTCTTTCTCGTTGCAAACTCACCGAAGTCCATGTATAGAGCCTGCGCGGACTTTTCTCGACCGTTTCGCGTGAGCCACCCGCTGTACGACGCGCTTGTCTGATGCTTACTGCTCCCCCGTGACGATTCCGCAGTCCCATAACGATATAACGCGCTACAATGGCACCTGCTGCTAAATCTGGAGGCAAGTCCAAGTCCGGGGGCCCCGCCGGACCCGCTGGCACGCCGAACGCGCCGCGGTCTATCCAGACGAGGAGTCAGAAGGCCGGGCTGCAAGTGCGTGGACTCATTTCCACTTTCATACGCGTGCTCATCGTTCGCGCTAGTTCCCAGTCGGCCGTATTCACCGTTATCTGAAGCAGCGCACGCAGCACAACGTCCGGATCGGCGCCAAGGCTGCGGTGTACACGTCTGCGATCTTGGAGTATTTGACGGCGGAGGTGTTAGAGCTTGCCGGTGCGTATGCTCGCGTCTCCTGTCCTCCCCTTCTTTTCTCTTTTGGTGGAGCGTTGTATCAGTAGTTCCCTTTGGGTGCTGTCTGGCGCTCGCGCACTTCCATTCGCAGCCCTCCCTATTCGCTAGTGGAGGCGCGGGACTGAAGCCAGTCAGACGCCGTCAACCGCCCGAGATGTATCGTACACACTGGCGTACTCTCGACGTCCGCTTCAAGAGCCACGCGCCTCTCCTTCTCCTCCCCTTCTCCCTTCGCGCTTTGAGCCAAATTCTAACCTGTTAATTTTGCAGGCAACGCATCGAAAGACCTGCGCGTCAAGCGCATAACGCCGCGCCATCTGCAGCTCGCCATCCGCGGCGACGAGGAGCTCGATACCCTCGTCCGCGCCACCATCGCCGGCGGAGGTGTCTTGCCCTTCATCCACAAGAGTCTCACCACAGCTGCGAAGCCGAAGAAGGGCGCAGAGGGTTCCCAGATCGTGTAGTGCGCCGTGCTCCATATTTATTTACCTTGCTCGTGTGCGGTACTTGGTACTCCCGTCACGTCGCCTACCCCCGTCGTCTTGCGCGTCTCGTCTCGTCTTGCCCCTAGTAGTGTACCGCCGCATGTAACCTTTGACTCCTCATGTACTCTTCTCTCCTCCATCCTGTCTACGGTGTACCTTGGACCAAAAGTGTTAATATAATGATTGCCTTGCTCATAATTATAACCTGAGCCTCCAAGTGGGAGCCTGGCGTTTATGCGAGCCAGCTGGGCTCAAGACTGGGCTTTGCTTTCGAGACCAGTACAGGCGGGGAATTTTGGAATTTGAAATTGCATTTAGCATTCCTACTTCGAGGATATAGAGTCGACGAAAGAAAAAAAAACATTAGCGATCTGCGTGGGACTCGGTTTGAGCTAGGGGAAGAATTGAAGGGGAAGAATTGAGGACACCTGGAAGACGTCTGGAATAGACGTCCAGGAAAGCTGGACATGGACGTGCTTGAATGCTTGAATGTGTCTTCGGGGCTTAATGTCTTCGGTTGCGGTTGCGGACAGCGAAAGCTCAGCTTCGTGGCCAGACGGTACCATTACGGGGTGCAAGGTGTAAAGTGTGAGTGAGGTATGAGGTGTGAAGTCTAAGTGTGAGGTGTAAGCACTAAGCATTGTCCGACTCGGACTCGTGGACGTCGACGGACTCGGGACCTGATTTACTATAGACGCATTCCGTCGCAGATGTCCCGATCGGCGATGTGTGCTGTCGCGAGTCCCGAGCCCCGATGTCTGCCAGTGGAGCTGCCAAGGTAAATTACAAGCGGATGGAAGGGCCTACCGGTGATGGTGAGGGAGCCAAATGGTTGGGTCGTTCTCCCGTGCGAGTCCGAGGGCCTGGGCTTCACAGAGACACCGTTTCCAGACACTCCTGCTCGGAGTCCCGCCTATGCAGATATATACCAGCTCCATTCCGTCGTGCCAGCCTTTCGAATTCGTGGACGCGGTCGGCTCCGAGATACATGTAGCTTGGCAGGGATGAACGACTTTGTACTATTTGAACCTTGAAGCTTGAAGGCAAGGAAGGGTGTGACTCGGACAAGCGAAAAATAACCGCGCGCGTTCCACCACGGCGCAGCGACGGGACAGGGCTAGGCTCCCGGAGGCAGAGTCTTAGACCAATTCCCTTGGACTTTCGTGCTTCAAGATATTCTTTGATCTGACAGGGTTCCAAAGTTCAGGCAGGTTGGGCCCCGATCAGAATCTGAATACCTCACTGGCAGGAGACTAGACGAGCGGAGACGAGATAAGTAAGGACCATTCTTTCCATTAGACCAAAAGACGCGACGCGGAGTGACGCTCTCAGTACAAGGATCATTTTGCTACCGGACCATTGAGATTTTTCGAGCGACAGGAGAGCACTCGGCTCGCGGTTATTCGAGGAGTAGGTTCGTCGGTAGATACATGGCGTACATTGAAGTCGGATTGGGCGAGCAAGTGGCTGTGCATTCTTCACGATCAAGGTTGCTTTGGGGATTTTCGGGTGCGCTGCGAGGCGCGCGGATATCTGCGGATCACGGAAGACGGTCGGGGATATGAGTCGGCGGTATATAAAGGTTATTTCCAGTGTTGCGGTTAAGGGTTAAGGGTTAATTAAGGGTTGCCCTTAATAAGGCCTTAACATTAAGCCTTAACAATGAACGAGGATTTTGTGAACCCTTAATTAAGCCTTAATATTGCCACGTGCAATTACGTGGCCCCATCATTTGAAATTGAGCGTTGTTTTCTTCCTGCTTGGAGTCCTCACTATGCCTCCAAAATTGGGGCCCTGCTGGGAGTTCTTCTACAAGGGGTCAAAACAAAACCAGGATACGTCAAACTAGACAGAGAAGTTAGAAGCTTGCTAAATATATCCACTGTGTAACGAAACTGCACAAGAACCAGTTCACGCACGAGGCCCTACTGATGGAGCTGTTGGGTGCAGAAGAGAGCGATGAAGAACAGGATGACGGTGCACTCAGTGGATCCGGAGACGACTACAACGGGTAGTTATTTTGTATCTATCTTGGTTTTGAATTAACTCTTATTAAGGGTACCCTTATTAAGGCCTTCTTAAGGATCTTAAGGGTTCACAACAAAATTGACCCTTAATAAGGCCTTAATCCGCAACACTGGAACTTATTTTGACCACAACGCCAACAATGTCGACCCTGCCTCCCGAGCTGGAACGAGAGATATTCGAAATCACTGTGTTGGCGCACTTGCGCAACATACCCTCTCTCTTACAAGTGGCTCGTCGCGTTCTCGAATGGTGAACAAACAACAGGAATTTCAAGCCAAGCTACAATGAACAAGGACACTCCGCAGGATAGAGCCTTTATTGTACTGAGAACTGACCGTTGATGACTCTCAGTGGGCCAAACCTTTCCACTGGGCCTTTCAGCTGAAACCCAATGTAGTAGCAGACGGCGTTCAGCATGTGTACGTGTTCGTGAGTAGTGCTCTCTGGCTGGAGAAAGACATGCAAGCATTATGGCGACTTTGCGGGCCACGCTTGGTGTCTCTTGCGGGCCACCAGACACCCGAGTTCCTCCCTACCCTCTCACACCTGTCCCAACTGCATCGCTGGAGCGGCAATCTTGCATCCCTCTTTGGCAGTCATTCTGCCATCGATCTCAGCATTTCGCCATTCCGCTTCCTCACGCATATGCATGTTGAAGACGAAATCAGCGCCGCCGACACAATGATCTTCCCCAGCCTCGTGGCGCTGCCCTGCCTCACCCATCTCTGCCTCCACGATTGTCAGGATTGGCAGGTTCCCATCCTCTCCATATTGGCGCAATGTCTGCATCTGCAGGTTCTGGTTTCAATGCCGCCCCCCTTTATTGCGCACTTGATGGCAATCAATGGCAATCCACCCACGACAGATGTGCACTTTGTTGTCTGCTTAATCCACTGTGTTTGGGCAGATTCGCAAGGGGGTACCGACTTTTGGGCGGAAGCTGACGAGTTTGTGGTGCGGAAGCGCCGAGGAGAAATTGAAGGTTTGTCCCCGATACATGGCTATTTCTTTCTCAAAACTTGCATCAAAGGCTCGTGTTTGTTCTTGGAACCAAGTGTGTACCGAGAAGACACATGAGTTCAAAAGTATACCAGAGTCTATGTCCACTATGTAGATTGAGTAGACACAATTGCTGTGAGTCTTACTAGACGGCCGGTGTGGACTCGGTACACTTCTGATATATTCCGTAGACTCACAGCAATTTTGTGAATTTGGTGGACTGGATATACTGGGTAGACTTACCAAGTAAATCATGTTGGCACTATGTACTGACCTATTTTTTTTTTCAATTTGCAAGACGGTTTGGGGTCTGACATTGTCATACAAATTGAACCTTTTGTAACTGGTCCCCTTTTGGGAATTTGATCCGGCGGCATCTATCGGTGAACTCTTCAATATACCTTCAAAACTCTCTACCTCCTTCAACCCATTCTTCGACTGATCTATGTAATTCATTCCAGGGCACTGTGACACGGGAGTGTCCACTTGTAGCACGCCTAGAGGCCATTTCCCAATTAGGTTGATTAGTCACGATTCCGCGGACCTCACTGCCACATGTATTAGATAAGCAATTACTTCTTAACCAATGCATCCACGATAACTCAGATTTATTGTGTCTGCGACGGTCTGGTAACACTACTCCCAACCTCGCCGGCTAAGCACCCAGACATCTGCTTACCTCTTGAGGTTACACGAGCCCTTCGGAGGGTGACACCGATCCTCAGCCAGGATCACAGGTCAGAGTTCCGCCTTCAGGCGTCGAGCTCAACCTTGTCTTATGGACAAGATAGCCACGATGGGTCGCAATTGTGGCCGGGCTCCTCGTGAGCCCCCAATCCGATTCTCGTCTTGTGAGGAGCCCTCTGCCGAAGCTAGGACGCTTCACAGGCACTTGGGATTCAAATAACGGATAGGGGGTTGAAAAGATTTTTTAAGACCCCCCCCTATATAGGGAAGGAGTTTCCCACAGGTAGTGGTGGACTGCCACTCCAGGTCATGTGCATCCCCACCTGATGGCCGCTTGCCAATGCCACCTGAATCAGCCCTGAGCCAGCATAAAGTGCATTCTGTGTATGAACCTCTGGGTGCATATCAGCCTCATTTTGGCAGTGTCTGGTACATACCGTACCCTGTTGAGCACCTCCAAATCACAAAAATATTTCTGGGCTGGCTACCAAGAATAGTGGGAGTTCCTAGACACTTTTGGGGACTTCATACATGTCTGGCAGAGCTTTCCATGGGTCTAAATGTATTTTGAACACACTTCCAGCCCAGTTTGAAATCTACTATGAAATGATTTTTTTAAGGCCTCTCTTGGGACCCCCTCCACCCCTACCCCCTATCCGAAATTTGGATCTCAACGCCTCCTTGATTCATTCACACCAAGTCCAAAGGGGGCATTGGCCGCAACGTTGACTGACATTTTGTCTGTTAAAGAAGACTCATTAGGCAGTATTATTCAGTGTGACTGATCAGGTGATCATGATGAATTCAAGAGGCATTTCAAGACTTGAATTGCCTGCCCTCACAGGTACCCCTGTGAAAATACCTAGGTCATTTTATGTTTGCTAGCAGTCAGTTTCCAGTCCAAGATATTTCTCACAAGGCCTATTCCCGAAGGAGCAAGCAAGGCATGTGAGCACCACTTGTGGGACTTAACTTCAGCTAGTTAATATGCCATGTAGAATTAGAGAGTTTGTAGTGAGCCACCAGATCAACTGGTGGCTAATTTTTCCTCGGCTGAACATAGTCATCAAAGGCCACAGGAGCCACTATTAGAGCGTTTGCGGTGAGCCACCAGATCAACTGGTGGCTAATTTTTCCTCAGCCAAACATAATCATTGAGGGCCACTGGAGCCACTATTTAGAGCTCCCAATGGGAGCATGAAATGGTGGCTAGCTCAAGCTGAATGGCCTCGAGGGGAATCCGCAAAAGGAGCCACCAGTTGCCACCGGTGGCTCACCGCAAATGCTCTATTTAGAGCTCCCATTGGGAGCATGAAATGGTGGCTAGCCCACGCCAAATAGCCTTGAGGGCAATCTGCAGCAGGAGCTACCAGTAGCCACCGGTGGCTCACTGCAAACTCTCTATTATGTTGAGTATCAAACTGCCCTGAATTTTCAATCATCCGTTTAATTCCCTGTCACACAAGGAGCTGGACCCTTATTCCAGTGGTCAACCAGGAATATTTCCGGGGGATATGAGATTTTCAGAAGAAGTTGAGGAGTATAACTCCATGTAAAGGACAGGGACAGTGTAAGGGATCATATATACATATTACATACTCTTTACGTACAAGTCACATGTAACAGCCACAATCATCTTTTATCACAAACCACATCTACCACTTCATCTTCTGGTCTTTTGTTGAGTACCTCCAATTCCAGGAAGACACAGGAGAGTTGGATTTCGCCTTGCCTGGCATAAGGCATTAGGCGATCATTGCGCTGTGCATGAAGCGCTAGGCAGCTATAACTGTCTCATACACATTACGCTACACTACTGATTTATGACATTACAACAATAGGCAGTCTATTCTCAGTTCTTACGAAACTTTGAAGAGCTAAGGAGACTACCATTACGAGTTCACGAAGTTTTGGTTCCGGGTAGTCTCTTGAAGAGAATAGACAGCTGTCTACCACTCAGTAACACTCGATCCCCCTGCCAGGGCAAGTGTACAATGTTTACCCATTGTGAGTGCTCCTCGAGCCTTACAAAGTGGACAAACTGGGAACGTCGTCCTCTCCTGGCTGGATTCCCCTTCATTGGAATTTATCATGTCGGACTCCACCTTGGACTGGTTATGGTCCAAGTACATCCTATCACCCAATCCTGAGTCGGATATGCAATCACTTTACCAGACGTGCTCCACGCTCTTGAAGCACATCCTCCTCCCCTCACACATCATCCTATTGGGCGGCAGCTTCACGCTGTTGCCTGAACTCGCTGAAGTGCTAATGGATGTTGTTCACCCGCTCGGTCAGTTGCTTGATCTTGCTATGCGGGACTCAGGACTCCCTGGTATTCAAAACTTCTGTCATACGGAACTACAGGTTTTAACATGCTCTCCTTGATTGGACATTGCTACACAGAATCAGGTGGTATGGAATTGGATTCACCTTGCCGATAAGCTTCATATCGCTATGGTGGACCTCGAATCTCTATGCCATGCTCGCCCAATTCACATTTTGGGCTGCGAGTGCCCCTCGTGGATGTGACAGATCATCATGTCGCTCCACTGGTCCCTCATCTCCAAACTCCCTGCCGAATTGTTGTGCTCGCACTGAATTCTGGTCCTCCCTCCTGCTGCAAACACCTGGGAGGTCAAGCATCAAAGGATTCGGCACTTGGAGCATCGTGCATGCATGCTTGCGGACGTCTCGAGTGGGATTCTGGCAGAATCTCCTGCCGCAACTGTCACTGGGGGCAAGCTGTGAACTACAGGCCCTGTAAACTCAATGTAAATATGAAGGAAACTTTAAGTTTTCTCAACAAATACCCATCATTTACAGTGTCTGTAAATTGGGAGTAAATTTTGGATTTCATCTGGAATTGCACCCAATTTACATGCCCTGTAAATGATTGATAATCCTGGGAATTAATCTAAAAATGCCCATCATTTACACCATGTGTAAATGTGTGATTTACATGCAGTGTAAACGGTGAGCAAATCTAGATACCAAACAACCTATTTATAGCTACACTTGCCATAATAAGAAATTCAGAGGTGCCAGAAGGGGACATTATATTGTCATGTGAGTCTAGGATTCCTAATGATCAGGATTGCTGTCAAGCTTGAATTGATTGGGCCTTGTTGTGTTCAACTCCTGTTTCAACACATAATTGAACACTCAGTAGGAATTTTCTGCTCATGGGAAGTTAACAAAGCAAATTCTTCTCCTGACCAAAATTTCATTGGTTATTGTATGGTTGAGGCATTTAAAAAAAGATGCATACTGTGAGGATTGAACCCAGAGCAGCCCAAGATGATTACATACACTTTGCGATGTGTACAAAAAATATAATTGGTGGCTGTGAGAGGCGTTCTGGAACGGCTCTGACAGCCATCCATCAACAACATTAAATCTGAAACATTGTCAAGCTTGGCCCTCTTTAGCTATTCCCTCATCTTTTTGAGAGTCCATGGGTTGACACCCATTGGATTGTGCAGAAAGATGGGATGAGTAACAGAGCAACAAGATGTCATCCTTACTATTGGATCCAGTTGGTGGCCTTCTCAATCAGGGAAATGATATACAATCCCAACCTGGCAGAGACTCTAACAAAGTTATATGGTGTCTTTATTGACTGCTTTAATTGTTTAGCAAGATGCAGATGAATAATGAATGTCAAGATAACAAGGTGGGTCATCTATTGTGGACTTTGGAGGCAATCTGGTCACCTTTCTATCAAAAAAAAAATGAAAGGGGAGCAACATGAGAATGACATGCTGCACAGGAATGCTACATACATGAATAGCAGTGAGTCAAAGAAGTGGAAGTTGCAACATTTAACTCATGTTCCAATCAGAAATCCCACATTCTGGCTCATTTTGAGACCAACAAGGAGCTGACAGAGAGCAAAACAGAAATAGAAAGTCTTCATCAAGAGCTCAAGTGGGGCAACAGTTTTTCAACCTTGCAATATTCTGACAAACTCCAGGTGAAAATAGTCACCAAATCGAAATAATCTCATTGTTCTGAGCGGTGGACATGCAATAAGAATGTATGAAGCCAAAATTCAGATACAGAGAAAGAGAGCGGACTGAAACTCAATCAGAAGAGATATAGCTGCCACCCCTTGTAAGCTTTGGAAGTGCTCTGGCATAATCATCCTCTTAAAGCCAGCATCCTAGGAATCCTAGACTCACATGACAATAGAATGACCCCTTCTGGAAATTTTGAACTTCTTATTATGGAAGGTGTAGCTATAAATATGTTGTTTGGCATCTGGATTTGCTCACCGTTTACACTGCATGTAAATCACACATTTACACATGGTGTAAATGATGGGCATTTTTAGATTAATTCCCAGGATTATCAATCATTTACAGGGCATGTAAATTGGGTGCAATTCCAGATGAAATTCTAAATTTACTCCCAATTTACAGGCACTGTAAATGATGGGTATTTATTGAGAAAACTCAAAGTTTCCCTCACATTTACATTGAGTTTACAGGGCCTGTAGTTCACAGCTTGCCCCCAGTGTGTGCTGGATGCCATGCGACGAGACACTGAGCCTCACGAGTGCAGATTCTTGTGCTAGTCTGCACACAGAGACAGTGTGCCATCAGGCCGCACGAGGCTTGCTAGCCAAACATCCATCGCCACAGCTGTAGTGAAGAACGAGGCCATCGTGCTTGGGGGGCTGAAAGGATCTTGTCAGCCACAAGATATCCAGGAGATGGAAATACTCACGAGAAGCACACACGCGAGTGGCATAGCTTCTCCAGTGCTCGAGTGCGCAGTATTCACATTCCCTGCTCCAGCTCTGGCCATTGAGCTTGGGGACACTGGGGGCAAGCTGTGAACTACAGGCCCTGTAAACTCAATGTAAATGTGAAGGAAACTTTAAGTTTTCTCAATAAATAACCAGCATTTACAGTGCCTGTAAATTGGGAGTAAATTTTGAATTTCATCTGGAATTGCACCCAATTTACATGCCCTGTAAATGATTGATAATCCTGGGAATTAATCTAAAAATGCCCATCATTTACACCATGTGTAAATGTGTGATTTACATGCAGTGTAAACGGTGAGCAAATCCAGATGCCAAACAACATATTTATAGCTACGCCTTCCATAATAAGAAGTTCAGAATTTCCAGAAGGGGTCATTCTATTGTCATGTGAGTCTAGGATTCCTAGGATGCTGGCTTTAAGAGGATGATTATGCCAGAGCACTTCCAAAGCTTACAAGGGGTGGCAGCTATATCTCTTCTGATTGAGTTTCAGTCCGCTCTCTTTCTCTGTATCTGAATTTTGGCTTCATACATTCTTATTGCATGTCCACCGCTCAGAACAATGAGATTATTTCGATTTGGTGACTATTTTCACCTGGAGTTTGTCAGAATATTACAAGGTTGAAAAACTGTTGCCCTACTTGAGCTCTTGATGAAGACTTTCTATTTCTGTTTTGCTCTCTGTCAGCTCCTTGTTGGTCTCAAAATGAGCCAGAATGTGGGATTTCTGGTTGGAACATGAGTTAAATGTTGCAACTTCCACTTCTTTGACTCACTGCTCTTCATGTATGTAGCATTCCTGTGCAGCATGTCATTCTCATGTTGCTCCCCTTTCATTTTTTTGATAGAAAGGTGACCAGATTGCCCCCAAAGTCCACAATAGATGACCCACCTTGTTATCTTGACATTCATTGCTCATCTGGCATCTTGCTAAACAATTAAAGTAGTCAATAAAGACACCATATAACTTTGTTAGAGTCTCTGCCAGGTTGGGATTGTATATCATTTCCCTGATTGAGAAGGCCACCAACAAGAAAGAGCTGCCTGCCAGGTGGGTGGAATAAGCAGGGGTTTCCACTTTGGGGAAGCCAGTATGAGTATAGTGGATCCAATGGTAAGGATGACATCTTGATGCTCTGTTACTCATCTCATCTTTCTGCACAATCCAATGGGTGTCAACCCACGGACTCTCAAAAAGATGAGGGAATAGCTAAAGAGGGCCAAGCTTGACAATGTTTCAGATTTGATGTTATTAATGGGTGGCTGTGAGAGCCATTCCAGAACGCCTCTCACAGCCACCCATTATATTTTTTGTACACATCACAAAAGTGCATGTAATCATCTTGGGCCGCTCTGGGTTCAATCCTCACAATATGCATCTTTTTTTAAATGCCTCAACCATACAATAACCAATGAAATTTCAGTCAGGAGAAGAATTTGCTTTTTTAACTTCCCATGAGCAGAAAATTCCTACTGATTGTTCAATTGTGTGTTGAAACAGGAGTTGAACACAACAAGGCCCAATCAATTCAAGCTTGACAGCAATCCTGATCATTAGGAATCCTAGACTCACATGACAATATAATGTCCCCTTCTGGCACCTCTGAATTTCTTATTATGGAAAGTGTAGCTATAAATATGTTGTTTGGTATCTGGATTTGCTCACCGTTTACACTGCATGTAAAGCACACATTTACACATAGTGTAAATGATGGACATTTTTAGATTAATTCCCAGGATTATCAATCATTTACAGTACAATTCCAGATGAAATTCAAAATTTACTCCCAATTTACAGGCACTGTAAATGACAGGTATTTATTGAGAAAACTTAAAGTTTCCTTCACATTTAAATTGAGTTTACAGGGCCTGTAGTTCACAGCTTGCCCCCAGTGGGAACTGGAAGAAAGGTCACGGACATCAGCTGAGTCTATGCACCCACAGCTTGAGCACTTACTCACCGTGGATTCACCTTCGCACTTGAATCGCCTTCCAATAGACCCTTCTGTGCCCACACTTTCCTCTCCACCTGAAATCACAATCGCCGTGAAGGCAAAGCTTCTGCAGCGACATGTCAGCCATGGAGATGCCTCTGGTCGGGCAGCATAAGCATGCTGCAACAGCGCTCGAGCTGCGGTTGCTTATCCAGCTTGTTGATCCTCCAGCGTAGAAGGCTGCGCTACGATTGTGCCACTCCTGGAAGATAGCTACAGCTCAGTAGAGTCCCCCACTCTGGCTATTGGCATAGACACAGTTCAGCTCGGGATAACGGAGACCGACAGCGGCATCGCAGGGGTTGACAGCGCCAGTCGAGTGGAGACCTCTCCACTGTCACACAGGTTCCCTGCTCCTGTTCTTCTTGCCGATGAGGGTCTGGTCGAGCTTGGGGGGCTAGATAAGTACCTACATGCAATGGATCAGTCGCACGACCAAAATTACGTGAAGATACTCACTGAGATCGCGAACAGCGCCAGCATCAAACGTGGCCAATGGGACCGCAGAGCCGTGCAAGGGAACTCGACTAAGGCAGTAGTACAAAAGAGTCTGCCTACAATGAATCAGCGCTCGGACGCACTCGAGGATTATGCACGCACCTTGGATAACTTGGCAGAGGGTTCTGACTCACTTCAGCTTCCCGCTCCTGCTCGTGTCTTTGACAAGGGTAAGGTTGAGCTTGGGGGGCTGGAAGGATTGAGTGAGAGCAATCAGCAAGTCAGATCTGCTTTGCAACGCACTCCCACGGCAGTAGTCATCGCTGCCGTGAAAGATCCTTTGGACTCCTCGCCGCCCGTGTTGTCGGTCCCGTCAATGCCCGAGCCATCCATCGCTGCTGAGCTCAAGAGCACAGAGCTTGGAGGGCTAGTGGAGGATCGGCGTGAACGACCTGAGACTGGTCTCGCATTGCGAGGTTATTGTGTCTCGCAGCTTGTAAATTGTTTCGAAGCGATGGCTTTGGGTTCCCCTCGCACAGAGTTCTCCGCACCAGTAGTTGAGTTTGGGAGGCTCGAAAAAGCTCATCTGCATTGCATCGGCTTGCGCTGCAGCGCACCACAGACAAACTCACTGTGACCAAATCTGTGGGCACTAGCCGCCATGGTCTTCCTTCATCCGTACCCGCAATGTCTACATTGCCGGGAGCGCGCGCGCCACCGTCCACGTGTGCATCGACGAGTGCCACAGTGCAAACACCTGCATCGGGTGTGGGGCTTCAAAAGCTCGCCCTCGTTCCATCGGGTGGTCTCCAGATCGATGCTGAGCTTGGGGGCAGAATAGGGCAACAAAGCGGAAAAAAATTAATTGCTCTTGGAAGATACAGTGTGCTACCTCCGTCCCTCGCTGTTGAAAACATGGCTTTAAATTTTGCATTCAGAGAGGTTGACGTGCTCATGGGACTCAAAGTCGAAGAGTTCCATCATGAAAGTTGAACATTTCAGAACATTCTGTGATAGACTCTTCTTGAGCCGATGCCTCTTGGGTGTGCCGAATATTGCTCCCTACTCTCCCAGTGCTTGATGGTACAGGTCCGTAACCGTATTTACGGCCTGTGTCTCCATAATTTTACGGCACGGCTGCGAGCCCTAGTTCCGGACCTCCGGACAAGTGTGACATGACGAGATTGATGGCCTCATCGGCTTCTATAAATAAAGTGTTCTCATTTTCGGTTCTCATTACTACCGCCCGCGCTGCGCTGGGCTCGACACATCACATGGATTCTCTTACACCACATTGTTTCCATTTAATTCACCCACCCGACCTATTCCCTCAGCTCCCAGATCCATCATGGGGGGCTGCATAATTGTTGGATGGGTTCCGAAAGTACCCCGTCTCGCTCTCCCGCTGCAACGGCCTACTTTCGTGGGGGGCAGGGTAGGGTACCCAGGGTCTGGTGTGGTATGGTATGATGGGAACGCAGCGACTACAGATTGGGTATGGTCTGGTATGGGTATTGGGAGTGAAGTGACCACGGCATGGAGTGGATTTGGAGAGGCAATGGAGATGGAGACAGAGTGGATGCAAAGCAGCTCACAGAGTTGGAATTGAAGTGCCTCGACAGAGGAATGCAGGGCAAAATTTTTTCTTGCTTATCTTCTTCCAATTGATACTAGTGGAATCAGACTCGGTTTTTATCCTACCACAAACATTTCCCTTTCTGGTGTGATGAATATCTTGTTCCTTTCTATTTAGCACCCATTTAGCGCCCATCAAACGTGTGAGATATTACTATATATGGCCAGATCTCAGAGATCGATCATGATCGAACCTGATCTGCACTCCATTTTAAGTTTTAAGTACCCTAATACAATGAGTGGTACACTGAGTGCCATTTGGTAATGTGGTGGAAGGGCCCAGGGAAGCAGCGGGGTAGACAGGGCGCACATGGCACAGCCACGCGCCTGACCTGCGCCCCGACAAATGCGCCTACGATGCTGCCGCACAGAGTGGTCCCGCTTTAGACAGGAGGCAGCGCCTCAGAAGATGTCTCTAGGTTTTTATAAAAAAAGCCGCCTCTAAGGTACAGTCATTTATACAAAAATGACCCGTCTCTCCTGATATAGGCTTTTTATAAAAAAAGTGCCGTTTACGTCTGCCTACCATGCAATGTATATTATTGTAGAGCACTAATTCCGTTTGTGGATCGCGGTGACCATGAGCATCATGTTGAAGTGACCGGTGTCCACGTCCGTCACTCGGGAAAAGCAGATGACCCTCGCAAACGCGTGGGGATTCATTCGGAATTACTACGTACTTATAAAACATCTGGCAGGAACAAATATAACTAACTAAAGAGCAACTGGAGAGAAATAATCCAAAGAGAGTACAAGTAGGCATAGCATATTGTTGCGCAATGTACCAAGTCAATCAGCAACAGTGGCGGCTCGGTGACAGCGAGTGGCGGGAATTCCAATACATCGGACATCATCGTAGCGCCTGCGCCACACCGGAAAGAAGGCGCCGGGGCTGCATTGGACAAGAAGGTGCCAGTGATGGTTCCGATAAAAACTTGACTTGATGAACTTGAAGACATTAGGCTCAAAAAAGTAATTTCCCCACACAAAGCTGCGACATTTCTCCCATACCGGTGGTCCGGAACCAACAGACCATGAACGTTGTGTAAACTGGCAGCGACATGTTTGTAGCCGTAGAAGCCTAGCTGACTGGCACTGCCCTGTGCTAAGCGCCCTCTGAGAGAATAAATGTCGCCTCTCGTTCGAGTCCAAGATAAACCGGTCAGAAATCACCACGAAGAGAAACTGATGTCGGCGGCCACCAAAAACCCCTTGACTCCAACTACGAAACCTAATGTTTTTGGTGCGCAGAATTTTGAAACGCTTAGCATGGGCTCAAAAATGACGTTTGATCGCAGGTGGCACAGGGGGAAACGGCGGAAAGGGTGGAGATAAAGGCGGCAAGGGCGGTCTTGGGGGGCGACCGAAAGTCGAGTTGGACGATAAATCGGGCTTCCAAGACATCCATGGTGAGTTATCACCATTACGGGTCCTCGACGCGATCCAAACCAAGCACAAACTCACATTTTTCAAAGGCGGCAAAGGCGGCGACGGCGGCGAGTGCGACCACACCGTTAAACACTATGGCACAGGCGGTGACGGCGGCGTGGGCCAAGGCCCAGTATTCGAGAGACCACTTGGCTATAAGCTAGCCCCTCTTGCAGATCCGGCGATGGCTGTGGAACTGTTCTGCAGCACATACAACTTGAGCCATATCCACAACGACCTCGTCGACCAGGGGTTCGCGACGGCTGGGGATCTGTACGAGATAACGGGTACCGAGCTGGAGGACGCGGGGTTCAAGCCGGGACATATCGCGGGGCTGAAGAAGGCGTTGAATTCCGCACTGAAAGCCTACTGCTAAGGATTCTCAAACCACGCTGGGCGCTGCATCAGGAAAAATCAGGATGAATACATAGTCCTATGTAGCCGAGGTAGCTCGCGTAGTACTGTCGTTAACCCCCTGATATATAGCCCAATATAGCTGGCTGTCAAAACTACGTAGTACTATAATAGGCGTTGTAGCTGCGTGCGTCGGCTACATACCGCCGTAGCACTGTAGTTCCGTAGCCTACAAAGCACTATGTAGCTTATGATAGCTGCATTGCTTCTCAGCCACCATGCAGGATTCTCATATATGAAAAACAAAGCATATTTAAATTCAAAGGATGTAATATTCGAGACAGCTATCGAAAGAGCGTACCGCGCGCACGAGCGCTGCCAGGACCGCGTCACGCGCACAATATATATATATATAAACTTTACCAATGCCGACCTGATTGCATGTTCCCCTACACAGACCGACGCCTAGCAGATCGGGCCTCCACTGCGGGTCGGCGTGGACTTCAGGGAGCCTGAACGGCGGCAGGTCGTTAGTCTCTGGATGGGAGAGATCAATAGAGAACAAAGGAAGGCAGGAACATGCTGTACATTTCACATTGCAGCGGTCGATGTCGCCATGACGCACGTCCGGTTCCTGCACCTGGCCAGTCACGAAGCATGTAAGACAGAAAAAAGGGGTATGCGTGCATACACCGTGCCTCAACGCGTTCGATGCTGGCTACGGGATCTGTGTGTAGATGGCGAGCAGGGTGCGGCTTGAGGATGGTGTGATGGTTCTGGGGGAAGGGTATGGTTGAACAGCAAAACAAGGAAGTCAAATCTTGATAAGCTTGCAACTTGAGACTTGAGGGAAGTTTACTTGAGAGGCGCTTGGCTTGTCTTGAAGGCGGGAGAAATTTGGCTTTGAAAGAAGCTCGCCGAAAGAATGAATCCTTAGCGAATGAGATGAATCAGAGGTCTGAGAAGAGAGGACTGACAGAGGAGAGAAGAGCAGCACAGACAGCACCCAGAGCAGACGAGGGAGGGGCAGGAAGATGGGAGGGGCAGGAAGATGGGAGGGGCAGGAAGATGGGGGGAGAAGACAAGGCAGATAGTGACGATGGTTGATGTTGCCATGGAGATACAGATCAAATCACGCCATGGCCGGAGTCTGAACGACTTAGTCCTCTACTTCAAGTTGTCGCTCACTAATCTGGCATTCATGATCAGTATCGACATTCAAATCCACCTCAGCGGCGCTTTTCCAGGAGCAGATCCTGGTGTGCAAATGTTCATCTGGATTTGGGGAAACTCGACATAAAAGTGGTCTGTCCCAAAACGGCAAGTCCGCTGTAGCGTGTGATAGAGAAGGCACGGAGCAACACGGTCCGACATAGCAATCAGTCTGAACAATGATGTGCTACATGTCGATCTGCCACAGCTACGTAGAGCTATTTGGGGTTGGCGCGTAACTACCAGAACTACAGCTACTCCTTGAGCTACATAGTTGATGTGTGGTCCTATGGTGAGCTACATCTCACTACATATTTAACAAGGGAACTAATTCCCAGACAGTTTTTCCTGATGTGGGCTTGCCCGGTATTACCTAGCCTCTTCAAGCTTGAGTGTCTCTCAACTTCACCATGATGTAGACTCGTTGTAATTTTGCGCACTATGGATACGCCTTTTCAGGCCGGATAACGCCAAGAGTGATTTCCCATGTGAGATTATTGTCGCCGATAGTCCGTTGACATTATTCTCGGGCGGATTCGAAGCAATACAACCGAGGCTCTGGATCTAGATTCCAGAGAAGGTGGGTGGATTTGCGAAGGACGGAAGGCTCTCGTCCGAGTTGGAGGTGACTCCAGGTTCGCCGAAGTGCTTGCGCAGATTCTCAGAGCAAGTTCATTTTGCTACTAAGTAGACCGTGAATATGGTTCGTGTGATGGGAGAGCGCGCAGTTAGTGGAGTACTGAAGTAGGTTTGTCAGGCGGATGGTATAGGACTGTGGCAATAGACATTGAGGAAGTGGCTGTGCTCCTCAACTTCTTGGGTTTGCGAATGCGTAGAGGTACTTTGACGCGGTCGACTCTGAAAAGCTTTGCAGGGAAGACTTTTGTATTTGGAAGGCAAGGGCGCGCCTCAGACAAAAATAACGGTAGGCGCTCCATCACGCCGCAGCGACGGGATGAGACGAGACGAGACGACTCAGAGATCTAGATACTACACTGGCAAGCTTTCCACTGCATGGATCCAAAAGACATGCAGTCACTCTTCCTCAGTACAAGGCTGATTTTCCTACCGAACCATTGATATTTTTCGAGCCATGGGAGAGCGCGCGGTTAGTCGAGGAGCAGGTTTGTCCAGCTGATACATGGGTAGCAAGGGGTAGCATTGAGGTCGAATGTTCGGCAAGCAAATGGCTGTGCATCCCTCTCCCGCCATCAAATTACTTTTGCGCATCAACTGCCACGAGAGTCGAAAACGATGTCAACCTTACCTCCCGAGTTAGAACGAGAGATATTCGAAATTGCCGCGTTGTCGGAATCTGTCACCATACCCTCTCTCCTACGGGTTGCTCGTCGCGTTCTCGAATGGTGAGCAAGCAACAGGAATTTCAAGCTACGATGAATAGGAACGTTCCCCAAGATTGAGCCTTTATTATACAGAGTACTCTTCATTGATGGCTCTCTGAAGGACCAGGCTTGCCACCGGGCCTTTCTGCTGAAACCCAATGTGTTGGCAAACGGCGTTCAGCATGTGATGCTTCCTCAAGGCCACTGGCCGACAGAGGATACACATGCATTGCTGCGACTTTGCGGGCCACGATTACTGTCTCTTGCAGGTATTCACCAACCCGAGTTACTCTCAGCCCTCTCACATCTGTCACAACTCCGTCGCTGGAGCGGCAATCTCGAGTGTCTCTTCGGCGGTTATCCTGCCATAGACCTTAGCAGTTCCGCGTTCCGCACCCTCACGCATATGGATATCTGGGACGGAATCGGAACAGATGATGCAGTTATCTGCCCCGGTCTCGCCGCGCTGCCCTGCCTCACCCATCTCAGCCTGCCCAATTGTCGGTATGGGCACGTCTTGGTCCCCCGCATATTCGTGCAATGCCTGCATTTGCAAGTTCTGCTTTCAACCTCCAATACTGCAGAAATCCTGGCAGCGAATCCGCCTACGAAGGACATGCGCTTTGTCTTCAGCTTCCCCCGCAGTTATTGGAAAGATTGGGAAGTGGGGACGCGAGGGGCTATCGACATCTGGGCGGCAGCCGACGAGTTTGTGGCGCGGAAGCGCCGGGGCGAAATTGAAGGTTTGTGCTCGGACACATGGTTGCGCATTTATTAATCAAACTTGCATCAAAGCCTCGTGTTTTCTCTTGGACCAGCAGTGAAATGTGTGCTCATGTACGCGTTATTCATTATTCCTATTTTATTTCTCCGGATTTCGCGACCCTCTGAGGCTCTGGCAGCGCACAACCGCGCCGGCCAAAACAAAACGATTTCAAAAGAAGAATCCGAGAATGGGTCCGGACCTGGCACGTCTCTGAACTTGCCAGTACTAGTATTCTCTGCCATCGACGTGGCGCGGCGCGCAAATTTCTTACCGTCCGCGTCACGTCAACGCCTGTAATTTCTCAACTAGTCGAATCTCGAGGGATCGACATAGGTAGCGTGGGATTAATAAACCCGTATTCTTATTGTGGTCCGGATTTCCAACGCAACACATACTACCGGCGTCGAAATCTGCCCGGACTCGATAGCGTAACAATATGGCGAAATTCCCGTTTCCTTGAACTGCAATCTCGTGTAGGTCTAATTCCCTCCTGCTGCGGTCTTTCCCTCAAATTATTCATTCGGCTCTCTTCTTCCCTTCTGAATTCGCTTACCGACCGGATTCTAACCCGGGTAAGTTTTGTTTCGTACTTGTTTTCTCCCCAACACAAACTTGCAACTCGCACAAGCAAGATCTTGTTGAAGAAGTATGTACCGCTCTCGTTTTTATTTTTTATTTATTCCCCTAGGTGCGTTTCCATTTTCGTACTCTATCTAGTCTGGATATTTAATCCCGTCCCGTCCCGTCTTAGCATCTCTAGTCAAGAATCTGGCAATTTCAATTTTAATTTCACACGCTCAGCTACTTACTTTGGACTTTGAATCTAGTCTAACCAACCGAGTTGAATGTGAATGTTCACTAAAGTAGTAAAGAACTATCGAGGTCAGGTCACTTTGAACCTTCCAATCTTTCTCAAGACAAGACGTCACCGCTTACAGTTCTCGAAGCATTTTATCTCAGACCTTCTTCAATTCTCGCTCCGACTTGATCTGTGCGTGTATGTACCTGCACAATTCCCGCACGCACAGCTGACCTGGATTTTCGCGACTTTGAGAAATCCCGACTTCAGCACGCAACGTGGGGGCAAAAGAGATTATATTCAAATATGCTACTTACTTACATGGATGACTGGGTGCATACACTACTGAATCCCCTTTTGATTCTGAATGTGCGCTAACAATGGCAAAGTCAGAGCACGGCCTTGACTCGAGGAGTGGTTTTTTTGCTTACCTGCTCGCGGCGTTCCCGCGCACCAGTGTAAGTTGCACCACCCGCTGCAAAGGAACGAGCTCGCCGACGTGCTCTGTTTGTGAGAGTATTGAGCGTACGGAAAGTAACTCAGGTCGGGGGCGATGCACGATGCGTCGAGGATGCGGCGGCAGCAAGTCGCTGGCGGAAGCGGCAAGTTACGATACAGGTCTCGAGGAGCGCAGCGGCGATAGCTGCCGAGCCTGCGCCGGTGCGCCGCGCGCTGTGTAGGAACGTCGTGGTGTATTCACTAGGGACATAGTCAGTGGGGCGGAGGTGGATGGGGAAGTAAGAGAGGTGCCTGCGCTCCTTCTGCCCGCTGGGCACGACGTGCTCGTTATCGGCCGCAGAGCAGCTGAGCCGCATGCGAGATGCTCCCTGCCGATAGGGAGGGTGCGCGCCGCCGTCAGCGAGGATGGGCTAAAGGAAGGGACTGCGCAGACACCTCCCCGTCTCGTTCCCGTTCCGCCAGGCGAGTGTCGGGGTCGGTGTATCATCTGCGCTCGGGTTCTCGATATGCGTGTGTGGTTGAAACTGAACCGCGGGTGAGGGCGATTGAGGCGCGGGGCCGGAGAACGCGCACGAGGAATGAGGGTGGGGAGCCTGCCACGCGGACCCAGTGAAGGTGTACGAGTGGTGGCAGCGGTTGTCGTACCCGATGAAGGCCGAAGCGGCTTGCGACGTCGGGCACACAAAGTTGTAGCCGTACTCGATGTCGGTGTCGGTGTCGCCCTGGAGCTCGAACGCACAACGTGTACGGTCGACGGACGGAAGTACCATGCACGAGCAAGACACAGATGACGAATAAATGGCACAGTGCGCTACACGATCTCGGACTGGGAACTAGCGCGAAGGATGAGCACGCGTATGATAAGTCGAAATGAGTCCACACACCTGCATGCTGCAGCCCGTCCTTCTCACTCCTGGATAGACCGCGGCACGTTGGGCGTGCCAGCGGGTCCAGTGGGGCCGCCAGACTTGGACTTGCCGCCAGATTTAGCAGCGGGTGCCATATTGCAGCGCGTTATATCGTTATGGGACTGCGGAATCTTGCAGTCAGCATCAGACCTGCGCGTCGTACAGCGGGTAGCTCACGCGAAACGGTCGAGAAAAGTCCGCGCAGGCTGTATACATGGATATCAGTGAGCTTGCTGCGAGAAAAAAAAGAGCGCGAGGCAGCCTACGTGTGTTGGACGCGGATTTGGGGGGAATGCGGTATGGTTAACTTCCGGAAGACAGGAAAATTCTTGCTCTATCTTTGTTGTAGCGCGAGGCTAAAAGTATCGAGATAGCACATGGCTTTTGAGACCTACAAAAGACGGTTTCGAAAGAAGCTGCGCAAGAACAAGGCTGGCACAATCTGCACGGCACTCGCAGACAACCGCGCACTTCAAGAGCCTTACGTAACAGCATTTAGCGCCACACACCGCAAGTGGCTGTGCGTCCTCTCCTGCCATTAAATTACTTGCTTTGTTCGATCAACGATGTTGACCTTGTGGCGTTCAATCGCAGGTCGGAAAAGAGGGAAGGGGAGACGGGATGGGCAGAAAGCCGACGACGGTGTGGGCGGGCTTGGGGAGCAGCCGAACGCCGAGATAGACGATGCATCCAACGACCAACACGGTGATGCAGCCGCGATCCCCTACTACGCCCTCCGTCAACTCATCCCATGCATGCAGTAGTAGCACCACAGAACAACACACCTGCATCTAGCCCTTCAACTCCCACCCAGAAACACCGGGTTCTCTACGGTGCGCCGAGTTGTGAAACGCCTAGCATGGGCTCAAAATGTCGTTTAATCGCAGGTGGCATCGGAGGAAACGGCGGAAAAGGTGGGGAGCAAGACGGCAAGGGCGGTCTCGGGGGGCGACCGAAACTCTAGTTGGACGATAAATCGAGCTTCGACATTCATGGTGAGTTATCACCATTACGGGTCCTCGACGCAATCCAAACCATAACTCACATTTCTCAAAGGCGGCAAAGGCGGCGACGGCGGCGAGTGCAACCATACCGTTCAACACTTTGGCATAGGCGGTGACGGCGGCGTGGGCCAAGGCCCAGTATTCGAGAGACCATTTGGCTATAAGCTAGCCCCTCTTGCCGAGCCGGCGATGGCTGTGGAACTGTTCTGCACCGCACACAGCCTGAAAGAAGATATCAAGGACCTCCTCGTCGACCAGGGGTTCGCGACGGCTGGGGATCTGTACCATGTGAAGGAGACCGATCTGGAGGATGCGGGGTTCAAGGTAGGGCATATCTCGGGGCTGAAGAAGGCGTTGGATTCCGCACCGAAAGCCCCCTGCTAAGGATTCTCAAATCACGCTGGACGCTGGGCTTGCGCGGTATTACCTACCTAGCCTCTTCAAGCTTGAGTGTCTCTCAACTTCACCGTAGACTCGTTGTAATTTTGCGCACTATAGATGCACCTTTTCAGGCTGGATAACGCTGGAATGAAGGGAAGGAAGTCGTGCACATAAATTGCACGCAAGAGCATTTTTTCACATTTCTTCGGAAGCACGCCGGGTGCGCTGCCCGGTCTTGTTCCAAGCACAGTATTGAACCTAGGAGTGATTTCCTATTTTATTTTTCCGGATTTCGCGACCCTCTGACGGCGCACAACCGCGCCGGCCGAAACAAGACGATTTCAAAAGAAGAATACGAGAATGATCCTGGCACGTCTCTGAACTTGCCAGTACTAGTCTTCTCTGCCGTCGACGTGGCGCGGCGCGCAAATTTCTTACCATCCGCGTCACCTCAACGCCTCCAATTTCTCAACTAGTCGAATCTCGAGGGGTCGACATAGGTAGCGTGGGATAAATAAACCCCTATTCTTATCGTGGTCCGGATTGCCAACGCAACACATACTACCGGCCTCGAAATGTGCTCGGACTCGATAGCGTAACAATATGGCGAAATCCCCGTTTCTTTAAACTGCAATCTCGTGTAGGTCTAATTCCCTCCTGCTGCGGTCTTTCCCTCAAATTATTCAGTCATTCGGCTCTCTTCTTCCCTTCTGAATTCGCTTACCGACCGGATTCTGACCCGGGTAATTCAATGTAAGTTTTGTTTCGTACTTGTTTTCTCATCAACAGACTCGCAACTCGCACTAGCAAGATCTTGAAGAAGTATGTCCCGCCCTCGTTTCATTTATTCGCACTCCAGTCCCCTAGGTGCGTTTCCATTTCCGTACTCTATCTAGTCTGGATATTTAATCCCGTCCCGTCCCGTCTTCGAATCACTTGCCGTCCTCCCATCCCATCCCATCCCATCCCGTTTTAATTTTCAGTTTTTTACCATTCAAGTCAAGAATCTGGCAATTTTAATTTTAAATCTCACACACTCAGCTACTTACTTTGGACTTGAATCTAATCTAACCAACCGAGTTGAATGTTCACTGGAGAACTATCAAGGTCAGGTCACTCCAATCTTTCTCAAGACAAGACGTCACCGCTTACAGTTCTCGAAGCATTTTATCTCAGACCTTCAGTTCTCGTTCCGACTTGATCTGTGCGTGTATGTACCTGCACAATTCCCCACCGCACGCACAGCTGACCTGGATTTTGATTTACAGAGTGCGACATGCGTGCGGATCTTGACGCAGACTCAAGTACGCAACCCACAACTTTGAGAAATCCTGACTCCGGCAGTGGGGGGCAAAAGAGATTATATTCAAATATGCTACTTACTTACATGGATGATTCCACGAACTGGGTGCATACACTACCGAATCCCCTTTTGATTCTGAATGTGCGCTAACAATGACAAAGTCAGAGCACGGCCTTGACTCGAGGAGTGGTTTTTTTGCTTACCTGCTCGCGGCCTTCCCGTGCACCGATGCGAGTTGCACCACCCGCTGTGAAGGAACGAGCTCGCCGATGTGCAAGGCAATCTGTAGTGCTCAGTGTCTTCCAAATACCAAAATTCCACAGTTTCTGTTATTTTTAAGCCTCCATGGAGTCTTTCCACACCAAACCGCTGTGTTCTGGCCCAAATTCAGGCCAGAGGAAAACAAACAGAAAAAAAAATAAAGAAGGTAAGGTGAATTGGATCCAAATATTCTTAGGATGTACTAGGGCTCTTGACAAATAGAATAGCATCATTTCCGCTGAATTTCGAATTTTTTGTCCTAGTCGCACTCAGTTGGGGGGCCTGTCGAAATGTTGAATAAGTCAAATGAGTCACGTGTCACGCCCCCTGTCGATTTGAACAAAATAATCCAGTAACACATGTCCAGACCAATCAGCAGTAAACCCAGGCCTGGTTGTCCCAGTGCAACCAGCGATTGGCAAATGATATGCCATTAGCGGATGATTAGCCAACGGTGCCTGCATATCGGCTGGTGGTGAGGATTCCCCTGACAGTCTAAAGAGGGGGTCACATTGGGTCACATGGGGTAACTTAATTGTCCATGAGCCCTATCTTAACATGGTTATAGCCTTCAATCAACATGGAACTGGGGTTGAAGCAGATTTTGCAATTAATGAACGTTGCTTGGGAAATTTTTGAATTGGAACAAAAAAACTTATGCAATGATTTTTCAGCTTTTGAATTCCAGAGTGAAGAAGAAGTTGTTGGTTGTACGGTGTTGTGATCTCTGGCAACTCATAAGATGAGCCCCTTCAA
Organism: Mycena galopus ATCC 62051; assembly: GCA_014925785.1. Lineage (NCBI taxonomy): Eukaryota > Fungi > Basidiomycota > Agaricomycetes > Agaricales > Mycenaceae > Mycena > Mycena galopus. The sequence goes on from WIQG01000142.1 coordinate 257,004, forward strand.
TCCGTAAATGTTTGAGGGACAAATAAGACCTCAGAACCAATGGAAGGAATGTATTTACATGAACAGCAAATGCCAGACAGTGTGGGATTCAACCGTGTCCCATCACAGTAATACCCACTAAACCTCCAAAATAACGGTTTTGTTGCTTATACTGGGGTTTGAACCCATGCAAAATCATGGCCCAGTGATCTCTAGTTTACCCAGAGACCAAGGTGCATGGATAACCACTCAGCCATGCAACCTCCAGCAGAAGTTTGTCTTGCTCATATACATTTCCAGAGTTCAATAAGTGAATAAGATGAAACATTTCAGATCTGTATACTATGCTAATCCTACCTTCACTTGAGAGTGAAAACTGATCAGATTGTGAGGATCAGTAGATCCCCCTCAAGGAAATGTTGCTGCTGACAGGAAACTAATGATGACTCCTCACATTTATGGTAACAACCTCCTGCAGATGGTCAACTCTTAAGCTCAAATTTCAGAGGTTGAATATATGTGTCCCTCTATTGAAGATCAAGCAATCTTCCTTGGATATTTCAAGAGAGAGCCATGAGGCCTGCTGCGGTCTGATTAGCCTGTTTGTGATGCAGCCATTCGAGCCATCTGATGGCTGTTTGGTGTTGTGTAAACTGATGGCTAATGGCCGATGGATGGCTGACAAAATAAAGTCAGTGTATGCTCTTTTCTGCTAGAAAGAGTGTCAATGAGTGTTATCACACGTGGACCTTAAGGAATGCCCCTAGACTGCATGAGACCTCCAAATTCAGCAAAATCAATGATTTTGGGCCTGTTAGACCCGTGAGTGGAACTGATCACCCATACATGAGCTGAACAACTCAGAGGCAACTCAATGACTCCAAAAATATGGGCAAGCATTGAAGCCATTCAAGCCATTAGCCATCAATTTGCGCAATGCCAAACAGCCATCAGATGGCTCGAATGGCTGCATTGCAAACACTCTATTGATCATGAAAAGTCTTGAAAGGTTCATGAATGGTGCTGGGACATAATGTCTTAGGAACTAATCCTGCTCATGCCTCTATCAGAACCTGCGTACAGGGCTGGGAAGGCTGATGAACAGATTTGGTGTAGTGGTTTGTGCAGAGTAGATGGATAATCACCTGTATACCGACTAATCACTGACTACTGCCAAGAATCTATATATATAAGTACATGTTTGCCTTTGGGACTATCAGAAGTAAGATAAAAAGAAACATAGCTACAGAGAGTGGTTGAACACTCTCTGTCGGTGGTTTAACACCCAAACTAATCCCTTACACAGACCACCTATCAATTCTCCAGGGCTTCAACAAGTTGAATATCAACCATTCCCGCCATGCGTAGATTGTGAGTTGTTGGGTCTTCTACCTCATCCAGGATATGATCCAATTTTGGGTGGTGCTGAAAGATCCAGATCATTTGAAGTAGTCCCATACCATCCAAGCATGTATGAGCCTGAACACCTGTGAATAATACCATGGACAGAACCAGCATTATGATTGAGGCACAAAGCCCAACCAAGGTCTGTCCAAAATCCCCATGTGAGCTCAAGTGTCAGCTAGCTCAATAGACTCACAGCAATTAAGCTAATCTAACAGATACGAGGACTATTAGATACAAAAGTGCTTTGTGATTACCACTTACATCCAATCTAGCAGCAGGCAAAGGTGTTGATAATGGTATATATCCAACTGCCAAGGATGGAGGCTCTTGATCTTGTGGTGTGCTTTGTTCTGAGGTGTTAAAGAACCCATATTTCATTGTCAATGGGGGTGGTTTGATGTGTCCAGCTGAAAATTAGTTAGTCAGCTGGAAAAAATCAATGCCTCAACATGTACCTGCCCAAAGAACTGCTGAGACCAGATTTGATAGTGCATTTTCAATGTCATGCAAATATAAAGTGGGTCCTCCTGCCAGTCCCAGAAAATCACTCAAAAATCTATAAGAAAGTAAGACCCACAGAAATATACATCAAACATGATAATAGTACCGGTCACCATATGATAATTCAAACTCAAAGTTTGTTATTGGGTCCGAATACATCTGTCCTGAACCACGCAAGTTGGAAATCAATGATGCCCACTGATAGGACAACCATAAATCCACTGGTCACTGTTCATTGCAGATCACTTACTGAATCCCCTTCAACCAATGTATCTGCAATGCTGCCTGTAGGCAGTGAATAGATTTGCCATTTTGAATCTTCTTTGTAAATTGTAGGATAGAGAGTAGAAGCAATAATTGCCCTTGATCCTGGGTCAACTTGTCCATGTTGTGATATCAAAGATCGTGTGCACTGAAGAAACTGCAAGTTGGACACTGTTGCATTTGCTTTCGGATTCAGAGCAACTGGCAATCCTGCCTGATCAAAGGAATCCAGCACCTGGTTTGTAGTGTATAGAAGGATAGAGTCTGGGGTCTTCACATTCTGAACAAGTTTTATAAGATCATAGCCTATGTAGGAGATGAGTGACAGCCAAATTATTTGAGTGGCACTCACTCGGAGCAGGAGCCAAAATTGAATCTCCTGTTGCTAGAGTCACATTATAAACTGGGCTTTCTGGTGTGACCCGTGAGTCAGCATCAGTGCTTATTATGTCTATTCCGGAAGTGACATTGACATTGACTCCTGGGACATAACCACATGTAATGTTGAATCCTAAAGCAGAGACATTTGGTATGTTGCTTCCAGGATGGATGGATGTCAATGAATCATATAAACTTCCATTGAATAAGCCAATTGTTGTTGATGAATCAAATCCTTGTATTGTTGGCAGGCATTCAACAATGTTCTTCATAAAGGTTAGCGTCAGACTATAGAATTGTTAGTTGCAAGTGAAGTGCAGAAAGCTCAAGAAGACTCACTTGTGTTCAGAGCTATTCCACTGTGGAAGGCCTTGAACCTGAACCGTAGACAGTACTGATGAGTTGAATGTTTGCACAGAAACCAAAGCTGGGGTTGTGACATGAAGGGTGGAGACAGCCAGTAGGTACACAAAAATAGCCAGATTGCTGGACACAGATACCAGCAATGTGAATTGTTGGTTTAGAGTCGCCAAAGATGCTCCAATACCACTCCAAGCTGAAATCTTGTCATGGCTTGCTGTCAAGGTGGAATGACTCCGAATAATAGCACTTTTTGACAGCCTCTGTGTCAAATAGAGTAAGACTGCATAAAAAATCTGGGAAAGTCAATACTATGGCTTAATAGGAAGATTATTGCCATACTGTTCCAAAAGTGTTTGCTCCAATCTTGTACCAAGATGCTACACTTGTCTGATACTCCAGAGGAAAGACAATGTGATGTTCTTCATGTGAGATGAATATTGCAAGTAAGGATAGATGCAGAAAGACTGCTGCAATGTGGAGACTTGTGCAGACTATTTGAAGCCATTTGGTTTGTGAATGCAATGATGACTGAGCCTTTGCTGAAAAATAATGAGTATATGCATTTAGGGAATTGAAAAAGTATTTCACTGCAGTTTATTTTGTCAGAAGTATTCAGTCTTGTTGCTGGATATAGTGGATTTGTGATTTCAACTCCAACGGGAGTCACGGAGCCGGCCGCACGCAAATTGAATTCACTGGGATGTTCAAGATTTGGCAAATCCTGATGACCTGTGCTTTGCTGCCACCACCAAAGCATATGGAGTATTCCAGAACCATGGACCCTGCTCCTGTCTCTGAAGGATACAAAGGCATGGGGAAAAGCCAGAGCCACCAGGATTGTAGTTGTTGCCAACCCAACTGAAACCTATATATCTGCTGTCTAGGTTTGTTTCTTGAGACAAAGCTTGCTTACCGCTACAAGACTTATCTGAATCTTGAGGTGAATCATCACTCAAGAGCATAAAGAACATCTTACCTTCATTCTTGCAAGTGGCAACTCCTGTTGAGCAATTGTGTTGCCTTGAAGCAGCACAGGAGGTGGGGCTGATTTAATCTCTACCTGATCCATAGGGAGATGGCCACCTTCAGGTATATTGATCAGAGGTTAATTCTCCCAAAATATGTGCATTTACCAATCCAGAAAAGTGTAGCTGTCAGAATAGACAGTGCATTCTCTATATCATGCAAGTTCAAGACAGTTGTAGTGTTCATTGCAGTTGGTTCAATATTGAGAAGATCCATCAAAAATCTATCAATTGTTCCTTTTAGCAATTGCCAAACATTTCAATGACCTACTCTTCTGCAATAGTGGCTAAACTTGATGTATAGTAACCCGTGGCCAGCATCTGTGACCACTGAAATGATCCAGTCAGTATAATAATACAAAAGATTGATCTCACCATACCGCATTGCCCCCAAGCAGAGTGACATCCCCATGGTCATCAAAGTCTAGGGTAGAAGACAGTTTCCATTCTGAAGATGTCTTGTAGATGCTTGGGACCAATGTGGAACCATTGAGCTTGCGTGTTTGGGTTAGGATTGTTCCAGATTGATGAACTAGTGATTTTGAACATTGAAGAAACAGCATCGATAATGTCAAGTTCTGGTCATTGTCCTGTATTTGGTTGAGCACTAGAGAAGGACTGGTGGCACCAGTAGAGTCTATTATATGCCCAGGCAAGTAGAGAATAACTGAATTGTTCATGACCAGGATGTCGTCTCCAAGTATTGCAATTGGCTTTTGGAGATCTGGTTCAATGAGAAGAGATGATATATATATATATATGCTGACCACATACCGAGACTTTGCTGAGATATTTTCCCCACTGAGCCTAGGGATATGCTTTCATCAAATGTTGAAACTCCTGCACTGAGATATCCGCAGGTAATGTTAATACCAGTAGCTGATACTATTGCTGCTCCAACCCCTAGGTTGACATCCTGCAACACCTCATACAGGCTTCCATTGAATAATCCCAGTATTTGTGAGTCGTCCAGGGAACCAATCCATGGCAGGGAATTTATAGGAAATTGTACCATATATGATAGACTCTGGCTGCAGAAGTCCTTAGTGAGCAGACACTTCTGAATTCATCACTGATACGCACGAGATATCTGAATAGTTGAATTCTGGATTCCCCAATGTGGTAACATTGACCAATTGTGAGCTTTGAAATATCTCAACAGATATGATGGCTGGCAGGGTAACATGAAGGATGGATATGGATGCAAGATATCCCAAAATTGTGACCGTGCCAACCATAGAAGTTAAAGTAGTTATTTGGGTGTGTAGTGTTGTTAGAGCAGACCCCAACCCTTGCCAAGCCGCAAGGGTGTCATGAATCACTGTCAAAGCCTGACCAGACCAAAGTCTCTGGTTCAGAGCCAGTTTCTGAGTGCAGAACAGCAAAATTGAACAAAACATCTGTAGAATTTTTAGTGAAAGAGAGATCAAGGACATGAGAGCATACTGTGCCAACACCCGTTGTTATAACAGTTGCTACCAGCGAAATTGTGGTCTGATACTTGATGGGGAAGGTAATTTTCTGTTCCCAATTTCCAAATGCAATGACCAAGAACAAAAGATGGACGAGAAAAAAACTGCTGTGCAGAAGGATGCAGCATAGCTGGAGCAAATGCCTTCGAAAAAGATTGTATGTGTAGTTGGTGCCTCTGCCTGGTTTCTGACTCGCAGCTATTGGTGTCTTCACTTCTCAGGGTACAGTGTTGAATTATAATACATACATTGGACTTCGAGGCTCAGAAGGCATGTAGAAGAGTCGTCAGGTTCGGAAAGAGAGTTGGTCATTGTTGGCAAGTAGCAATCTTCGCAGTCTTCTTCTATAGAGGAATATAGGTGGGAGCTGGTGGTGGTTGGTATAATCAGCAAGGGTAGAAAGGTAGATGATAGATGAAGAACGATCCGCAACTTACTCTCTTATATGTCCCGTCCAACTAGTGATCCGAAAAATAAATGTATTGGTATCAGGCGATGTATGCTGATACAGCAAATTCTCATGTCATGCAGCCGCGCCGCAATTCTCATGTTAATTGTGCTTAAACCTTTTGCCTTCAATGTACTCCCTGATGCTGGTGCAAGATAATTTCTACTGGATGGAATACTAGATAGTTTGGGTTGTTCTATTTACAATGGATTACATTTTATGGGCTTTTTTTGCTGTATCAAACTCTTTATAAAATTACACGATGCCCAAAAACGGAGCGCCAAGACTCGAAAACGGAACGCCAAGAGTCTTGGCGCTGGGCACGGTGTAATTTTAAGAAGTTTGATGGTGAGAAATTGCGACGCACCCACGTCTAATTATAACCAAATCGGTCTTGCAACCAATTTCGCCGTGACTAGAGGCAATGGACCATTCATCTCTCTGGAACTACCAAAGGCTATTGTGTCTTGTGCATTCCTTATGAAGGAATGTGAAAATCCAATATTAGGCTAACGTTGCAAACGACCAACGGGTGAATACGCCGTGGATGAGCGCCGGCTGTAAGCTAGAAACCAAAATCATGATCGGGAAAAAACCAGTTGCCTTAGTGTTGCCCTACGAGAGCTTACAAGATGCGAACCCGACAATTCTTTCTGCAACTGGGAGACAATTCCGGCTGTTCCTCCTATGCTTGGTGCATCTACTAGGTGGTACTTGAGTGAACCAAGACTTGATTTCTGGAGCTCCCAAATTGCACCCCAGGCCCTGGATCCACCGCCAATTATTCCCCAGTAGGTTCGGCTGTTGTCCACTTTTACTCCGCACCTACGCAGAGCCCGCGCAGACCGGATGATACTTTGAATGGACAGCCGAATAGTTACATCGACGACGCCCGTTACTATTTATTATTGCGTAGTTACCTACTACGCCCGCATCTTACCTATTTAGTGTCGCTTGCGCCGTTAACCGATTCTCTCTCTCTCAATTTACTCCGCGGCCCACCACTTCGATCGAATAATTTGAATTGAAGCTGACGTTTGATTGAGCGCGAAACTTGGCCGCGGAAGCAAGGTTGTATTACCCCTAAAAGGAACTAACGGCTACAGTACCTACATACACGGACCTCATTATTACGAGTATGTTACAGTCATCCGTACAGACCAATCAATGCAACAATATGCCAACATTGAGAGCCGCATACCTTTCACGAAACGATGGAAGGGAAATGAAAATTACTTAGGTACGAATATTACCGACATTGTATCCATCTGGGATGTATCGCTCGAAAGTATTGAATACCGCCAATACGAAGTTGGCTATTAGCAAGAAGTCGATATCGAACTGCATGTTCACATCAACCACGGCGACCGTCTCCCAACTGGAGACGCGCTAACGCAACTTGAAGCAGTAACCGTCGCATTCGCATGGGCATGAAGCCCTTTTTCGAGAATAGAACAAGGAGCATTGAACGGCAAAGTTGATACCCAGTTGGTGGCGAATGAACATATACAGGATATCCACCAACTCATCCGTCCAACCGGCATCGACCTCGATAGAGATCTCCGCGCCCGAGATAAGGTGGCAATCGACCCGCGCCCCGCAAAGATGGCATTGCTCGCGTTCCAAGCTTTTGAGGCCTTGGTCGCGTTGTTGCGAGAGAAAAAATCAAAATATTGCACATTACTGATGTGAGCCTGAGCCCACATATTTGAACTCGCTCACGAGTTCGACAATAAGATACGGCAGAGGGCCGTATATTATCCACTTGGATTTCGGAGTGCTGACGACTCAACACCTGGTTCTTCCCGCCATACATCCAGAACTGCGTCACCTTCTCTTGGAAGTCAGGGAACTCCGTAGGAAAGACGAGGCCTGCTCTACGGGATGCCCATGGTGTGGAATATGAAATCAGCGAAGGAGATTGAATTTGCGACGGGAGAATTGTGACAGGAGGCATAACACACAGGAGGCGCTCGGGCAGACGCGGGATCTCTCCAAGCCATCCGAAACACCCCAAAGGCCCATAACATCGCCGTTTGTGTTGTACGGGTTGCGTACGGTACATCCGCACGGGCTTCGTGCAACTATGGGCACGGGTTTCGTGTCTCATTTGTTGTAAATTGGGTATTGTAACTGCGGAAACGACTCCCGAGCCCCTTTCCTCAGCATTATCGACCAGGTCCTTGGTGGACTTCCTCGACCACATGTTTGCGCAGGCAGGCTGGCTGTAGTATCGATGCAACAATATATAGGCCTCCAGGAGACCGTATACTTTTCACGAAACCTCACGCATTGCTTTCTTGCCACCAAACGATGCATCTTTATTGTGTGGATGGTGCACCTGAGCGTACTCCGACCCGCGCATCCTCCCGCCTCGCTCGAATGATCCGCCCTACACGAAATCGGGCGATGTGCGCACCGTCAAAGACACGCCGTGTGTACAGGCCTCAGGTGTGTGCGGGTGAGCGTATGGGGCGTGCGGACGTAACTCAGGTCGAGGGCGATGGATGGTGGGTCGAGGAGTGCGGCGGCAGCGAGTCGCGGGCGGAAGCGGCAAGTGACGACACAGGTCTCGAGGAGCGCCACGGCGATAGCGGCCGAGTCTGAGCCAGTGTGCACGAGCGCTGTGTAGTGTGTAGAAGCAACGTCGTAGCGCATTTACTAGGAAGATAGTGGGTAGATGGGGAAGCAAGAGAGGTGCGTGCGCACCTTCTGCCCCTGGGCACGACGTATTCGTTATCGTGTGTCAGGAGCGACCCCGGCTGAAGCGAAGACGCCGGACAGTGAGCAGAAGATAGAAATGGTAGCTAGTAGTCACGCACCTAGGTTGCGGTCGCTCTCTCCGGTGACTACGAGGACGGGCTCTTCTACGTCCTGAGTGTCCGAAAATGGCGCACGACGCCCATGCCCGGCGCCGGTGTTGTTGCTGCGGGTGTCGGTTTCGGTGGATCATCTGCACTGAGGCTCCCGATATGCAAGGGCTGGGGGGACATGGACGTCATCGTAGAGCGGTGTGAAGGGCGATTGAGGCGCGGAGCCGAACGGGGACGAATGAGAATGGGGAGCCTGCCACGTGAAGGTGTATGAGTTGTGGTGGCGGTTGTCGTGCCCGCTGAAGCTTGCGTCGTGAAGCATGCGAACTGTGTCGCGCGGGAGCTCGAACGCACGACGTGTACGGTCGACGGACGGAAGTACCACGCATAACCAAGACACGGATGGCGAATAAAGGGTACGATGCACTACACGATCTCGGACTGGGAACTAGCGCGAACGATGAGCACACGTATCAAAGTGGCCGCCAGACTTGGACTTGCCTCCAGATTTAGCAGCACTGGGCCATGGCAGCGCGTTATATCGTTATAGGACTGCAGCAGTACTAAGCATGAGACAAGCGCGTCGTGCAGCAGGTGGCTCACGCGAAATGGTCGAGAAAAGTCCGCGCCACCTAAATACATGGATCGCAGTGAGTCTACAGCGAGAACAAAGGGGTGCGAGGCGGCCTACGTGCGTTGGACGTGAATGTGGGGGAATTCGGTAATACTCGTTATAAAATTCTGGGGCCGGTGGCACAGCAGACGTCACCGACGTCCGACATAAGTACAAACACATCGCCAGGTCGCATCTCACATCTCGCCCACAATGCCCTATCGATACATCCACCGCAGCAGAAGGCATTCCTGCTACTGCAATGTCGCGTCCAGAGAGTGGTGGCAACTCGTTTGTCAAGCCGAGCAAAAACTGCGCGGTGTGTAACTAACTAGTAGCCGTGGAAGCCAGTAGTACTACAGGCATCATTCATTCAAGCCGCTCTTCAGCATCTGCCCGCATGCTTCCAGACTTCGATTCCCAGCGCTACTGTAATGCGAATTCTCGTTGTTCTGCGCCATCCTGGAATAAAAATGGGAATACTCCCGAGTCCCAGCTGAGGGAAGGATCTGGGGCCGTCTCTCTCCTATTCGGGATCTCCTCCTCCTCTACAGGTCCTCAGACAGCGAGCAGCTTCATGCTATGTATAGGCATATCATTCCCATGTCGCCAACAGAGAACCTCTCGGCCCGTGAGTCAGGCGTCCGGCGATTGGAGTCGCCTCGGTTCATTGTTTTTGAATCCTGAATATATATACTCACAGCGCGATGATCATGCTGCGCGAGTCTTATCATGGCCTCCTCCCAAATCGCCAACGCCATTTTATGCGTGGGTGTATTATTTGCTGCAACTCTGTGGGGCATCACCTCGCGCAGACGGTCCAAAATGCCGCTGCCCCCGGGCCCCAAGAAGCTCCCTCTGTTCGGTAATCTCTTTGACGTGCCACCGACGCACCAATGGGAGACCTATGCGCGATGGGCGCAAGAATGCGGTAGGTGGCCACAGTATTATTACCAAGCTTCCGAACCAGCATTGACGAGTCACCGCAAGACTCGGATATCATCTACCTCAGTCTCGCGGGGAAGCCAGTAATTGTCCTCTCCTCACTGGAAGCCACGGATGCTCTTTTGGAGAAACGCTCCTCGATATACTCAGATAGGTATGTAAGGTGTGGTACCAGTTTCCAAACGATATCGACTCGGAACTTTCACGCAGGGCACGTCTCCCTATGGTCGGAGAATTAATGGGTTGGGACTTCAATATCGGTACATACTGCCATTAATATACTAAACGAATCTGACCCTGCATTACTAGCGACGATGAGATACGGTACGAGTAACTTCTCATTCTCATTATCCCCACTTATCTTTGAATCGTTGCATCTAGGTGACGAATGGTGCCCAAACAACCACATTCTATGTCCACTCCCCTGATTTTTCAGCTCCTAGGCGAACACATCGCCGTTTGTTCAACCAGGCCTTGAATGTCAATGCGGCCCGAAAATACCGGCCTCACGAACTGACCGCTACTCACAGCCTCCTCGGGCGTCTGCTGACTGAGCCGGAGGCATTCTTGGCTCATTTCAGACAGTGCGTCCGTGTCGATCCGTTGCACTTATTGACTCATTGTGAATACTAGAATGGCTGGCGAGCTCATCATGTCCGCAGCCTACGGCATTGACGTTCTGCCAAACAACGACCCGTGGATCACACTGGCCCACAAGGCTGTTCATACCCTTTCGATTGCGTGGGTCCCGGGATTGTATCTCGTTGTAAGTCCATGTGCTTTCTGCGGCCAGTGCAATTGAATCCATCAATACTTTCAGGATTCATTTCCGATTCTGAAGCACATTCCGACCTGGTTCCCTGGTGCGGGATTCAAACGCCAGGCCCGGGAATGGAGGAAACTGGCTCACGGAATGCGGGATCTGCCCTTGTTAGAAACCAAACGTCAGATGGTGAGCTACTGCCGCTCCGCTAAACGGTGTACCAAAAAAAAAAACAGGAAGCTGGGATCGCTCGGTCTTCGTTCACCGCCGACAGCTTGAGTGCCCTTAAGGACTCCGAAGACGCTTTTTATGAGGAACGTCACGTCCAGGCAACTGCCGGGACAATGTTCATCGGCGGAGCGGATACGACAGTATCTGCCCTAGGGGTACGCGATTTTAGCACTTTGTGACGCGTCGCATACTGACGCATCCCTGCTCAGACCTTTGTGCTTGCAATGCTCGCTTACCCGGAAGTGCAAAAGAAAGCGCAGGCTGAGGTCGATTCCATCACAGGCGGGCAGGCTCTCCCGAGCTTCGAAGACGAAGATTCCATGCCATATGTCTCCGCAGTCGTCAAAGAGGTGCTTCGGTGGAGAAATGTGACGCCTTTCGGTGTGCTGGATCCACTCGGTTATTTTCCTATGCTCACCCACTATTTCCAAGCCGTGCCCCGCCTACTTGCTACCGAGGACGAATATCGTGGGTACAGACTCCCTGCAGGCTCAGTTGTCATTGGGAACGCGTGGTCAGTTGCCCATTTCTGTTATTCTGACATTGACAAATGACCGATCGTTATTGCCCAAACCACAGGGCCATCCTACATGATGAGGTCTGTGTGCTGTACATACATCGCACAGCAGGCTAATTTCTTCTAGACCATTTATCCTGATCCCCATGCCTTCAAGCCCGAGCGTTGGCTGCTGAACGGTAGGCTGAATCCCGCCGTTAAAGATCCAGAGTCCGCCTTTGGTTTTGGACGAAGGTGTGTACATGGAGGCGGTTCTACATTGGATATTGTTCATCTCTCCTCGCAGGCAATGCCCCGGAAGACATATGGCCACTTCCTCAATCTGGATCGCAGTTGCCTCCCTGTTGGCAGCATTTGATATCACCAAAGCCGTCGATGGGGAGGGGAACGCCATTGAGCCATCGTACGAGTATGTCTCGGGGGTGATCAACACACCCCTGCCATTCAAGTGCGCTATCAAGCCGCGGTCACCAGAGGCAATTGGCATTGTACAGGCTGCCTCTGATGATGCCCACCGTCCAGATGTTTAATTTTGAAATCTGTATACTTACTGTACTATTTCGACCAAATGTTCAGGTGATGTGTCACATGGGCTGCTGAACTGAACACTTTTGGTGTTGGTGACATCACATCCAGGTTTTTGTCGCCCAAATAGGCAAGAAAATGTCAAAATTTTCGCTCCGGCATGCTGGATTACCCTATATAGGAATTTGATTGTGATTGCTGAGAAATGAACACTTTGGAAATGAACACCTTATGCGACACGTCACAAGGCCTGAACAATTGGTCAAAATAGTACAGTATATTGAATGGTTGGGTTGCCTTGCTTGCTCATCCCCTGAGAAGGCGGCTTGGTTAAAATCGGCTAAAGCCATTGGCCAACGACGGCTCAGAGCTAGAAGGTGAGTACTTTGGAGGGAAGACACACCAATGAGGTGAGTGCCAGTCTTACACGTCTATACGATTGAATCCCGGAAACCAGGCGACCGATCAGCCTGTGGATTTCAGCTGCCGGCGCCTGGAAACCACGCGCCAAGTAAATCAGTGCTGGAGCATGGGCGAGCCAGTGGGAATCAATGATCCGCCATGTGCTACTTTGCGGGCCGTGTACACATAGAGATTTGCCATAAAAATAAAGATTGCGGACTTACGTAGCGCTAGGTAGCACTACGTACATCAGCGAAGAGGTACAGCACGGTACAGGCGGTACGTACCACTGCGATCGCTACGTAAGGGGGTACCCACGGTACAGCCGTTCCCAGGGTTTGCTGATGAAGAACAGAACCCACGACACCTTGATTGATATTTAAAACACAAGAAGGAGCATAGACCACTCAGCGAGAGAGCCTTGTAAGGGTGTTTGTGGTGCTATCCAGAGGGTCCCCTCACTTGTTCTGCTGTGTATATCAGGGATTTCTACGTTAATGTTGACCAAACACAGGTTCTGAATCCAATCTGAATCCCTCTGCTTGAGTTGGACAAGAATACTCGACTAAAACATAGGACAACTTAGACCGCACGGTGTTGGCACGGTGCAGTACCTAGAGAAAAAACTCGGACTTAACGCGACGAAACGCAAATGATGACGCGATGTCGCGCACTTCGGTGGCCGAAGCTGGCCGAAATCACGCCGCCTGAAAACCACTGGTGGCACGTCTGGCAATCAACAATTCCTGGAACCTTTAGGTTTCAGGTCTCCGACAAGTCTTTTGAAAATCCGTGTCCCGATATGGTAACGCAAACATTTCCTTATTAGGGTTTAAGCCCGTTCGTCCGCACACCTCCCGGTTCCAGGGGTGCCCGGAGGGCCATGTTGAATTCCACGGTGGCACGTCTGGCAATCAACAATTTACTTGGCGCCTGGTTCCCGGTGGTAATTCAGTGGGTAACGACAGCACATCACTTGAAAACCGGTGATCTGAATTTCCATCTGGTTTCCGGGATTCAATCGTATAGACGTGTAGTGGAGGAGCTCCATAGTTGGGAGGCCTGAAAATGAAACTGCTTGAAGCGGCCAGCCTGGTTTGAGAACTGCAGAGTCATTCAAGGGTGCTTAATTCAAGGGGGCGCGAAGAAAAAATTTTGCTAGGACGACGCTACCCCTGGTGGGGTGGGTTGGTCAAATCCATAGAAAATGAAAATTTATCCTTTTTTTGATGAAATTTTAACTGGAGCTGGATTTTCCCCGAATGGAGGCTAAATGAGGCTCAATCAGCCTAAATTGTTCCAGAATTGATCACATCAAGATCACCGTTCTTGTCAGTTTCCTTTTCCAGCACACAAAGCAAGCACAATGGCTAAAATGTGCCCAGTAGCGTCAATTATGCTTAATAAACCTTGTCACCAACTTTACAAGCTCATTCCAAACCCCACTCCGCGCTCCTGAACTGTTCGCTCTAATGGACGTGGATACAACTTTGAATGAAGTGTTGGACATCACTTTGGCTTAAGAAATCACCCTCGAGAGTTTTCCTGGGCCTCCAGGGCCAACTGTCGAGAAAGATTCCATTGATGGTGTCTTTTGGCGTGTGAAAACGCGTCCGGGATCTACTGGATGGGAGCGCGTCAAGAGATGCAACAAATGTGATCATATCATTGCCCTCGGCAAAGCCACCTCATTACATGCACTGAAAACCCACCAAAATGGGAGCCAGTGTGCTGATGACTTACGAAAGAAGGGCAGAACGACCTCTAGACAAACAGTGCTCAATTTCTCGAAGCGCGAACCTCCTGCACCAATTCTGCCAGCTGAGGCACAGTCTGTAATCGAAGTCAGGGATGACTCTCCCAGCCCATCCCTTCGCCCAGTTGCAACTCTCCCAATCCATGATCCTATCCTTGATCCCCTACAATTCCCACTCGCTCACCATTACATTCAGCAAGGGCTCTGCCCTGGCGTCAAACTTGCACTACCTGAAAGCACGTTTCTGTGCTACCCACTCCAACTCCATGCCACCAAAAACATGAGCTACAATATTGAATGCATCTCCTTGATAGGAGAGCTACATGTTTGTAGCAAAACATGTCACCGTACTGGCTCTTCCGGAGGGCCTTGTGGGGAATGTAAATTCCTCAACTCAAATCCAGAGGTTCACTGCCTTGTTCTCCGTGCAAAGGAACCCTTGCTGACATCGACCAGCCTGAAATATTACAATCATGCGCAGCTCGCAGATCTGGTCTGTGTCAAAACTGAGGAGATGAATGACAGGAAGCTTCGGGTGAGGAGTTTTCGAAATACTGTGATGTTCCGCATCCTGAGCGTTTCTATCGCAGCTGTTAAGGCTACACGACCGCTACTTGTCTGCAACATCCCAATTATCTGACCATGAACTCTTCGTTTCAGCAGTTGCGCTGAACGATACACACCGAAAAAGTAAATGTTTCTGGTAGGATGAAAACCAACCGTGAAACTCATAGCATCAATTCAGGTTATTATCCCAGCTAAAACTATGAGTATCAATGTAATATAAACTGAAATTGAAACATGTTGTTTCAGAAGACCTTTCAATGTCACAAAGAAAGGGAGTTACTAGGTATCAGGAAAGGCTCACGGAAATCCAAAGTTTCATCGCAGTTTTCAAGGACCCCAAAATAGCCAATTTCAAGAATAAAGAAAGTGGCACTGAAAGAACCGCTTTCGGTGCCGCTTTCTGAGACTCCGAAACAACCAGTTTCATTGTCTGCGCTATTTTTGCCATTGGTCCGGGTAATTCCGGACCAATAGCGAAACTGCCGCAGCTTTCGTTATGCCTGAAATTCGTTCATTCAGTGTTTTTCAAAGGCACATTGAAAGAGACTCTTTCAACGTGCCTTTCTTGATCTGTGAAACTATTTCCTTTAGTGGCCTTGAAAGGTACAGTGAAACTGGGACTTTCCATAAGCCTTTCAGGATAGAAAGAAAGCAGCACTCTTTGTAATGCTGAAAGGGCTTGTGAAACAACAAGTTTAAATTTGATGCTATATTACATTGATACTTGTACTTTCAGGTCGGTTTATAATTGAACCTGATACTGCTTGTTTCACAGTTGGTTTTCATCCAACAAGAAACATTTCCTTTTTTGGTTGATATGAGCTCGGTTGGGCGACTTGTTTCAGTTGCCATGGAGCAAAAGCGGTCCGTATCTGAGATGGTCAATCGCCTTGAGCTCTCATTGCGTGGTGCTTACCATGTGAAGAGCTATACGGTAATTCGCTTTTCATTCAAGAGCTCCGAAATCTAACACCTTATTTCAGGAGAACAATCTTGATCTTCAGCGGTTGGTTCTTGACCTTGGCGGGCTGAAGCTTTGTTATGCATTATCCAAAGCTCTAAGCCTGCCGTCTATCCGGACCGTCCAGTCGAAGGGTGTCTTTCCGGACATTTGTTGTTGTGTCGCCTTCCCTGATTCGAAAGAAATCAAAGCAAATCTTCTTTCCATTCACGAAACTCGTGTCTTTTGGAATGACGAAACTGCGCTTCCAAAGCGCGGATTTTCCCTTCTCATTGATGAGATTGCTGTTGAATACAGGCTGAGGTATGACACTGATTGCGATGCAGTTGTTGGCTTCGCTCGGGAAGATGCTGCATCCTGTGAAATGTATTGTCCCACAGTCAGGAGGGAACTCTGACCCGTGCTACTGAAGCAACCGTCGCAGCAATTGCGCCATTCCACCCAGAGTTCTATACGCCTGTCCCCTTGATGATCTCCGGGACTTCGAAACACGAAACAGATCCAAAGCAAATAGAGTAGATTAGGATGATTGTTCAAACGTGGAAGGAGTTGCCTCATGACGAGGCATTTTATGGCCCATTGTGGTCCATTGCCTCAGATGGAGATGGTGTTCGCAGGCAGGCACTGCATACAATCTGCATGAGCCAAACTCTGTCCAGAGACAGCGACCTGCACCCGCTCTTGGGAGGTCTTCCTTTGATGGATTTTCGTATCCAAGGACAGGTTGCCCTGGCTATCATCTGTGTGAGCGCAATTGAAAACGAGAAGAAGACACATCTCAGTTCAATCGCGAAATCAGAACTCACTTCGGACAAAATCATTTTGCGCAGCCAAATTCTTGTACTCTCCAAACCTGAAATCCCCTCCTCCACTTCGAGTTCTACCCCCGCGAAATCAGTCTGGGTCTGGAAGCCCAATTGCTTCGAGTCGTTTGTGGTTGATGGATCAGCAACCAAGAAATCAAGTATCGTTGATGTGCTGGCCTCAATGACACACTGCGTTAAAGGTTCTCTCGTTCCTCACACAGCTGGTAGATGCATATGGCAGTTCGAGCATGACACGCTCACTGTGTTAACATCATTCCTGTGGGACAATGTCAAATCAAATGTGAAGCTCCTTCCAACACGACCAAAGCCCACCTCAACCTTCCCGTGCCAAGATGACAAGGGAGAATTCATCTTCATCAGTTCCGATGGCTCTGCTGCTATTCAAGCAGGACCAAAAGAAGGGTTTGAGTCTTGTCATCTCTGTCTGGCTGAGATCAATGTGAAGAAGATGCGAGACCATGTAGGCTGTCACATTGCTGCCAGCCTCAACGGTATCCAAGAAAAGCACAAGCACCCGGTGAGATTCAGTATTTCAGGCAGGGTAAGTATTTCAACTCACCCAAATATTCAGATTGGTGATGAACCTTGTGGATTTTGTAGGCAATCTGGTACCTGCAACATCGACCTTGAAAAACAAACAAATCATTTGTTCCCGAGTCTTCATGCCCTTTGTTTCGAAAATTCAGCCTACAGGCCGCCGAGAAAACCACCTCATCTGGGCCTTCCACAAACCGACCACTGCGCTGTGTGATTCACCACGACTCTCAGCCGAATCACGGTCGCTTACCAGTTCATCCGAGGGAGCATGTCTTTTGGTCCTATAACTTGCCAGCTCATATTGAGCTGAAACATCCGAACACAACGGTACCCGAAGACTTCAAAGCCGCATTCATGATCACAGATAATGAATTGCTTCACCTCAAGCTGAAAAAAGGGAAGGTTGCAGCGAAGAAAGGGACGAAAAGAAAGAATGATGCAGAGGAGGGAGGCTCTGCATCAACACAGGCACATATTTCGTAGCACATTACACTCTGGCAATGTCTAATTAAAATAATTCCCTGATTCGGGGGGTGGGTGGGTTCTCAAACCTCGGAAATTTTTTCTCAAAAAATAAAATTTGGGGGGGTGGGTCCCCAAATTCAACCAATCTTGACAAAATGGAGTGTTGTCCATTCAAAATTTTATACCTGCACCCCCTGGACTTAATTATTCCTTTTTTTATTTATCTGTCCAAGATGAGTTAGAACATTGAATTATGCAGTGAATAGTGCTGAACAAGTGCTTATCCTAGTTAGTTCAATCAATTCCTGGGTATATCAATACCGTATCATTACATTCAAATTGACAGGGGGTGTAACACGTGACCATTTGAACCAATTCAACAATTCAACAGACCCTCGACAATGTTTGGTGAACAAATGGCTGTGCATCCTTCTCCTAACCATCAAATTATTTGATCTGGACCTCGGATCTCCCATTCCCTTCAACCACAATGCAGCCACCAATGTCGACCTTACCTCCTGAGTTTGTTACATCCTGTACCACCCGGTACCTCCTCCTCATCTCGGCCTACCAGCATATCTATGCCACCCGGCTTATCACCATACTCCGCTGGCTTATATTCTCCAATCTGCCAGTCTTCGGACTAGCGTCCGGCCTTTGACTGACGATGGGTTTTCACGCAATGAAGTTTTCTGAGTGTTTCCCATTTATCTGCCTTCGCATGGATCTCCATACGCTTTCCATCTACATGCGCCATGCATAACCCCCATCAGTATGTTCCCTTGTACTCGCTTCAATGTTATGTTCCCCATTTGCCTTATCCTTTGTACTTCCATATTAATAATTAGATCCGGCTTTAGTATTTAAACCCCATATCTACCAGCATGTACTTTAGATTAGTTATTAACATCTTTGGACTCATTGTTCATTGTCTAAGTTGTTCTTCCTCCATCGGCCATACTCCCTTCGGCTGACCAGCTCATAATCTTCTTCGCTGGCTGGTAGTCTAGCTCGCCCAACACCTCTGTGGCATTAGCATCCCCCACATCTGTTCACCTTCGGCTTTCAGCTTTCTTATCCCGACCAGCTTTCGTTCACTGGCCAGCTTATCCAGCATAGCCTTTTCCCACAGTCTGGTATATAACAGAGTTGGAATGAGTTGAAACTTCTGCATTGTCGGACTCCGGCACCATACCCTCTCTCTTGCAGGTGGCTCATCGCATTCTCAAATGGTAAGCAATCAAATTTATTTTCAGTTTGAGCTAGAACGTTCCCCAGGATCAGTTTTGGCCAAGTCACTGACTTGTCAGTGACTAGTCGAGAGGTCAGTGTGGTCAGGTCACCCAGGTGACCCGAGTGACATGGCTTACCGACCTGATTTCCCAATCGGGAAAGTGCCCTGACGGAGGCCGCATAGAGACGATTCACACCCACCCTAGCACAGATAAAATTCATATGGGTATCCTAGAAATACATGGCATATTATGACACATTAATACTCCACCAATCCTCCACTAGAAACCACTCAAGCCAGCCTCTGTCACTGGATCTAACCCAATTGTTTCCCCCTCCTCCAATGGCGTGGCTCCACAATCAACAAGCTCAAGCAACTCAGCCTCATTGGCCAAACACTGACAAGCAATTTCTATGTGTGAGCAGCCCCATTCAGCATTAGAGAAATCAAACAAATTGACAATCTTGACGGAAATATTGTCTTTTCCTGGCCAAGCCGGGAGATCAGTGGGATCCTCATCATGTGCAAGCACAAGTTCCATCTCGGCTGCCATGGACATGAATCCCGAGCCGTCGCCATCCTCGATGAAGGGTCTATAGCAATCTTGGGCTCCTTGGATCCCACCGCAGTCAAGCTCTCTGAGTTGGACTGAGGTGCCAACCTTGCAACAGGAGCAACTGGTACAACTGAAGATTCAACCACATCATCAGATGCAGTGTCTTGGTCAAACTTGCGCTTTAATCTATCCCGTGACTTGCCCAATCCAATGTGCTCATCACGGACAAGCATTTTGAGCTCGGTAAGGTTGACTAAAGTCTCTGTTCCGAGTTGGTTCCGTAACTTGGTCAATGTGTTACCAAACACACTGAAAAGATGTTCACATGATGCAGAATTAGCGGTGAGTGAAAGAAGGTGATTTGCGAGCTGGATAAGGGGAGGATCAACCGTTGTGTGGCCAGGGTAAGCAAACATACTGTAAACCACTAAGGGGTCAGGGTTCTGCTTCTGAACTGATGAACTGTCTGGAATTGAACTATACCTAAACACCACACTTTTTGCGCGTTTCAGAATAGTCTGATTACAGTATAGGCTTATTCCTGAGAGCTAGTATACGGTCTCGGTATAGCTGGCAGGGTCAAGATCACAGAGTAACAGGTACAAAGGGTAGGTGACTATCCTGCAGACTTGCAGTGCTCGCCTCGAAAACTGTAGAGGAGAGTGTAGCCCACAAACCTCTAAAGAGACTTTTTCTGGAGCTTATTTCCACAACAAGAAATAAGCCAGAGATACTTACAATGGGACATGCGGGAATAAGCTTATTTCTGCTCGACTAAAGGCAAAGCCTTCCATGTGACAGGTGTGCGAGGTTCGGAGAAGCTCATACCAGAGGAGTTCTGGGATAAGCAAAGGTCGGTTAAGACAATCTGATGGGATTGATCTTATTCCGAGGAAGCGAAGTTGGGAATAAGAAACCTTTCTGGGAAGAAAGTACACTATGGGTATCTATGGAAAGCTGGAGACCAGGGGAATAAGACCTGATGGTCAGGAGCGATGGGAAAGGGGCAGGAGACAAAGGAGATAGGCAGACAACGCAATATCAGTCAGCCAGGGGACTGGTGTTTTCAAATATCCTGGATGAAAAAAGCTGCATGGTCAGGAAATCAGGGACTACCTGGGCACTGGCCAATGGCAATACGCTCGTAGACATTCTTCTGACGGATAAACGGGAAAGGAGGGGCGATCTCGGGTCATTTTACTAATTTCTGCTTGGTTTGAGAACTTTCATATGATTGTGGGATTTGTGTAAGTAGTTGGGACATTATTACGAGTAGGACACAGAATCCCCTTGTACTAGTAGGCATGTAGAGAATTTACTGTGCGGCAGGGGACCCGGGTAGCAAGAACAACACAGCAAGAGAATGTTTGGCCTGGTAAGTACACAGAAGGTGGTGGTACAAAGGCAAATGGATAAGGATCCGTGAATGCGCGTGCACTACGTAATATATCCACAGCCCCACAGTTGATCTGTGAGCTCGCCAAGCTTGCTCACGTAACACCAAGCTTCCACAGGCATAACGCTTGCGATTTGGGCTATTTCTGGGGTTGGCACAGTCTGTATTGTCGTTGGACTTTAACATTGGGAAACCTTTCTGTTGGAATCAGGAGTTGGTTACTGGAAATGTCTTAGGGCGTGATTGAGGCTACATAGTTCTGGAATCGAAATCATTTTATTGTCATCGTCATCGCTCATCGTCAAATTGTCAAATTGTCAAATTGTATCGCTCATCATTCATCGTCAATCATCAATCGTCAATCGTCATCGGGTTCTCTGGGAAATAAGCTTTCAGGCATATATCCTCGTGGAAATAGTCTATTCTTCACCTCTATGAGGTTTCTTGCTTATTTCCATTGCTCGATTATCGCTCAGGCCAATTCCTGGTGATATCTTGTAGTGAAGGTTCATCTTTCTGTGGGAATCTTATACCTTCCCTTCAACCTATTGTTAGGCCCTGTACAAGGGACTACCACTCGTCTGTATCTCAGCTCTTGCTTCCTCTGATCGGCCTATTTCTGATCCTTGTCTTATTTCTGTGGGCATCACTGCTTATATTGGAAAGACTTGGGTTATATTTGGGTGATAATTGGATTGTTTGGGTTTAGTTCAGAGCACATTGTTCACTGAAATTAGAAACAAAAAGACAATGCCATTTGGAAACTTACATTTTGCAATGCCTGCACCGGGATAGTTTCCTTGATTGAATCCAGATCCCTAAATCTTCCGGCCTGTTTGAAATAATTCTGGGTGTCCTCCATTAGTTGGACATTGACTTCCAGCCCAGAGTTGAAAAAGTGTTTGTGTAGACGAGAAAATAGGGACAAAATGCCCTGCATTGACAAGAATGGCAGCTCTTTGAGCCAAGCAGATGAAAGGAACATGTTCAAGAGCCATGCTGCAATGAAGACATCTTGGTCACATTTACTCCAATGCAACTCGATGCTAGCTAGCACAGCCTTTCAAACATGGCGGTCGACGGGTTCCTTAAGGCTGTCAAAAGCACGGTACAAATTTCCGAGTGTGAGGAGGACCTCATCAAGGCGGCAAAAGTTAGCTTGCATGATATTTGTTGCAATGGCAAGTGGTTCCAAGTGTTTCTTCATTCTAATAAAATGTTAGCCACCAGACAGTGTAAGCCATAAATGTTACCATTCAATTGCATTCCAGAAGTGTTGGTTGTTAATCATCTTGACCATTGCTACTGCCTTGGTTTTCACCTTCTTGTCTCCGGTAGTAAGCAGTTTGTTATTGGCAGGGTGCATAGAATCCTGCAGAGCAAGTGTTTGGAGTGTCAGCTTGACCTCCAGCAACCTGCAATATGCCAGATAATGTGCTGTCCAGCGAGTAAGAACAGCACGTATAATTGAAACTGGGTGGCAGCAATTTTCAATCTGTATCTTGCGAATGAGAGCAAGAACAAAAGTCTTGCTGCGAAGCCAAGCAACAAGGTCGGTGGTGTGCTTGCTATATTTGAGAAAGCCTTTGTCCACCTTGGAAAAATCAATTATTGTTCTAGTTAATCAATACACTGGCCTATGTACCTTAAAGTAATCTCCGACAATGAGATTGACCTGATGAGCATAGCAATCGGGTGTAATGAAGGAAGGCATCTGCTGAAGAAGAAGATGGCGAGCCTTTCTGGATTCGCCAGAGGCATCTGTGGTAAATGCAATTGGTTCAACACCCCAATCCTTCCGCAGAGTGTCAATAACCTCGAGCATCAACTTCAAAAAATTGTCCGCTGTCTTACACTCGAGGGAGGCATCATGGACACAGATGGTATGAACCTTTCCCTGTGCCGCAAACATAAATGCGATGAGATGATGGAAATTGAGACTGGTTCAGCCATCTGCTTGAACTGTTCCTACAGTGCCCAGTTGAATCTGCAGATTTTTCCGCATAATGGCAAGAGTTTGCAGGATAATTTGATGGGCCAAAACTCTGCGGCTAGGCAGATTTGCCTGTGGCAAGAACATCTGAAAAAAAGCGGCCACCTCGGGGTTTTCGACCCATGCAAGAGCAAAGCCAGCAGAAACAGTGATTCTAGCAAGGCCACACTCGAATGCAGCCTGTTGTCCTTCAGTCCAGACGGGAATAAATGTTGGTGTGTGACTAGCCACCCGACGACGTTTGTTGGCACTGGATAAAGATGATGCATTGGATTCAGAGGAATGAAGAGACAGATGACGGGACAGGGAGGGTCCGCTGGCCTGAGAAATTGAATCGAAAGGTCCAACAGACCCTGGAGGGGAGTATTCAAAACCCTCGGGCCGGCTAGATTTAATCCACAGCAGCTGCAGTTCAAAAGTCTGCAGATGGGAGCCAGCCTGACTGGGTGGGAGGGGGAGATTTGGATCCAGGGCAAATACCATTGCAGGTTGCATGGGGCCATGGCCCAAGGGAGGAGCAGCGCGATTTGCACATGGTGTTCTGTCATGATTTTTACACTCATTGCGCTTGTTGTGTTCGGTCTGGGCTTGCTCTCGGATATGGGATGACTGCAGGACGCAAGAATGGAGGTGGTTGAGGAGATTGTTGACCCTATCCTACCTCCAGATCTTTCTTGGGTCATTGTCTCCCTCATTGAAATCTGCAGCATGTTTAGGCCATTGGTTTTCCACAAATAATAAATGGACAGACATGAAAGAGCCAAAATATCTCTGGTCCGCACTTCATTCCCAGCCTGGCGGTCCATGCTTTGATCATGGTCAATGCGCTGTGTCAAGCACACTTTGCAAATAACGCGGAGTTTACCTAGACAAGGCATAAGTCAGAATAATGTATCAAGCAAGGGATATTAGAGGTTACCACCCGATGTTCGAGCACTTGGGTCGCTAGACTTCAATGGATGCTCCTCAAACAAAGTGCGGTACCATTTAGGAGCCATAGAGAAATATAGGCAAGGATTCCAGAATTTGAGAGGGCTCACGAGCGATGAGGGCTGCGCCTTATGTATGTGCCCATTGATCCTATTATATGTTTCACAGTCCTTGGCACATCCGAGAAAGCACCCTAGATATCTCCTAGATCTGTGAAAATAGCGGTGGGATGGAACAGGCCAAGTTGCTGAGGGGTCCCAACAAGCGCATGGAAATGGGATGTTGCTCACATTAATAGATTGATAACACAGGGACGAGAGCACGGAAATTAGATGTAGCACATGTTTGAATACTGATATAAGATACTATTTCCCTGAAGAATTCCGAAGAGAGAATGGACGGAAAATTGAAATGAGATGTTGCTCACATTAATATATTGATAGGACATCTCATTGGCTAAAGAAATGCGACGAGAGAACAGAAATTAGATGTATCACATGTTTGAATACTGATATAAGATACTATTTCCCTGAAGAATTCGAAAGAGAACAGACGGAAAATTGAAATGAGATGTTGCTCACATTAATATATTGATAGGACATCTCATTGGCTAAAGAAACGCGACGAGAGAGCGGAAATGAGATTTTGAATACTGATACAAGATACCATTCCCCTGAAGAATTCCGACAAGAGAACGGAAATGAGATGGTTCTCATATTCTCACATTGACAGATTCAAACACTCCCATTTGGTGAGGAAACCCGATAGGGGACGGAAATGAGATGTCTTGCATGCTAGAATAATTATATCTCATGCCATTTGTCAAGACTTCAGACGAAAGAGCAAAAATGAGATGCGTCTTGCATGGGTCGCACATTGGGCAGGCATGGGAGTGGCCACTCAGCTAAATGCGGAAGTCATGTCACTTGCGTGACGTGGTGACTAGTCACTGACTACTGTAGTATTTCGTTCAATTCGTATAGTCACGTGTCACACCCCCAAGAATTCACGAAAAAATTCGTAAGTCACAGCATCACAAAGGTACTATACGAAAGAGTCCGTCAGGCTGGAAAATGAGTAAAAAAAGGCGGGAGCGGCCCTGTGGGGCACCATTTTATTTTGTGTGGCTACAAATAGTACAGAGATGCTTCCGCTGATGGACAGTTGTTCGGGTTCGAGGATTTTCAAATTTTACCGGACCTGTTCGAACATGTTCGAACCTGCAAGTTTTGCGAACAATTTCAGGTTTTCTGAGCAAGCACTGCAGTTACGTGACCCTATAAGCTCTGAATTGGGACATCAATTGACGTGTCGTAGTCGACGCGTCCAAGACGGGTCTCTGTTCATCTTACGGTAGCTTCCCGTTGGTTTGGTCATTCTCCCCACACTGCAAGCTAATCATGAAAGCACCCTAGTATACAAGCACCTTTTCTGGTTGTCACCAAAAAATCTCTGAACATCGCATACAGAGATCCGCTGCATGTTCATCCTTTCCCCATTTTGACCTTACCGTTTTTGTGGTACCTGCACATGTTTTTCCAAATGCAGCACACTGGGTTGCATGTGAGCCCTCCCTGGTAGGTTGGAGGCCCATTTACACGTGCGATATGGCCAAAAATGGTCGCTGAAAAGCTGCTGATCATTTTGTATATTTTTGAGGTTCTTTCAGGTCCGAACCTGTTCAGAACCCGAACCAGACCCATTCTGGACTGGGACTGGACCGATTTTCGGTTCGGGGTATGCAAAATTTCCTGCACCAGACCCCAGGTCAGGTTCGGAGTTCGGATTTTTTAACGAAAAACAGGACCTGACCAGACATCGGCAACACTATCCTGTACTGAAGCATGTGAACTGCTTTTCTAGCAGATTTTGTGGGCTCCTAAGTGCTTCTTCTTTCCTTTGCGGCTCTATGGAGGCTGGCGGAGGCGGAGGCGGGCTGGGCGCTCGGAAAAGCGGGCTTACAAAATTTTTTCGTAAGTCACATTTGTCACAGGGCCTCGTATGAAAGGTATGATTTGTAAGATGATGTCACACCCCAAAGGGGCTTACAAATTGAACGAAATACTACAGTATCAAAAATGACTAGTCAGTTCGGGTCACTGACTGGCCAACACTGCCCAGGATAGAGTCTTTATTGTACAGAATACTCCACATCAATAACTCTCCCAGCACTGTAGCTGGCCACCGGGTCTTTCAGCTGAGACCCCATGTGCTGGCAAACAGCATTCAGCATGTATTGCTTCTTCGCTGCTCGGACGGGGCCTGGTCGACGGAAGATTATTGCGGCTTTGCAGGCCACAGTTGCAGTCTCTTTCGGGTGATCAGAGACCTGATTTACTCCCATCCCTGTCACATCTGTCCCAACTCCATCGCTGGAGCAGCAGTCCGTCTCTCTTTGGTGGTCATCCTGCCATTGACCTCAGCATCTTGGTGTTCCACACCCTCGCACATGTGGATCTCTGAGGCCAAATTGATGCAGTGGTCTATCCCAGCTTCGCAGTGCTGCCCTGTCTCACCCATCTCTGCCTGCACAATGACGCGCACTCAACGGTCCTCCTCCCTTGATGCAATGTCTGCATCTGCAAGTTCTAGTTTCGATGATGCTCCCCCACACTGCGCAGTCCCTGGCAATGAATCCGCCCACAAGGGACATGCACTTTGTTGTCTGCATGTTTTCCAACCCTTTGAAGGACTGGAAGGTCGGAGCATGAGGTAGCACTGACCTTTGGGTGGCAGCTGACAACTTTAAGGCGCAGAAGTGCCGGGGCAAAATTGAAGGTTCATCCTTGATCCATGGTTACATATTCATTGTTCAAACTTACACTCAAGCTTCATGTTTTCTGCTAGACCATCAGTGAAATGTGTGCCCATTGACATACACGTTATTTATTATTCTTCCTTTTTTCCTACTTTGTGTCCAACCTTCACTCAGGATTGACGGTTAGGGAACACAGCCAACCAGATCAATGTTGCATGCACATGTAATTACACGAGTTATCTATTGGACCATTGATTAGAGTGTGGGGCCAACATGGTGTACTTATCAACATTATTCTGTGCTTTGGTCTAAATCCAGATTTCACATAACCAACTGCAACTAAAACTGCAGAACACAGTGTCCATCACTAGCTGATTGCAATTCAACTTTTTGTTGTTGAGAAAAATGAAGGGCGACGTA
Source organism: Mycena galopus ATCC 62051 (assembly GCA_014925785.1). Classification (NCBI taxonomy): domain Eukaryota; kingdom Fungi; phylum Basidiomycota; class Agaricomycetes; order Agaricales; family Mycenaceae; genus Mycena; species Mycena galopus. The sequence goes on from WIQG01000142.1 coordinate 284,050, forward strand.
AATGTTGTTTGTTGGTTGAAACTATCGGAACTAATGACAGATGTCAAGATTCCGATGCATGTACATATATTGTTTCATCTCCAGAAAATGTGTGTTTATCCTAATGGGTGACATCCAGGATTTTTTCCCATGGAAATCATTCTGAGACGCAATTGAGACGAGAAATCTTGCCAGCGCTCCCACTTTCCCACAATGACAGGACCGGACTGTTGTTGACACTTGGGATTGTTGCTGTGCAAAGCCTAAGAAGGGCGCAGAGGGTTCCCAGGTAGCGTGCTGCACTATTAATTGCCTTGTTCATGTGTGGTACTCCCATCAGGTCGACTACTAGACTGGAGACCATCTGTTGTATCGAAACTGTAGGCTGAAGTGTGTCGATAGACAGACCGGTTGATCGGAATTTGAATTCCCGATGCGTGTAAATTATCCCAAAAAGGCTATTTGAAAGCAGTCTTTTGGCGGAGCTGGGCCGATAACATTTGATATAAACACTGGCAACATGAACTGAAAATAATACCCAGTCCTCAGTCCAGGTGGAAATGACCAAAGCAAATGCCCAGTATGTCTTCCTTTGTCTTCACTATTTAACTCTCCCCCGAAGGTCAAACGACGCTGACTTATCTAATAGCCTTTTTGGGACAATTTACGCGTATTGGGATTTCAAACTCCGATCGACCAGCCTGTCTATCAACACAAGGATTTTGATATGACAGGCTGGATTCGAGCCTAGTCGACTACCTATGTCTTGCATGTCTCGTCTTGTCTTGCTCCCAGTAGTGTACTGCTGCATGTAACCTTTGATTCTTCATGTTCTCTTCTCTCCTCTGTCCTGTCTACGATGTACCTTGGACTAAAAGTGTTGATATAGTGATTGTCTTGCTCAAAATTATCAACATCTTCAGCCTCCAAGTGGGAGCCTGGCATTTATTTTGGTGCCCTTCAAGGAGCCTTTGTCTGCATGGGGTCATTTTGTTTCATGAGATATGGTGAGTCAATTTTCCGCCATTTTCAGGAACATCAGCAGGGCCATGGATACCGTCCAGCACATCATGCAGGACAAGGAATCCAGGACACTGAAACCGAGGCTGCCACAGAGCCCCAAGCCTCATTGAGATCTGATGAATTTGAAGGATGTTCTGAGAAAGGGAAGACAATTTTTGCGAGTCAAGCGAGCGGAGAGGCCAGCTGCCAGCAAGGGTGATAGTGTGTTGGCGTGAGCTCCAGTAACGTGAATTTCTTCTCGTCCAAGTCAGCTGAGTTGGTAGAGGCCCAGGGCATCAGCTGCACATTTACGGTCACAGTACGGGTTTCAGACGCACAGTGTGCACACTAGCAGGGATGTGGTGGACTGGACCCAGTGCCCCGTTCGAGTCTGACAGCTTGATTTTGTGAATGCGGCCTAAAAGGGCTTCAACTCTGAAAAGCTTTGCAGGAATGGAAGGCAAGGCTGAAAAAAACTTTTAGTGCATATTATCCAGGGTTTCAAAATGGTGAATAGAGTGTCCTAGGGGTGCTATTAGGTTGTGAGAGACACACCCAAGCCTCTAGGAAGGGTATCAGAAATATTCAGGCTCTGAATCCGAGAATTCTCTGGTCCAAGCCTAGTTTGTGCCAAGTATGCCTGGTTTGCAGGCCAGAAATCTTTTTAACTGGAGGAATTCAGATGAGTTGGCTCATAACTAAGACCCAGTGGAAAGTACTGCCAAGCATGTATAACATCAAGGAATATGGTAGAACGCAAGTTGGAAGGCGGCGGCTCGCCGCAGAGGGCCGGGCTGCCTCCAGGGTTGGGAAACTCCTTCCATATTAGGAAGGAGGGGGGGAGAGGAGGTCAGCTTGAGGTTGAAAAAAACTTTTCGACCTTATATCCATTTTTCGAATCCCAATTTCCCCTTCCAAACGGTTTTAAAATTCAAAATACCCTAGCACATGTGGTTGATCATACTTGAAGTCCTAGTGAATGCCATTGATGAACATGGTACGCCGCTGGTCCCTGAATTCCACTGATCCGCCAACATGTCAACTTGCCATCCACCGCCTCCATTGTCTCTGTTGTCACCCCGCACGCCACATCTCCGTCGCCACAGCCCTCCCACGACATCGGATACACGAATTCCCCGATACCTTTCCTTATTCTTTCAATTTTCCGGTCTCATTACTCATTTACCAACCATGTTCATTTATTTCGGCCATCCCGGCCATCGGCTTGGCATTTCAACCATATGCTCACGCTCAAATCTCCGGCTACTAGGTTTTCCGAATTATTCCATTCATGCTTGTGTAGTATTTTATTTATTCTTTCCTGTACTCTCAGTAGTATAAAAACCTAGGTACTTTGTACTGTGAAAACAACAAGGCTTTTCCCCTCTGTTCAATTTCATTTGACTTCGCTCCCGCTCCCTCTCTCTCTCTCCACTGTGTCCATCGTCGTCTCCTGTGTCCCTTGCCGTCCTCTGCATCGTCCTCGCCATTCCCAACGTCCCCGAGCAGTTTATTTCTGCTATAAAACCTTGACACTACGTTTGTTGTCATTGTGTCGATAAAACGAGCACTGACCTTGTTTGAACACCTCGCACATCACACCGTTCTGCGGCCCTTCGAGCGGCTCCCAACACACTCCCCTTTCCCCATTTTGGTCTTGTTTTAGCTCCGCTCTCAGATGCGCCGTAGGCATATCACCATACCAGAAAGCTGGTTTGGTCCCCTCCAAATTTGCCTCAAAATAATGATCACGAGGTCGTGTCTCGTTGTGTTTAAATTTTAAAAGGTCTGTTGGCGGATCTATCCTGATTGGGATTATCATCACTGATGGCGGGAAGATGGGAGTGAAGATCCCCCTCTGTACCACCCAGTGTCCTATAGGGAAGCTTAATACTCAACCCAACCACTGTACAAAGCATCAGTGAGCATATACCTAGCTTCAACTGTGCTTTTAGTTTTTCCTGCAAAAATACTGTCTAAATAGTTTTCAAATGGTTTTAAACCATTTTATTACCATTTCCATTTGATTTGACCAGATCTTCAAACGGAAACTAAATGGTTGGAGCCCTAGAGACAAGATACCAAGCTTTCCATTGAATTGGTCCAAAAGATGTGCAGTGACTCTTCCTCAAGACAAGCGTCATTTTGCTACCAGACCATTAATATTCTTCGAGCAATGGGGACAAGAGGTGGGCAGATCAAAGATTTCTGATATCATGCCCTTTTCGGTGTTTGGACCGGACTTCCGTATTTTCGCTTTTACTCATGCACCAGAGCTCTGATGAACATACAAACTTCATAACCCCCAGGGGGCCACGGTGGTGTAGTGGTCCACCGTGCGCATTTCAACACGTAACCTGGTTTACGGGTTTTTTGGGCCAGGTTCAAACCCCCCACCACCGAGAAGAAAACACTTTGACACTTCTCGGTTTCTCCATTGCCGACTCCCGAGCTTTGGTCTTGTGTGGGTGTTCTTCTTTCGCGATGTTCCGTGATCTGCAATCACCATCATTCCTTCCATCAACAACATCTGTCTCTATTTGGATTCCCGCAGGAAATCACCCATTGGCCAGCATATTCCAACTTCGCAGCACTGTGTTCACACACGGAAATTTGTTGCTGCCCCAGCTGCAAGAAGCAGCATTGTTAGGCAGTGGTTTATCCCAGTGGAAGTTGCCTGGGAGTTTCGATCGGGCTGAAACAAAGGAGTTGGTGCATCACTGCACTGTGCTGAGAAAGGGAATTTGTGTTAGTCTGGGTCCGAAAAAGGATTTAGGGGAAATTGGGAAGGATGCTGACTGGTTAGAGGTCTGGGACATGAAGACGGGCCAGGACCAAAGAATAAAGGGTGGGAGGATTATAATGTTCGGGAGTTCCCGGATGTTAGACAGGTGGCTGTGCCACATTACCTAGGTCCATCATCCAGGTCATGTTTCGAGTAGAAGAATTTCTAAATTATGCAGTTGATTAAGTACATAAATAGAAGCCAAGTATAATCTCTACCATATGCCCTAGGCACAAAGGAGAATAAACAAGGATTCAAAAAAAAAGAAGAAAAAAAAGAAACCTCCCCCATTTCTTCACATTCCCCCCCAGTGAAAACAGCACCATGGGAGAAATCGCGTGGTATCAGCTGGTATCAAGTGGTCTCGAGAATTCCAAAATTACTAGTTTTAGACCAGTTGATACCACTTGATATCACGGAGAGATGTGAGACTTTGTATTGGTTGGTCTCAGCTGGTACAAATTTTTTAAAGCCATCAATTTTTCAATGCTACTATAAAATACATTGGGGTTTGCTGCTTCCTGTGCCCCGCCTGCCATTGCTGTGTGCCTTGCTTGTTGCCACCACCACCAGCTGACCCTCGCGCCCAGCTGATCCTCGCCAACGCCTACCCGCCACCCTCCCCGATTCCCCACTGTTTGCGTGCCCGTGCGCTCAAGCACCGCGACAAAGAGCCCGCCCGTGTCCTGCAGGTGGGGATATCTGCACCCGCAAAATAAGTTTTCATTTCATTTTTGCATTCCGGGAAAGAGAGAGCAGAGTGTACCATTTTGCAAACGTTCCCACGATATCTTCGCCTTGACCATGTTGCCTTTGGTGTATGTCTCCATGAAGGTGTTGTACGTGTCGCACGACGTGCAGAGTGACTTGTCTGTCGGCCGCCACGGCGGGAGCTTCACGGAGACATCGCCCATGCACATCAGTCGGATACAGTTGTAGTTGTTGTGCGTGACGAGCAGTTCAACGAGGTCATTGGTGATGTACAGATTGCGGTGCCCATGCACGGAGACATCGGCTTCCTGGGCAGGGAGGTGTGAACAAGGACGTTGGAAGAGGGGAAGGCGGGCGTGAGGTAGAGAGTTGTGTTATACAAATAAAATACACCGAGAAATCTCCGTCGCTCCCGTGAATAGATCGCCAATTGCCGACAGCACCTGCAGCAGCATGAGTATATTGACAGCTTGTGATGAGTGCATGGACCTGCTTTGCCAGATATGACGCCGCAAACCTTCAGGGAGATCCTTGCCTGCTTCAATCTGGTCGCACACGCCGGCGAACATGATGCACGATACACCGCCATCATGACTGTCTGCTCCACGACCTTGCGCAACACCTTCCCCTTGAGCATGGTCGAGAACCAGTCGCCCTTCGCCGCGCAATCTTCTCCACCATCCTGCCGAAGAACGAGTGAGGTTATATTGATGGCAAGATTAGATATTGAAGGCTTTGAGTGTTGAATAACTTGGGTATGCTGCATTGAATCCTAACTTGAATAGGATAGCTTTTGACTATACAAGTTTGAAGCAGCCAACGCCAAGAGCATTGAAATATGACCACGGATTTGCCCAATGTCGGCTGATAGAGGCAGAGAGTGTAGCCATGACGAGATGGAAGCCAGGTACAACGGACAGAGTGACTGCAGCTCACAGCAGTGGTGGTGGGAGGAGAGAGGTTTGCGCAAAACAGCACAAAGTCCCCAGACCACGCTCACTTCGATGTCATTGGGCGGAACACGGACCGATGCTTCCGTGAAATAAACATGGTAGAGAAAGCTTTGGGGGAGCGAGACCGCCCAAGACCAGCTGATGCCACTTGATACCAGCCGATTCATCTCAGAGACACTCTTTTTCACCGGGAAAGTTGCTGACATCACCCTTTTTATTTTGCCAGAACTTGAGACAGTTTTGGTCAAAATTGCGGCGAGCCAATACCCCTCTAGCCCATCTGATACCATGTGATTTCTCCTGCGGTGCTGTTTTCACTGGGATTCCCCACTCGCCTATCTAATTTTTTTGGTGTGAAACAGCTGATTGCTGGCACAAGAGCCAAATTGATGTACCTGCCTTTTTTGGATTGTCTTCTGATGCGAGCTCTCTAGCACATGCAGAATTTATTGTGGAGACCCACAAACATCCTCTACTCCCCTGAAAGGGCCCATTGGCTACCTGCTGCTATTTTCCATAAATTTTACGATCAGAGATTCCTGAGATAGAGGCCAAATGGTGAATATAGCATGCCAAGCAACAACCACTGGGGGGAAATTTTAATTTTCTCAAAAATGAGATTCTGGGACCAAAAAACTCCAAATGAAGCATGATATCATCCATTTTTCCTCCGCCCACCTCTTGGATGGGGAGAGCGGTTAGTCGTCACAAGCAAGTGGCTGTAAAGTGGCTGTGCATCACTCTCCATCAAATTACTCGATTTGGCCCGGGGTCACCCGACTTGCACCCAACTGCCACGATTTCGACCAACAATGTCGACCTTACCTCCTGAATTGGAACGAGAGATATTCGAAATTGCCGCGTTGTCGGACTCTGTTACCATTCCCTCTCTCTTACGGGTAGCTCGTCACGTTCTTCAATGGCAAGCAATCAAATTTACTTCAGTTAGAGCTGCGATGAGCAGGAATATTCCGCAGGATAGAGCCTTTATTGTACAGAGTACTCATCATTGATGACTGTCCAAGGACCGTAGCTGCCCGCCGGGTCTTTCAGCTGAGACCCAATGTACTAGCAAACGGCGTTCAGCACGTATTGCTTCTTGGTCACCGGGCCTGGTCGGCGGAAAATATATATGCATTATTCCAGCTTTGCGGGTCACGGTTGCGGTCTCTTGCGGTTAATGGCCGATCCAAGTTACTCCCAGCCCTCTCACATCTGACCCAACTCTGTCGATGGGATGGCAAGCTCGCGTCTCAATTCGGCGGTCATTCTGCCATCGACCTCAGCATCTCCGCGTTCCGCACCCTCACGCATATGGATATCTGGGATGGAATCGAAGCTGACAACGCGGTTATCTGCCCCGGCCTCGCGGCGCTGCCCTGCCTCACTCATCTCTGCCTGAACCATCGTCAGTACAATCGTCTGTATGGGCACGTCGTCGTTCCCCGCATATTGGCGCAATGTCAGCATCTGCAGGTTTTGGTTTCAATGCCGAGCCCCACTGGTGCAAAAACCCTGGCAAAGAATCTGCCCACGGCGGACATACGCTTTGTTGTCAGCTTCGGCCGCAGTTATTGGAAAGATTGGGAAGTGGGGGCCCGAGGGGGTACCAACTTTTGGGCGACAGCTGACGAATTTGTGGCGCGGAAGCGCCGGGACGAAATTAAAGGTTCGTGCTCGATACATGGTTGCACATTTATTAATCGAACTTGCACCCAAGCTTCATGTTTTCTTCTGGACTTTCAGCGAGGATGTGTGATTGGCACTGCATACGTGTTATTTCCTTAACTCCTTATTGACGAGACTTTCTGAAAAATAACCAGTGAATCGCTAATTTGGCCGTTGTGAAACAAATGAAACCGCTGTCGTATCCATGTCTTGCAGAATTATCGTTAAACCACGGCAGAAATAGGGCTGAAAACAATTTTTTTTTAAAGTCAAGTGATTTTCTCTGCGAAAGACCAAGCACACAAAGAATCAAAACACAGACATGTAGTAGGCTATAGGTACACTAGATCCCGAAACTGTGTGGTGTATTTTATTTTGCAGATTCATCGTGCTGCGCCAGAATGTGTTCCATTCCAATTGGACCACAGATGCGTAGTGACGGATACGGGTGCTGGTTTGGGTTGGTGTTGCAACTCTACACCCACTTCACGACAGATAGATGCAATCATTGCATGCAGTGATTCTACCACAACCGGTGTTTCAGCTGGATGCAATCCGGAACCCCGCCCAGCAGACATGGGGATGGTCAGCAGTACTAAGCTCTACTACGCCCTACGCGTTTCTTGAACACCATTTTGAATTATGCGCGTCTGTCGAAGTAAATGGACAGGATCAATGGCCGTCCGTCAAAACGTCCTTTTCCAGGTATTCACTTCACTGATGTCTCCGTCTGGATTAGCCTCGCCAAAATGGTTGCTAGTCTGACAAAGTCACGGGCTATGGACGACCACGGTAGGCCTACTGGCGGGACTGTTTTGTGGGTCTTTATTGCTCCGTTGTGGATGTTCAGCTCAAATCTAGTCCCCTTCCTTCGAAGTCCGAACAAGTGCTCAAAACGTCCATGAAGCAACGTCGAATTTGTGAGTACTTTCTTTTCGTATATAATCTGACTTTGTGTACCATAAGTAATGAGTGTTTTCAAGATAGAAAATCGCAGTGTAACCATCCTAGTCGGTCTTCCAAATGACTACGTTGGAACCGAAAGCGGCAATTAACTTCGAGCCACCAGCAAGAAGGGCAACGCCTCCGCTGGTAGACAACATATCTTGATAGCCAGGTTCGAAGAAATCCCACTTCAGATTATGGGTTACTCTATATCCAAAGATATGCCCCTCACTCGATGTGAAAAAGAGATCCCCGCCAGGGTTGTATTGCACCTGGGTAATGTCCAGAAATGCTGCGCAGTCTGGCTCGACGGCAATTTGCCAGCTCTGCTCGCACTCTTCTGACTTGAAGTTGAAAATACGCAGACCCCCTCCGGATGCACCAGCTGCAAGGTGAAGGCCATCGAACGAGAACGCGAGGCTTTGTGGCCGGTCGCGAACCCCGTATGCCAAACTATGAAGTAGTTCGCCTGTGTCGACCCCCCAGATGCGAACCAATCCATCTCTCGCGCCGGCGGCGGCGAGTTCCCCGTCAGGAGAAAAAGCGCCGGAGCAGGATTGGTGTGGGTTGGTTTCGAAAACATGCCTGGGTTCTCCCGAGTCCATGCTCCAGAGGCGCACTGTTCCGTCGCCGGAGGATGTCGCAACTACTTTGTTGGTAGGGCTCGTCTCAGCCCAGCCAATGAAGTCGGTATGGCCGGAGAGGCGTACACGTTCGGTGAACGTGTCTGCATCTAGCATGGCGACATCGTTGTTTAAGTGGTACAGGAAAGAACGCCCGTCAGAGCTGAAGGCTCGATGGGCCAGATATCCATTAAAGATGCGCCCACTGTGTTTGTCTATGGCCGCTTGGGTCGCAGCAATGACTTTCGCGATTTGGGCCTCCAGGTCGGCGGATTCAAGGTCCTCGACAGACCAATGGGGCGAGAGAATGCCGGACGCTGCAGAAGCTGCATCCTTGGTGGCACCATCCAAGTAGTCCAATGGTTCCTCGGGAGCTTCAAGGTCCCAAACTTTGATCACAGACTTGTAGGAGCGAGGCATCCTCCGCGTCACTCCGGCTGCGATCTTGCTTCCGCCTGGCTGGAATTGGAGTGTTTCTACATTATATCCCGTGTGCCCTCGGAGTGTGCGAAGGAGTTGAAACGTAGCCATGTCGTAGACGTGGATGTCGTGGTCAACGCCGACAGCAAGCATGGAATTGTTGTTGTTGAGACTGGCTGCCTTGGTTTTGCCATTCAGCACGATTTTGGTGACCTCGGTCAACCAGGGTTCTGACGCTGCAGGTACGCCGTCTCGTTGAAAGTCGGCCGCCAACGATTGTTTCCATGTCGCAAAGAAATCGAAGCGGTTAACCGTGGTGAGTGGCGTCTGAGTTGGGATGCTTAGGGGTGAGTAAAACTTGGAGGAGATGATGCTGCAGATCGAGTCATCATGACCATGATCCACTTGAGCGCCAAAATAAACGAACTTGAGAGGGTTCTCTGGCCATGGAATGTTCAACTTGTGCTGCCACTGGTTCAAATTGTGGTTCTACTCAGTTGTAAATGACCCTTCAAGCATTTACCGATTTTGAAAAACAAATGATGGGCATACCAGGTCAAAGCCAGAAAATCCTTGCGTTTACTTCGCAAATTCTATTTCTCATGCTTCTTTTCTGAATATCTTGAGCACTTCTTGCAGTGTACATTTTGCTAGCTACATTTTCGAGGACACACTACTCAATTCCTGATGTGCCTGAAGAACAGTAATATCAATGGAAAACCATCCTTTGCTGTTGCGATCCAGCTGGATCGGAACCCACTGGCACGGATAGCTCTCCCGCGTACTCCTACTTTGAATTACCACGCGCCCTGTATCCAAATACACGCTCCTCTGCTGAGCGGAAAAAGAGATCGCCTCGCCGGGTGTATCGTATCGGTATCGTACATCGCTGAAAATGACCTTGCAGAATGGTGCGTACCACTGTTAATCTGCCACTTGTTTGCATGTCCTAGAGTCGACCTCAAACACCCGCAGCGTTCCGTCAGCAGCCCTAGCGGCGAAATGGAGGTTATCAGACGAAAATGACAGGATTCGTATCCAGCGGCTGAATCCACTCAAAGTGCGAGCAGCTCGCGCGTGTCGATACACCAGATGCGGGCCATTTGTCCCCGCACCAGCCGCGACGAACTCTCCATCAGGCGAAAAGGCACCGAACCATCTGGTTGTGGCGTCTCCGAGGACGTGAATGAATTTGCCAGAATCCGTGCTCCATACGCACAGTTTTGCCCCAGGATGAAATCGCATGGTGGCACGGACGAGGGTGTCGAGCTCCTCGTCACCGCGGATGGCGAGCTGCAGATGGCGCGGTGTTATGCGCTTGACGCAGAAGTCATGTGACGCATTGCCAGCGAGCCCCAACACCTCCGCCGCGAGATAACCCAAGATCGCGGAGGTGTACACCGCACCGATCCGGACGTTGTGCTGCGTGCTTTGCTTCAGATAACTGTGAATACGAGATTTAGCAGCAGGCGCGCGTTATATTGTTACAGGACTGCGGAATCGTCACGGCGCGTCGTGCAGTGGGTGGCTCACGCAAAAGGTTGGGAAAAGTCCGCACAACCTGAATACATGGATTTCAGTGAGTTTGCGAGAAAAAAGGGCGGATTCGAGCAAGGTCCGGAAGGCGAGAAAATAACAGGGGTAAATATGGACGGATTCAACCCGTTACGAGTCCTAATTTATTAGGACTCGTTTATCAGCGCAAAGCCGCCAGGTCTTTTGGGGTCGCCTGCTCCACTCATTTTCTGCGTCGATCTCCATTAGGGAATTCTTACGTTGTTTAAACGTGACTTTTACGTTGGTATCATCATCATATCATGATGTTGAGGCGATATGGTCTTTTTGTGCTCACTTCTTGCTTTTCTTTCCTCGGTCCATCCCCTTTCTGTGCTCTGTTGTCTTTTTGTTGTCTGATTGTCTGCTTCGTTATTATGTAACCTATCTCTATACCCTTATATAACCGTTGACCTTGTCATATTTGATGTGTCATGGGTTGTCGCGTATCTTTCTGTTTCTTTTACGATCAATTTTGAGTGCTCGATTCTTCAGTTTGTTCCTCTGTCCATCCCTTCCAGTGTAAGCTTGTACACTTGTCGAAATATCGTGCTTTTGATGTTACATCAAAAGATTTGTCTCAGAGCGTTTCAGAGAATAGAACTGCGTTTCCGGCTGTTAGAGGAACTTTGGCATATATTTTTCGCAGTACAGAATGTAGCACAGATTCCCAGGAGTGAACATAAATATTTTCAGGATTTGATGTCATCAACCTTGCAGGCACATAGGAAACCCCTGATTGTCCAATTTTTGCAACACAAGTTCTAATCTTTTTCACAATAATCTGAACAAGCCAAATTGTTCTGAGGTCTGAGGAGTCATTATGTGAGTGGACACATAGAAAAACATACAGGCAATCGGACGCTACACAGCTCGCAAATGGCTATTTTGGTGCTATTTTTGGTGAAAATAGCTGTTTTTGGCCATTTTGCGGGTGTCACAGCGTCCGATTCCCTGTATATTTTAACTCACATCTTGATTCCTCAGACCTCAGACTACAACTTGGCTTATTTAGATTATTGTGAAAAAGATTACAACTTGTAAAAATTGGACAATCAGGGGTTTCCGATGTGTCCGCAAAATTGATGCCATATCAAGATAGGATGATACCATCAAATCCTGAAATATTTATGTTCACTCCTGGCATTTATGCTACATTCCATAATGCGAAAAAAATATGTCAAAATCCCTCTAACGCCCGGAAACACATTTTATTCTCAGAAATGCTCTGAGACAAATCTTTTGATGAATTAGTGTATGCTGTGTAACATGTTGATTCATTCTAAGTTTGTGATCTTGGCTTTACAGCTCACCCTCTTTGCATTGTATATTTCCCCATATTTTGACTGTTCACTGTCTTGTAAGCCTTCCCTTCTTGCTTTCATCGTGCTTGTAAAGTGATCTGGGGATATTTTTGTCAGCATGGCCTTCCTCCCAAAACAAAGTTTATCTCGCCATCTTCGTGTCCCTCATGCAGGCGATGTTCTACACAGAGGGGCCTGCTCCCTGTTTTTGGAATCATCCTGACTGAATCCACTGGGCACTCACCCGATATAATCTTTTTTGTGTCTGTCGCTACTTTGCAGTGTTGATTAAGCCGACCCCCATCTTTTGGTCTCACTTATGTGTCGACTTGCGCATGCCTTCCACTGTGCTGTCTGTGGTGTTTGCTAGGTGCCCATCCACTCCCCTGGTTTTGGAGCTTTGCTTCATTGGCATCACCACCTCATCCCTACCTTTGCCCCCCTTCTTGATGTCGTTTCTCCCGAGCTGGGTTGTTCTGTGTATTTTTTGGCCTTTACCATCAACTCGCACATTACTCACTTTATTTTCCATCGTTTGACCGGATTCACGGCCCCCTCTGTCCGGCACCTTCATTTGAGTGTCATTCCTATCGATCTCAGTGCTCAGCACAGTGGGCGCTGACTTCCCGTCATTTTCGGGGTGTACTCCCGTCCTTGTCATTGTACACCAGATTTTTGGATTGGGAGGCTCCTCCCTTTTATTCCCGCATTCGCCATCTTCGCCTCAATAATCAAGACCCGGTGTTTTACCCTGCCCTTCGTGATTGGGTAGGTTTTATCCAATCCATGCAGTCCTTGGTTGTGCTTGATTTGGAAAATGTGGATTGCACGCAGACCTACCTGGTTTTTCGTCAGTTCAAGCTGCATTCTGTGTCTTTACCCTTGTTGACACATCTGCATCTGGCTGAGTTTCAGCCCACTTTTTATCATGTATTGGCTTGGCTAGACTTATCTGCCCTATGTTCCGTCATGTATCAGTCATCTCCCTTCTGTTTCAATTGGTCTCCTTATACTGACCTGAGTTCTTTTGTTCCTGAGTGCCCTCTCCTTCTTGATCGAATAAAGGAGTTCGTTTTGACCATGCCCCTTATCGACATTACACACCTGATGCCTTCTCTTTACAACATTTGTTCCTCTCTGGCATCTGGAGCTGTCCCAATGTTTGGATCAGTACTCTTTGGACTTTTCACTGTTTGCATACCATACACCTTTTCCCCATCTTCGATTTCTAGTGTTATCCCATGTTCCTCCTCTTTCTTATAAGATGGTGTTCTTCTCCAAATATGGTATATCTTCTTGTCATGATCCCCTTATATACCTAGTCAGGTGTTCCTGACTTGCCCTGTGCGTTGGCTCACTTTATATTAGACCTGCCCACCTGCCCCTTTCTAGGGAATATTTTGTTGTATCTTGAATTAATGTCTTGACCAACTCCCTTCGCGTGACTACCTTTTCCCATCATTTATGTATGTCCTTACATATGACTGTGGTGCTAATTTCTCCCCATCTCTGTCAATATGACCCTCTGCTCGTTCCTCCCAGAAATCTACATACATCACATATAAATGGTAGTTGTATTCAGAGCTGGGCATGGTAAAAGAAACATCATTGAGTCCAAATGCGGTGCTTAATGCCGGTGGGATCGCCACCATAGCTAGTCAGGGGGAAGTGTGGTCATTGGTGTCTGTCATCTCTGCACCGTCAAACATATTTGCTCCTCGGTGTACAGAGCCACGACTGATTGCAGGCGAGACAAAAACCTTAATGACGGGGACTTCACTGTGGAGGAACTTCTGACGTACTTTGACATGCTATATGTTGATTAGGATTGACAGTGAGGTGGACTTAAACTTTTCTGCAACTTTCCATTGACTTCCCACCTTGAATTGAAAGATGCCCACATACATCCAATTTCAACTCAAGTACTCTACAGCATACAAACATTCCTTTTTTTTTTTTTTTTGCCACAACGTGTTTTTTTGTGATCTGATTGGCAACTTGAGCAACGGGGACTATTCATGGGAGTTTTCTTTCATCCGAGTCTGCCTTGCAGCTGCTGCAAACAAACCATTCTGCTACACATTGTGACAAAAGATGAGTTTCAAAGACACAAGATGTGTTCCAGTTCCATAAGACGAACTTGCAGTTCTGAGTTTCACTGATGCTGCTGGTCCTTGCTGACAAGTAGCCGAGACTATTCTACATACATGGGCTTGTACGATTAACATCCATGGACTGGTGTGCTGGATTGTTGCAGCGTTGTTCACTTGTGGAAAGCCAGTGCCACGGTGGATTGTCACAGGAATTCCACAAGCTGGGTTTGTGGATTTGCGCTAACACGTGATTTCAGGAGAAATCTACCGCCCAACCAGCTGACAGTGTAGGCGGACATGCTGGGTCAATGGTATTAACAGCTTCAAGCATCGGGAAGGGGAAATGTGTTAAAGCCTGGAATTTACAACACTTGATATCCTATTCCATCCATCCCTGTTTTATATGGCAGACCGTGTCATCTCTCTGCATTTTTACTTGACCCACTTATGTTATTAGCCCCCCATCACGTGCATAAAATACGCCAATGGACAATTGCCCTTGTTATCGAACCCTGTCATTACAATGAACTCAGACAACGCCGCAATGGGTATACAAAGACTTGAGTATATTGATGACTTGAACACCTACTGGCACGGAAATGGCTACTAATATTGCAACAGCGTACTGAGTCTGCCCAGAAAGTACAGTTAAATGGTCTGGGAATTGCCATAGACACCCAGTGATCCAGTGTTTGCCAAAGGGCAAAGGCCTTAAATAAGGGCTTAATTAAGGCCTTATTTATTTTCAGCAGAACTTCAAGACCTTTGTTAAGGCCTTAAATCCTCACGTGGTTGCCCAGCGAATGGGTTTCTTTTCTTTTTGCGTGCATATGGCAGAGACTTGGTATGTGAATCAGAAATTTCAACTTTCAAGCCGTGTTGATATCCAAAAGATTGGGTACCCGAGAAGCAGTAGAATATTTGCAAATGCTCAAGACAGAGTCATGGGTCAAGTCATCTGCAATAAGGTTTGGCATGGAAAACAAATATATAGTGTTAAACCTACCACTCTGGCTGAAAGTACTATCCATGGGGGAAAAAAACTCAAAGGCCTTAAATGGGCCCTAAATTTAAGTCCTTAGCCTTTATATAAGGCCTTAAAGGCTGCAAAACTGATTTAAGGCCTTAAGGGTAAACACTGCAGTGATCAAATACTTAACTGAGAAAATGGCAAGATGTTCAAGACACGCATTCAAATGAATGAACTATGTACTGACTGCTGTGCAAAGAACCAAAGTGTGAATTGACGTGGAATTGGGGTCTCCAAAAGAAAAAGAAAAAAGGAACGGTCCGGACTCGTACCGCCATGCGGAGCACTGGCCTCAAACCACTAGTCCGTTGTTGACTGCGATCAATGAAGTTCTCTATCTTTGTTCTAGCGCTCAGGAACACGATCTCGCGACCCATTGGAGCGCGCCAATTAATAACGGCACCCTCCAAAAACAAGACAATTTTTAAAAATACGAGAATAATGGTCAATAATTGGTTATGGCCCTACGTCTCTACCTTGGTCTCTACTAAACTTGCCACTCTGCCTCGACGTGGCGGTTAGGCATTGCCGCGCAAGTTTCTTGACCTCCGTGCTCCTTTAAAGCCTGCGGGAATTTATCAACACCGGGGAGCCACGCAGGCCGCCGGGCAGAATTTACGCGCAGCATGGGGCCCTGTCAGTACCATGCCTTCTCGCAGACGCTCGATGAACTGCCTTGCGACGTGCTGCCATGTCTTCCTCTACCGCCTGCCCTCAGTGCCACCTGCCCCTCCGGGAAGGTCGATCGCCCATGGCTTATATTATCTATATGACTCTGCACGGAAGTTTTCAGAGGTGGGGACGCAATTGTGCAGGTACGGAAAGCGGCTGGCTTATCTCGGACTCAGACATCAACTTAGAATTGGCCTGGAAAGAAGACTTGCAGTTTGGACGCGAAGCGCTGTTTGTTGGCTCTTTTGCAGGACGTGATTTTGGATTTCGGAGGCGCGACGTGGACAAAAACATTTCGCGCTCCCCTACGCGGACACGGCTCAACTCGAAGCCAGCCTTTTCGTTCCAGAAATCAACTTGTGCGCAGGTAGAGTAAGTAAATGTGCACGGGTGACACAGCGACACTCCCACACTGCTACCATTGAGGTCATTTTTTGGATATCTATCCACGAAGCCAAGGAACAGAGTGGTGGTAGGCTCTGAGTCCAAGGGTTGTTCGGCGGATACTCATGGCAGGCATTCCGTTGGATTCACGCACCACATCGCTCGCCAGCCGGCGAATTAATTTCTCCTCGATATATTCCTGCCTTGGGACTGGGGCCAATCGATAGCGGTGCTATGAATCGCGGTCGTGGAGATTATGTAGGTACATCCGTGACGTAGACTTACTTGGGTATGTAGCGCAGCGAGTCGAAACCTGACGCCGGCAACTTCTTTCCTTCTTACGCAGCATCGGAGAGAATTCCGGTGACACAAGGAAATAACTTGAAGAAGGGGAACTTGAAGTAGGCTCAGTGTGGCTCACTCACACTAGGCTCTTTTCTGTCGCATTGGAGTAAGCCGGCGGACCTTAGCAAACGTTGCACGAAGTGGTGTGGACAATTATAGCAGCGCAGCTGAGACCAAAACATCGGAGGGCCAAACGGGATGGGAAGGTTGAACGGCGAGCGGGAAGCATTAGCAGCCGCCGATGTATACCGGGCCTCTTTGGTTGGCACGCGTTGAACTGCGCGTCAACACGCAGTTCAACGTCATCGTGAACTGAGTCAACGTGTTGGAAATTTTGCATGGTTCAAATCCACCAGATTCTTTGATTGTGTCGACGACTGAAAATGCGTCAATAATGCGTCTACATAAGCCCAGTGCCACGCGCGAACTGAGTCGGATGGCCCACAAACGGTGAATCTTCACGGTCCACTTCAAGTCATGGAACAACAAACGATTCTTGAACTGAACTTGAACTCATTGGCTGTAGAGTGGGCGTTGGAACTTCCAACGCGTACAACGCGTGTACCACGCACTTTTGTTCGATAACATCGCAATAACACCCGCCATACTGAACGAAAACATGAGGTACAACTTCCGAAAAAAGATATGATACGAATCGGACATTTTTGTGGTACCCTGCCGCAAACATTCCGCCTGTAAACAAAAATAGTGCCCTCTGAGAGAAAATAAATATCGTCCCTTGTTCGAGTCGCGGA
The DNA here is from genome assembly GCA_014925785.1 of Mycena galopus ATCC 62051. NCBI lineage: Eukaryota > Fungi > Basidiomycota > Agaricomycetes > Agaricales > Mycenaceae > Mycena > Mycena galopus. The sequence continues at coordinate 301,273 of WIQG01000142.1, forward strand.
CTGCAGACAACCCGGTCAGAAATCGCCATGAAGAGAAACAGAGTCGGACTCCAACTTACTACCCTCCAACTAGTGTTGGAAAAGTTCGGTTCGGAAAATCGGTTCGAACCTGAACTGAACCGAACTGAACGCCAGGTTCAGGGTTCAGGTTCACCGAATTGCTGAACCTGAACCGCAACTGGAGGTTCAGGTTCGGGGGGATGCAACATTTTGCTGAACGCGTTCGAACGCGTTCGAACGCCGAACCCGAATCCGGCCCGGGTGGTGGGAGATTTGTGGGAGATCTTGCGAATATCTCCGATATCACCGCGGCAACGCATCGCGCATTCTTCCTGCCCATACACCTGCCAGCAGGCACCTTGAGATCCTCCTTTCGCATCATGAACATGGCTTCCTTTTTTTGCTGTCCCGCCACTCGGGTTTATTCTTGACATAAGCGGCGGCTTGATAAAACTGTCTTTTCGATGTCTCGCCACTTGTGAATTCGCAACTTCTCCGTGTTTTTTTTCGCATAGTCCTCGGGCTTGGTGAACTGCTATTCTTTTCCATCAATTCTGTCTATTCATGAAGCTCCATTTTGTTATAATTCAGGTGCATTCCCTTCAGATCGACGCCGATGATCTCGCATTTTCTTTGTATAAAATTCACCTCAGGTTCGGCGACGAATTCACCACCACTCCCCAATTTAGTGCCCAATACACCTCTCCAATGTCTAGCACTTTAGGCTGCGCCCGAAATTCAATTGGCACTCTGCGCGATACCCGACATTCAGTACTAGTTTTATTACGACGTTGACGACCGGCCTCCACCTCTGCTTCTTTGGTGTACCGTCCTCTTGCTGATTTTCACAACGCATGAATCTCCTCCTGTCGCTCTCCGCGTCGGTTTTCTCGTCAGTCGAAGCCCTCTGCGCAAGTTATACTCGGACAGTGCCGAAAGTTCAACACCGTCCGGCACACGCAAAAACAGCGGAGGCCAGCACTGCTCCGCGCAAAGCTCCCGCCTTTCGCAAGCTGCTGCCTTGTGGACTTGATGACTTGGATGAATCGAAGGAAGATGATCAGGTTGTACTGAATACGTACGCTTTGGTGCTGAATTAATTTTCATGAGCAAAATAGGTTCGGTTCGGCGTTCGAACTTGGCCGAACGCCGAACCGAACGCCTTGAACCCCGAACGCAAGGTTCAGGTTCAGGTTCAAGGAATCTCTGAACCGAACCCGAGGTTCAGGTTCAGCGTTCGGGAAAAAGTGCCCCGAACCTGAACCGAACCGAACTTTTCCATCACTACCTCCAACTCCTGGATGGACCAACACGGTCAGCATCCGTATCCCCTCCTCCTCTTTCCACTCATCTCATGCATCCACAGCAACACCCCAGATCAATCCGTGGTACGGTGCTTTAGCCTTCCTCGGTCGTGCATTGGGCACAGATGTGGTTTCCAATAACAACACGCTCACGTCCAACCCCTCGACTCCGACTACGAAACCTAATGTTTTTGGTGCGCAGAATTTTGAAACGCTTAGCATGGGCTCAAAAATGACGTTTGATCGCAGGTGGCACAGGGAGAAACGGCGGAAAGGGTGGAGAGAAAGGCGGCAAGGGGGGTCTTGGGGGCGACCGAAAGTCGAGTTGGACGATAAATCGAGTTTCCAAGACATCCATGGTGAGTTATCACCATTACGGGTCCTCGACGCGATCCAAACCAAGCACAAACTCACATTTTTCAAAGGCGGCAAAGGCGGCGACGGCGGCGAGTGTAACCACACCGTTCAACACTATGGCATAGGCGGTGACGGCGGCGTGGGCCAAGGCCCAGTATTCGAGAGAGCACTTGACTATAAACTAGCCCCTCTTGCCGATCCGCCGATGGCTATGGAACTGTTCTGCACCACACACAGCCTGAAAGAAGATATCAAGGACCTCCTCGTCGACCAGGGGTTCGCGACGGCTGGGGATCTGTACGAGATAACGGGTACCGAGCTGGAGGACGCGGGGTTCAAGCCGGGGCATATCGCGGGACTGAAGAAGGCGTTGAGTTCCGCACCGAAAGCCTCCTGCTAAGGATTCTCAAACCACGCTGGGCGCTGGGCTTGCCCGGTATTACCTAGCCTCTTCAAGCTTGAGTGTCTCGATTGCCCTAGGATGTCGACTCGATTGTGATTTTGCGCACTATGGATACACTTTTTCAGGTGGAATAACTCTGGAATGAAGGGAAGAAAGTCGTAAATATGAATCGCATGAGCATTTTTGCAGATTTCTTCAGAAAAACGCCAGGTTGCGCTGGCGCCCCGGCACGGTCTTGTTCCAAGCATATTATTGAACTCAGGAGCGATTTCCCATGCGAGATTATTGTCCGAGTCGCCGATATTCCCCGCCTTCAAGCGGATTCGAAGCTGCACAAGCGAGGCCCTAGATCTTTTCGTCCAGTGAGTCCGAAGTGAGAGGCGCCGGCTGCAAGTTCGCAGACTTGAGAAGTTCATGGCAGGCTCCAAGAGTGGCTGTGCATTCTGTTTCTTGCTACCATGATCCCTGAGCTTACGAGCCCTGCGCACGCCAAAATAACCCAGTAATATTCAATGAACCCAGCGCCGAGGTGTGATCTGGAAAGGAGAGGAAGAAGAGTGGACTCCGAACAACTGACCCGAAAAGCTTTGCATTCCGACTTCTTTACAGCTAAATCCAAAACGATAGACGTTTTCCGCTCGCGAGTAAAAGTTCGGGCCGACCGCATCCGTCTCATTTCAGAGGAGATGACAACAAAAAATGGAGCTCACATTGCTGCTTGCAGTAGCCGCGGCAAGCGGCCCGAACTTTGCTCGCAAAACGAAAACGTCTATCGTTTCGGATTTAGCTGTAAGATCTTGCTGGACGCACCGCAAAACTCACCATGGGTCATCCGCTTAGTTGAGGATAGGATGTCCGAACTTCGATCACTCGCGCTGGCGGATAGCTCATGGTGCTGCATACTTCTCGCATTGCCGTGAGATGTCCCACTCACGGCCTCCGTCGTTCTAGTCGCGCGGCGTCCTCCTTCAAGGCGTGGAAGTACCTACCTTCTCTTCTCGTTCGCACACAAGAATTAGGACGCGAATCCAATTTCTATCAACTCGACTTGTCCGTCAATTTGTGGCGCGGAAGCGCCGGGGCGAAATTGAAGGTTCGCGCTCCTTACATTGTTGCACATTTATTTCTCAAATTTGCAACGAAGCTTCATATTTTCTCCTGGTCTTTAGGTGAGGATGTATGCTTAGCGCTTTCAGGAAGGGAATGAAGCAAGGAAAATACGAATGGAAATGCAGCCAACCTCGTTCAATAGCGGACTGCTGAGGCTAGATGTGGCGGACTGGGCAGGGAGTGGACTCGGAACACTGACTCGTCCAGACCCATGATTGCGCTGGTTAACGCGCCGCCCGGCCGCTGGGTCACCAGTGACCAGAGAAAGCGGGCTCGTGAAGACTTCCCACGCACTTGTTCGATATTCCCGGGTTCGGTGGAATCGAAACAAGGCTCACCTTGCCCACATATTGCGTTGGACAAAATTTTCGTTCCTCAAGTTGGTAATGTCAGTAAATAATTTGCGGGGACTCAAAACCGAGCTTTTGCAACATGTAGCGAGTCCACCATGCTCAGCTATCTCCAGTGGTGCCTCGCATGTTTTTTTTTCTCTTCTCCCAGTATATACATCGTCCTCCCATCTAGCGGTGCACCTACATCCAGATGCCAGGGTTCAAAGAGTCTGAGGGTGTTGTTATATTTACCTCGATACAGATAGTTTATATAATGCCGAACAAATGTATGAAGAACATCAAAGGAGAAATATGCGTGGATTAATAACAAAGGATGGGCGGAAATAAACAAGAGCGCGAGCGAAGTGGGGTGAGACTGTAGGTAGATGGTAGCCTCGGCTACATGGTGGACGGCTTGGGCGCGAAGCCGTCGAACTGCCACCCGGGGCTGAGTGTCAGGTATGGGTGTCGCCTGAGTTCCGCCGCTGTCGCACGTTCTTCTGGGTTTCTGTGAACGAGGTCATGAGTGGAAGTTACTTGCAGGAGAAACACACACATCGCGAAGCATTTCTTTCTGAAATCATCCGCCAGGGGGACCAGACGATCCGGAACGGGCGGGAGCTTGGAATGTAAGAGGTGTTCCAGCCACTGTCGTCCCCCAGTCCACATCTCGAGCACGACACAGCCAGCGCTCCAGATATCAATTTTGAAACTGTATCCCTTCTTCTGCGTGCCGAGGACCTCGGGGGCCATCCAGAAGACGCTGCTCTGCATCGGGGTGTGGGCTTCGTTCTGATCGTCCGTGCGCTTCGACATCTGAAAGTTGGAGATCTTGCACTCTCCGGTCGTTTCGACCAGGATGTTATCCGACTTCAAATCCCGATGGAGAATCCCCTTGGAGTGGAGGTACTCCAGCCCGGCGAGGATCTGTGACGTGAACGACTTGGTAACGTCCTTGTCAAACCTGCCGTACTTGAGACGACAGCTACGAATCGATCCACCCGACACATATTCCATGAAACTTGGCCAAAATTAGAAATACAAGGTGTTAGGCGAGTGAACAGGACAAGACTCACATGCGCAGATTGGTCGGCGTCTCCTCGAACCCAAGGAACTGGACAATGTTAGGATGGTCGAGCACCTTGAGCGTCTCACTCTCGAGCTTGAGCGCCTGCACGGCTGTAACCTGTCGTGAGTCGCTCCTCTTGCTCGCAGTGCGCGGGATCTCGACTTCCTTGACGGCGATCATCTCGCCCGTTGACGTATTGAGCGCGAGGTACACCCGCCCATATGTTCCCCTCCCTATGAGCTCACCACGCACCCACTTGAAGGTCACTCCAAGAAATGAGGATGGCCTCTGCGAGAACTGCTGCGACGGCGACGGCGGTAATCCCGGCGCAAACGTCGCATGCCGCTGCTGTTGCGTGTGCGCGACCTTTATGAGCCGGTTCAAGTCCGTCTGCACCTTGAGCGCCGGGCGGTCCCCCCTGCGCAAGTTCGACTTGTGCCTCTCCCCAATTGACTTGTGGTGCTCCGCCGGCGGCATCTTCAGCGACGTCCCCTCGTCGTCTTCGCTGTCCGAGTCGTACGACACGCCGCTCATGATTGTCCCGCTGCTCATCGTCTGTCTGGGGCTGTCCTCGGCGGGATGCAAGAATGGTGAATATGATTCAGCTGCGTCCACCAAGGACGGTATCGATGATTCATCCTCCAAGATCGCAGTCTCTTCTGTTGTGGAGACAACAGCAGACTCATTGGTCGCCGGTGGAGTCGACCTCGAAAGGTTTCCAGCTGTATGCAGCGCAGAAGTCGTTGGAGGAACCGGACGTGGCCAAGCCATATTATGCACTACAAGTGCGGTGGAAGGCCTCGTAGTCGGACTTTCCGCCCAACAATTCGTTACATGCTTCCAGAGTGTATCCGACATAACCGGAGGTCCCAGTGGTCTCTCTGGCCGTTTGCCGTCAAGGACCATCAGCAAGGCTGTAATGTCGGATAGGCTCGCAAACGGAGGTTGCTCTGTGTACAACTGAATAAATTCAGGACACGGGGCGGAGAAAATTTAAACGCGGCTCTTACCTCGAAGCAGACACACCCAAAGGCATACACATCGGTGGCCGGGGTTCGAACAAACGTGAGCCCGAAACGGGCTGGATGGAGTAATTCGGGAGCCATCCAATGAGGGTTACCTCCTCGATTCGTGCTCACCAAGGAAGTGGCGTCGGAGAAGGCGCTAAGTCCAAAATCAGCTAGGCACGCACTCCAGTCCGCCTGAATCAGAATATTGCCCTGCATGACAGAATCAGTTTACCCAAAGTATAGCTAGAAAATATCTACTCCTCGTAGGTCGCCATGGACGATATTGTGGGAATGAAGGTATTCAAGACCTTGCGCAATTTCGTAGAGCTTAATATTTGTGTTAAACGGAAATACGTTGCACGAGCACGCTCGCTCACCAGTTTATCCACGTTTGCGTGGCCATGAGTTTTGAGATAATCTATTACAGTACCGTGCTCCATCCAAGGTGAAACCATGCAAAGGGACGAAGGGAAACTATCCCTATCGATTCCTAGGAATGGCAAGATATTCGGGTGGTGCAAATCTTTCCATAATAGAGCCTCCCGGCAGAATTTCTATGTCCATGAGATAGAGCTAGCTTCCCGCGGCGAACCACTTACCAAGTGAATACGGCGCAAGTCCGAACCACGAAGGAAGTATCGCATGCGCTTCAAAGCCACGCGCTGGTCACCATATGAGGCGCGATAAATATCTCCGAACCCGCCTGCAAAGCAGGCATGCTCATCGCGATCGTTCACCCCAGCAATGAACAGGGAAGAAGGGAGCCTGTCGCACAGTTCAGACAGCTTGCGAATTGTACGAAACGCCATCCGAGTGTGTTCCTGCTTCATCAGAAACCCTCTGTCCAGCATCTGAGGTAGATGAATCAGGCAAGAATTGGGATTGGGTATAAATTAATACCTCTTGAACGACGTCCAGAAAATGCTGTGCTGAATCGCCCTCGAGACGCAGCACTGTTTCCTCTTCGGCTTTGGAGCTGAAGATAGACACAAGAAATGTAGCGATTCGCTCCTCGTCTGCACGCATGGCAGTTCGAAGACCTGGGTCATTCCCGAGCTCTAGTCTGTTCGATAACTAAGTAGGATTGAATATTGGCAATTATATCATGAGGAGTTCTCACTTCTAAAACCGTCTTTCGGCATTCCAAGCTCTCAAAAACGGCGCGCACGACACTGTCGGTGGCCATTGATGCTATGCAGTCATCCAACGTCACCCTGGCCTCGCTCAGACTTCGGCTGAATCTAAAGTAAGGTCGCACAGTTTTCATATAATGAGAGTTCACCAACTCGGCATAAGCGCCTTGAAGAAACGAGAGCGAGGCCTCATATACCAGGAACTTCGTTGGCACTTCAGCATCCAAGTCCATTGTAGCGACAGAGTTCTAGTTCGCGTTAGGCAGCCGAACTTATTGAGGACTTGGTGACATTGATATCAGCACACAAGATCTCGCGTCCTCCGTGTAGTGCGAGGTCACGTTCTGGCCGGATTTGGAAGTCGCGCCGAGAAAAATAAAAAGAACACTCACATTTGAGTGGTTTTCGAGATTTTGCAATACTTACACCATGCTAAGCTATCTCCAGTGATGCCTCGCGTGTTTTTTTTCTCTTCTCCAGAATATACATCGTCCTCCCATCTAGCGGTGCTCCTACATTTAGATGCTAGGGTTTAAAAAGTCTGAGGGTGTCGATACAGATAGTTTATGGTAAGGCTATAATGCCGAACAAATGTATGAAGAATATCAGGAAAGAGATATGCGGAGCGTGAGGGAGGACGTGGGGTAAGGCTGTAGATACATCGTAGCCTCGACTACAGGGTGGACGACGACGGCTTGGGCGCGAAGCCGTCGAACTGCCACCCTGGGCTTAGCGTCAGGTATGGGTGTCGCTTGAGTTCTGCCGCCGTCGGACGTTCTTCTGGGTTTCTGTGAACGAGGCCATGAGTGGAAGTTACTTGGAGGAGAAACACACACATTGCGAGGCATTTTTTTCTGAAATCATCCCCCAGCGGCGTCAGGACCACACCATCCGGAACGGGCGGGAGCTTGGAATGGAAGAGCTTGAACATGACGGCGACAACCTCGTCTTCCAGCCACGGTCGTCTTCCAGTCCACATCTCGAGCACGACACATCCAATGCTCCAGATATCAATTTGGAAGCTGTATCCCTTCTTCTCCGTGTTGATGACCTCGGGGGCCATCCAGAAGACGCTGCTCTGCACCGGCAAGCCATGGGCTTCGTTCCGATCGTCCGTGCGCTTCGATATCTCAAAGTTGGAGATCTTGCACTCTCCGGTCATTTCGACCAGGATGTTATCCGACTTCAAATCCCGATGGAGAATTCCCTCGGAGTGGAGGTACTCCAGCCCGGCGAGGATCTGCGCCGTGAACGACTTGATAACGTCCTCGTCAAACCTGCCGTGCTTGACAAGACAGCTACGGATCGATCCACCCGACACATATTCCGTGAAACTTGGCCAAAATTAGAAATACAAGGCGTTAGACGAGTGGATAAGACTCACATGCTCAGCTTGGTCGGCGTCTCCTCGAACCCAAGGTACTGGACAATGTTAGGATGGTCGAGCTCCTTATGCATCTCACTCTCGAGTTTGAGCGCCCGCACGGCTGTAACCTGTCGTGAGTCGCTCCTCTCGCTCGTAGTGCGCGGGATCTCGACCTGCTTAACGGTGATCCTCTCAGGCTCGCCCGTTGTCGTATCGAACGCGAGGTACACCCGCCCATACGTCGCCCACCCAATGAACTCGCCACGCACCCACTCGAAAGGCGCTGTAAGAAACGACGGTCAGCTCAAACGAAAGAAACGCAGCGGCACATACCAGGCCCCTCGCTCGTCGAAGCCGACTCTGACAAATTCGAGGTGTCCACTTCCTCCACCTTGCTCCCCCACAGCTTCGTGCTCCGGGGCTGCTCTGCCCTCGGGGGCCTGAGCCACATCCCCCCGTCCTCTTCGCTGTCCTCTTCGCTGTCCGAGCCGTACGACACGCCACTCATTGTCGTCCCGCGACGGGACAGAGGTGCGATGCGGGCCGCATAAGACGTCGCAGGGACGGGTGTTGGGCGTTGCGTTGGGGGAGCTGGTATCGCTGCGCCTGCTGTGGCATTCGTTGGGGCTTCTTCAAGTTCAGGCGGAGTATCAACTGGTGTCGGGTCCATGGGCGGCCAATAGGCTGGTGTCCCGTTCTTCGATTCGTCTGCGTCCACCATGGACGGTATCGATGATTCATCCTTCGAGCTCGCCGTTGATGACTCGTTGGTCGCTGGTGGAGTCGACCTTGGAAGGTTTCTAGCCGTAAGCGGTGTAGAAGGCGTTGGAGGAGCCGGACGCGGCCAAGCCATATTCTGCACTACAAGTGTGGTGGAAGGCCTCGTAGTCGGATTTTCCGCCCAGCAATTCGTTACATGCTTCCAGAGTGTATCCGACATAGCCGGAGGTCCCAGTGGTCTCTCTGGTCGTTTGCCGTCAAGGACCTTCAGCAAAGCGGTAGACTGGGACAGACCCCAGAATGGAGGCCGCCCTGTGTACAACTCGATAAATTCAGCCGAAAGATATATGAAAGACACCCAAAACCCGCTTACCTCGACGCAGACACACGCAAAGGCGTACACGTCGGTGGCTGGTGTTCGAGCGAAGTCGAGGCCGAAACGTTCTGGGTCCAGCAATTCAGGAGCCATCCAGTGGGGACTGCCCGCTCGAGCTGTGCTCATCACAGCAGTGGCGTCGGAAAAAGTGCTGAGCCCGAAATCAGCCAAGCACGCACTCCAGTCCTCCTTGACCAAAATATTGGCCTACAGTTGATGATGGGATTAGTTTACCAAATGCGTAGCTAGAAAAATAAAAATATGTACCCCTCGCAAATCGCCGTGCACAATATTGTGGGAATGGAGGTATTCGAGGCCTTGCGCAATTTCATAGAGCTTGATATCCAGGTTAAATGCAAGGTCGCACCTTGACAGACGAATAAACTCACGAGTTTATCCACGTTTGCGTGGCCATGAGTTTTGAGATGGTTCATCACGGTGCCGTGGTCCATCCAAAGAGAAACCATGCAAAGCGACGAAGGGAAACTGTCCCTGTCGATTCCTAGGAACGGCAAGATATTCGGGTGGTGTAGATCTTTCCACAAAAGAGCTTCCCGGCAGAATTTCTATATTCATGAGATAGCTGGCTTCCTGCGGCGAATGACTCACTGTGTGAATGCGGCGCAAGTCCGAACCATGAACAAAGTATCGCATGCGCTTCAAAGCCACGCGGTGGTCACCGTATGAGGCGCGATAAATGTCTCCGAACCCGCCTGCGAAGTAGGCATGCTCATCGCGATCGTTCACCCCAGCAATGAACAGGGAAGAAGGGAGCCTGTCGCACAGTTCAGATAGCTTGCGAATTATACGGAACGCCATCCGAGTGTGTTCTTGCTGCATCAGAAAACCTCTATCCAGCATCTGAGGTAGATGGGTCAGGCAAGATTGGCATCGAGTATAAATTAATACCTCTTGGACAACGTCCAGAAAATGCTGCGCGGAATCACCCTCGAGACGCAGCACTGTTTCCTCCTCGGCTTTGGAGCTGAAGATGGACACAAGAAATGTAGCGATTCGCTCCTCGTCTGCGCGCATGGCAGTTCGAAGGCCTGGGTCATTCGCGAGCTCTAGTCTGTTCGATAACTAAGTAGCATTGAATATTGGGAATTATATCATGAGGAGTTCTCACCTCTAAAACCGTCTTTCGGCATGCCAGGCTTTCAATAATGGCGCTCACGACGCTGTCGGTTGCCATTGATGCTATGCAGTCGTCCACTGTTACCCTGGCCTTGCTCAGACTTCGACTAAATCCAAGTACATGAGGTCGCACAGTTTTCATTCAGTGAGAGTTCACCAACTCGGCATAGCAAGCGCCTTTAAGAAACGAGAGCGAGGCCTCGTATACCAGGAACTTCAAGTTCGTCGGCACTTTAGCATCCAAGTCCATTGTAGCCACAGAGTTCCAGTTCGCGTTAGGCAGCCTAGCTCATTGAAGAGTCGGTAACATCGAAAGAGTAGAGCTATTCCTGGGCGCCAATAGCAGTTTAGTTCACACAGTAAGCATACGTCGTTGTCGGGTTTCAGCTCGCAGGCCGCCAACTGAGTGGCTGTGCATCCTGTTTCTTGCCACCATCATGCATCTTCGCATCCAACTCGAACTCGCGATTCCTGCGCACGCTAAAAATCGTATTTAATGGGTCCAGCGCCGCTTTGACGTGTCCGTGGATGTGGCGCTTTTTCTAGGCTGGACTTGGAAGGGAAAGGAAAGCAGAGGAGAGGAGACGAAGGGCAGATTCCAACAATTCACCCGAGAAGGCTCTATCGATGTCTATTCCGTCTTGGTCAAGATCTTGCAACTATTTGGCGCACCGCAAACTCACCCAAGATCATCCATTAAGTCGAGGGACGTCTGACTGCGATCGCTCGCTTTAGCAGACAGCTCGCGGTGCTATGTAATTCTCGCGTTCCCGTGAGATGTCCACGTTTCTTTTGCTTATAGCCTCCACTCACGGCCTTCGTGGTGACCCCGCAGCGCTTTCATCGTCCTGGTCGCGCGCTGGAAGGACTTAGCTTTCCCCTCGTTCGCGGTGCATTAGAATTAGGACGCGAATCTAATGTGTATCAACTCGACTTGTCGGTCAATTCAGCGCAAAGAACGAATCCATAACGCGACTAGTCATTCAAGAATACATAATGGGACCGCTTTGCTCTGCACTAGTAATTCTTGCTCCTGCTGCTGTTCTTCCTACGCAGACTCTTCCTCGTCCCGTTCCCGTTCCTCCCGGATCCAGACGCATACTGCTCTCCTGCTCTCGTCTTCTTTGACGCCCAGCTGCCCTCGCCTTCGAAATCGACACTTTTGCGCTTGCGGCCGTTACCATTGCCGCCTCCGACGACGACGATGGTGTCTTGTGCATTCTGAATCTCCGAAAACGCCACGCGATGCCCAGGCCCAGCGCCGGTGTCCTCGTTGTGCTTCGTCGCTGCGGGGGTCGGCGTCGGCGTATCATCTGCGCTCGGGTTCTCGATATGCAAGGCCTCAGGGGACATCGCGGAGCTGTGTGGCTGAAGCTGAACCGCGGGTGAAGGAGATCGAGGCGCGGGGCTGGAGAACGCGAAAGAGGACGAATAGGGAGCCTGCCACGCGGACCCAGTGAAGGTGTACGAGTCGCGGTAGCGCTCGTCGTGCCCGTTGAATGCAGAGGCCGCTTGCGTCGTCGGGCACACGAAGCTGTAGCCGTACCCAACGTCGGCGTCGGTGTTGTCGGTGTCGGTGTCGCGCGGGAGCTCGAACGCACTCCGCCTCCCTGGCTGCTGCTGCTGGTGCTGGTGATACTCGAGGTCGAGCGCGGGGAAGGCAAGGTTGCGCCGCTGCCCCGGGCCCACGGTCTTGTTCCACCGCTTCACGACCTTCGCCAGCTTGTCCCCCTCGCGGCTGTCCTGTGCCTTCAGCGCGGCGAGCGTGCGCTCCAGCTTGTCCACCCCATTGCGCAGCTCCGCCCGGCGAGCCTTGCGGTCTGCGAGCGCGCGCTCGAGGTCGGTGATCTTGGTTTGGAGGAGGCGCGCGAGGGCGAGGGCGTCGGTTGCGGTTGCGGTCGCGTTCGCGGAGGGCCGGAACGTGGATGGGTATGTGGATATGGATGTCGTTGGGGATGGCGGGACGGACGAGGCGGGGTCGGCGATGGCAGTGGGGAGGGTGCCGAAGGGCGCGATGACGTGGTTCCCGAATTTGATGAAGGTGCTCATTGTCGGGTGTGCGTGTGCGTGTGCGTGCGCGAGGGTGGGGCTTCTGGGCGCGCGGGGTGCGGGGTGCGGGGTGCGGGTGATGGTGGTGGGAGAAGGAAGAAAGCGCTTGAGTGGCTGACACTCTTCAAGTCCTCGCCGTCTGCGTTCCGCTGCGTGTCAGCCACTCCGATCCATTTTGCTACTTGTCAGCCACTCGCCTCCCGCCTAAATCCCTTTCTCACCTCGACTCCCACATCGTCCTTCTGCTCGCTGCACCCACCCGCACGCTTACCCTTACCTTCGCTCTCCGTATCACTCTCACCCACCACACAACACCATCACCCCACACAACACCACCCCACACCACACCCGCCTGCCCACCTTCATCATGCGCTCCGCCTCTTCCCTCGCCGGCGACCTCGCCATCATCCACCTCCCCGCGCTCGCGACGCGCCTGCGCAAATACGACGAGGAGCTCTTCGAGCTGCAGCTGCGGCACGACGACCTGGAGGAGGAGATCGCGCGCGTGCGGCGCGGGGTCGCGCACAAGCAGGCGCAGCAGGTGCGGTTCGCGGAGCAGCTCAAGATCGGCTACACGAACAAGAGCGGGAACGGGAACAAGGACGCGGACGCGGATGCGGAGTACGGTGTCAATGCCGGCGTGAAGCGCCAGAGAACGCAAGGTGCGTCGGCCTCCCCTCCTATCCTTCCGTCGAGCGAGGGCAGTTCGCTAATGTGTTGCGTATTTTTTTTCTTCGCAGACAACCCAGACGCGGAGACTCCGACACGGTCTCGGTTGGAGGAGCGTTTGGACGTCGAGGCGAGTCTTCCTTCTTGCTTCTTGCCGTGGATACGATTGCATGCATGCTGACGACCACTTTCATCCAGAGCTACGATGAGCCTATGGAGGCGTTCAAGGGCAGGAGCAGGAAGCGCAAGGCGCGGTTCTTTTCGAACGAGGAAATGCGGGCCGCTACCGGTTTTTGAATGTCCAATAATGTGATTGATGTATGTGCAGTGAAAATTCAAGGTCTGGCGTTTCGAGCAAGTTTTGATGTGCGGATAAGGCAACGCAACACGTGGATGTACTTGAGTTGTCTCGGTATTTGATCGCACCGTCCTTCCTTCCGTCGCGCGCATATTGCTCTGAAGCTTTGGATCTGTAGGTATTGCAGCGAGGTCGACGTGATGTACTTGGGCCTCCAGTGCCTTCCCCAAGTCGCATCGGAGCTCGGTCCAACCTCCCGCACTCCAACTCTCATGATCGCAGACCGACTACCTTTCCTCATCCGCGGCGACTACAGAGGACGGGCTCGACCAGCTTCAGATTCAGCGCCGGAAGCAGCAGTAGATATGGCCATACAAACTCCCGCGCGGGCATGCTCCCTCGACCTCGGCCCTGGGCTCGAGATCCCCGCGGAGTACTCTGCACTGCAGGAGCATGGCACGCGCGTTTATCGCGAGGACGAGGGCCCACGTCGAAGAGGCCGCGGGCAGGTACGCGTTTCTATCCCTCCTCGTGTGCTAGGGACTCGATGCGTAGGTCTCAGCGCACAAACACGCGACATGTCTATTCTGAGCCGATTATTAACATGTCAGGCCTACGGGCGCAAGATGGTAAGTGCACTCTGTGTCTACTGGGAGATATAAAAATAAATCCTAATCCCAGTCTGTATTCAGGAGCGGACGAATGTTTTCGGTGGTCGCGTCGAGGAGGGATTTACTCGGTCAGTCAGTCGACCGCTCGCAACTCATTTGACAAACCTTCGCACTCAGCTCCCGCTCACGCCTCAACTCCTCAGCTCTTCGGTCTCGAGGACATCGCATCTTCACGTCTCCCTACGTTGATACTGCCAGTGGCAAGTTGCCGGTCCTTATGCCGGTCCCTGAAATCCAGGCTTCCTCAAGTTCGCCTTCACCCAACTCTCGAGTCGGTGAGATGCGGCGAAGAAATGGTTCTCAGCGTTCTGCTGATACACGCAATTCTCCAGCCATTAACAAAATTGTATTACATAAATTGTGCCCGATCAGTTTACCCTTCTTTGCTACGACCTTCCCAATTCCTGATCACGTAAGTGAAGAGGTTTATGCCGCCTTGGTCACGGGACCATGTCGGAATTTGAATTCTCGGGCCTATCCGAACTGTCGGCGATAGAACAAAAGAATCAATCCACTGATATGTCACTCCAGAAACTGTCTGTGGATTATATTAAAGGAAGCACAAAGGACATAGAGAAGTTCAGGTAAAGCTCGGGAACGGAACCAGTGTCCCGGGCCGGCCTGATCTTGAATGAAACAGCATCGGCCTTCAATTGCCTGTAGGTATTTGCGCTCTTTCCTTCATCGGTGATCAGGTTCGCCCGGAAGGCCCCTAACAATGACATTGACAGCCAATGACGCCCACTCCACGGTCACGTGGCAACTGCAATATCCACCCAGCCTTCTGACGCGTCTATGATGCAACCGACCTCCACAAACCTTATAATTTAGTATAAAGCCGCAGTTCCTTCCCTTCCGTCCCATAATTCGAACATCTTAACCATGGCTTCCCTCCCCAACTTGCACGACAACCAGAATCTCACCACGACCACTGATGCCCTGCCAGAGCATCACGTCCATAAAGCGTCCGAGCCCCTTCCCGGAGCGCGCGGAGGCGCACCCGCGGCCGACTACACCACGGAGACGATGGAACGGCTCCCCAGCTCCGTCTGGCAGGAATCCGATCCTTCCCAGCCCACGCGAGAACTCGCCGACGCGTCTGATTTACCGCCGAACTCGCAATCGACGAGACCGGACCTTCCCGAGCGCAATAACAGTGCGACAGGGCGGACGGCATTGATTGGCGAGCGACCTATGAACACCGAAACACAGCCTGGAGGTATGTGCAACCCAACTTTGATTTGCAGACTGATTAAATGTTGAGTGAACCCAGGTGGTGTCTCAATTGACGGCGGCCACGAAAGCACGCCCACGGGCAAAGCCAGTGGTGCAGACAAGGTCATTGGCAAAGCTCAACAGGTACGTTTCGGCGTTCGCTGATCAGTGGCGATACTTGTTGCTGATGTTTCTGACAAGATCATTGGTAAAGTCACGAAGAAACCCGAGTTGCAGGAGAAGGGCGAGCTGCGCCAGTCGGTTGGGAAGTCGGTTTGAGGACTTCACCGGCAACGCGCGTCTGCGACGGTGTATACCTACCATGCAATGTATATTATTGTACAGCACTAATTCCGTTCTTTGAGGATCGCGGTGACCGCTAGCATCGGACATAAATCATCGTAGCGCCTGCGCCACACCGGAAAGAAGGCGTCGGGGCTGCACTGGACCCAAGACAAGCTTAAGAAGGTGATGGTCCCGATAAAGACTTGACTTGATGAACTTGAAGACATTAGGCTCAAAAAGGTAACTCTTCTCAACCGCCAGAGTCCCACACTGGTTAAATTTGTGCGTAACGGCATTTCCTCCTGGACAAAATTCACCGGCATGACTGGCTCAAAACCAGCAACAAAGCAGACAGGCTGAGAATGCTTCTGCAGACTTTGATCTTGTTATTCCAAACGCTCCAAAAAAAAAAGGTAACTCCGCACACAATGCCATTCTCTCATACCGGCGGTCCGGAACCAGCCGCAGACACCATGAATGTTGCATAAACTGGCGGCGACATGTTTTTAGCCGTGGAAGCTAACACTGCCCCATATTAAGCGCCCTCTAAGAGAATAAATGTCGCCGCTCGTTCGGGTCCCAGACAAACCGGTCAGAAACCACCACGAAGAGGAGCTAATGTCGGCTGCCAAAAACCAACGCAACTATGCAAGCGTAGCCGCAGCATCGGGATCCCCTACCAGGGTCTCCTTCAACCCATCTCAATCCGCAGCAGCAGCACCCCAGGGCAATAGGCCCGCATTCAACCCCTCGACTCCGACTCAGGTGAACCGGGTGGCTGTTCTCAAGGGTGCGCAGAGTTTCAAAACTCCTACCAGCATGGACTCAAAAGGCATGTTTCTTTGCAGGCGGCTACGGAGGAACGGGGGGAAAGAGCAAGAACAAAGGCGGTGAAGGGGGGCTTGGGCAGAGGCCGCAGGAGCTTGCGATAGAAGATGTAGCGAGGCTCTTCCAGGAAGTCAATGGTAAGTTACTATTCCTCAACGCGATCCAAACCGAGAACTGACACTTTGCAAAGGCGGCTTTGGCGGCACTGGCGGCGAAGGCGACTTTGAAGGCGGTCGCGGCGGCATAGGCCAGGGCCCAGCATTCTCGCAACCACTCGTCTCTGGCATGCAAGGCCGGAAAGTGCCCGTGATGGCTATCGACAAGTTCTGCCGCCAATACAGCCTGAGCAAGAAAATCCACCAACTCCTCGAGGACGAGGGATTCGAGACGGCCGGGGCATTGTTCCAGGTGTCGGAGGGCTCGCTGAAAGAGTCGGGGTTCAAGGCGGGGCATATTGCCGAGCTGAAGCGGGCGTTGGCGGAGTTTGGTGCTCAAGCCCAATGAGAATTCTGCCTCAGAGGGCATCGCCAGTTGCGAGTCGCGCGCTGGATTCACCCGATAATGCCAGGCCTCTTCAAACTTGAGTGCGTTTGAATTTCACTATGGTGTCGTAGAACTTGGACGTAATTGTAAAAGGTTGTACTATAGATTTTAGGTTGGTTTGTAAAAATTTGAAGGGAAGAAAGCCATACATATAATTCGGACGTGTGGATATTTACAGAATTTTTCGGAGTCCAGGGGAACCATAAACTTCCGAGCAGCAAAAGGTGCAAAGAAAAAAATACCCAATGGCTTTCCGCGATCCTCTCAAGTGTCCAGTTGTGTTCAAAATTGGCTATTCGAGTCCAGCCGACGCTCAGCCGATGACTCCCAGTTTTCACTGGGCGCGTGAGAGTCGGACGTGATTTAGCAGCGACGCTACAAAGATCTTAAAAAAGCGGTATTGTCCGACAAGGATTCCAACTTGGTCGAGTGATTATACTCGGAAAGGCAAAGCAGACCCACAAAACTGTAAATTCCTCTCGTATCGCGATCCGCTGACCATGAACTGGCGCCAGGAAGCGTCCACGGATATCGTTATAGCAGTGCATGTCAAACGATGGGTCTGACTGTCACTATATGTTTAGAAATTAGCGCCCTCGCAGAGATGGATAAATGCCGCCACTCGATTCTCGAACACACCGGCACCACAAGAGAAACGATGTACTCAGGATACTATGGCGGTTATGCAGCCCCCAACCCCAACTCTGCGACGGACCACCACGGTTATGCAGCCGCAGCGGGCGCATCCTATAAGCCCTCCCACAACTCCAACCCCAATCCCAACTCTGCGACGGACCCCCGCGTTTATGCAGCCGCAGCGGGCGCATCCTATAAGCCCTCCCACAACTCCAACCCCAATCCCAACTCTGCGACGGACCCCCGCGTTTATGCAGCCGCAGCGGGCGCATCCTACAAGCCCTCCCACAGCTCCAGCCCCAACCCCAACTCCTCAACCAATCACTACTACGGTTATACTGCATCCCCGGCAGCGGCAGCACCCCAGGGCTACAGGCCCTCCTCTAACTCCTCGGTCCCGCAGAGTCAGATGAGCTGGCCGCCAACTCAGATGAGACCTATTCTCAATGGTGCATTTTTTTTTGCATGATGGATTAGAATTGCTTTGGCTCACAACTATTTTTTTTTATCGCAGGCGGCAGAGGAGGAAAGGGCGGGAGAAGTGATAAGACAGGCGGCGGAGGAGGGCGTGGTCGGGCGGCGAACCTTGCAGGGGAGGATGTGTACAGATTCAGCGAAGTATACGGTAAGTAATTATTTATTCTCAGATCCAAACCAGGCACTCACTTTCCAAAGGGGGGATCGGAGGAGACGGTGGGGAGGGCGGCGAGATGGGTGGACTCGGAGGTGACGGCGACGGCCCAAATTTCTCGAGGCAACTCGTGTATGGCCAGACCCCCCGCGTTCCCACCATGAGCCTCAGCGAATTTTGCCGCCAATATCGCGTCAGCGACAAAATCCGCCGACAGCTCGACGAACAGGGCTTCGAGACTGCTGGGTCCCTTTTCGAGGTGTCTGATATGACGCTGCATGAGGCAGGGCTCAAGTCGGGGCACATTGCGGAGCTGAAGAGGGCGTTGAAGGAGTATATGGTTCGGAGTGCAAAGCAAAGATGATCTGGTGAAGCCTGTGGATTTCCTTCTTATGATTTCACTATTGTCGTTTCTGTAAAATTATGTACAATATGGCCAATTTCATGAATCTCTTCCTTTGGGAATCTCCTTTCTCTTGGACTGGAAGGAAAAGATTTGCTCCAGAAGGGTATTTTTTGCGTGTCGGTGTTGCGATACCTTGCACGCATGCTGCCGAGCGAGGATTACCGGGCAGAAGGCGGAGTCGTTTAGGAACAAATAAAACAGCTTCCTTCCAAGTCGCTGAGACCAATTGATACCGCGCGCGTCGATGCAGCCACAAAAGAGGATAGTCCTTGGTAGGAAGAAGGCGCTGAATCCGTTCGGGGCACCGACGAAACTGAGTCGTAAGGGATTCTACTTACTAGTACTGGATGTAACCAAAGACGTGGTGACGTGGAGGAAAAGAATGGAAAAAGACGGGCCGACTATGACTCGGATGCCACAGGTTGGTCCGGAAGTTCGGCACAGCCGCGATCAAATACTTTTCTTCATTTTCTCCATTTCTAAAATTCCTGTCCAGAGCTGCAGCCATTCGAGCCTAATTCTTCGAGTGGATGGAACTATTTGACTCTTACGTCATATTTTGCGGACTCGACTCGGATGCTTTCGAAACCGCATCATAATATGTACTATTACAGGCAACGCCGTCACGAGTTAATTGGCGCCCGAGAACAGCTCTGCTCTTTCAACGACACCGAATCCTCAATGAGCTCGCCCCCCAACGCGGACTGACATAACGCTCAAGTTGTGCTGCTGTGCCACTCGCGGCTACTACCATGGACTTGGATGTTAAAGACACGGCGCAAACGAAGTTCTTGGCATATGAGATCTCGCTCTCGCTCCTCAAAGGCGCCGGCAATGCCCAGTGAGTGAACTCTCCCAATAAAAAGTTCCCAACCTTATTTAGATCACAAAGTCTGAGCGAAGAAATGCAAATGACGGTGGACCACTGCATAACTTCGATGGGAACCGACAGTGTTGTGGATGCCATTGTGGAGAGCCTGGAATGCCGAAGGACGGTTTTAGAGGTGAGAACTTGCCATGAGGTTTGCCAGTATTTAACGCTACTTAGTTATCAAACAGACTAGGACTCGCGAATGACCCCGACCTTCGAACTGCAATGCGCACAGACGAGGAGCGAATCGCCACATTTCTTGTGTCCATTTTGAGCTCCCAATCCTACGAGGAAACTGTGCTGCGTCTCGAGGGTGATTCTGCGCAGCATTTCCTCGACGTCGTTCAAGAGGTAGTTCATTTACTCCAAGTCAATATCAAGTTTCGGCTAACCGTAGTCCCAGACACTTGACAGAGGGTTTCTAACGACGCAAGAACATAATCGGATGGCCCTCCGGATCATTCGCAAGCTATCTGAATCGTGCGACATGCTCCCTACTTCTCTCTTCATCGTTGGGGTGCACGATCGAGATGAGCATCCATCCTTCGGGGGTGGGTTCGCAGACGTTTATCGTGCCTCGTACGGTAACCAGCGCGTAGCGTTGAAGCGCATGCGGCACTTCCTTCGTGGTTCGAATTTACGCCGTATTCACTTAGTAAGTGGTCCGCCGCGGGAAGCCAACTCTGTCTGATAGACATAGAAATTCTGCCGGGAGGCTCTGTTGTGGAAAGATTTGCACCACCCGAATATCTTGCCATTCCTAGGAATCGATAGGGATAGTTTCCCTTCGTTCCTTTGCATGGTTTCCCATTGGATGGACCACGGCACCGTGATGAATTATCTCAAAACGTATGGGCACGCAAACGTGGACAAACTGGTGGGTTTTTTTTCGTCTACTGAGAGAAACCTTGGATTCAACCAAGTCAGCTCTACGAAATTGCGCAAGGCCTTGAATACCTCCATTCCCACAATATCGTCCACGGCGACCTACGAGGGGTATGCATATTTTCTAGCTCTGCATTTGTGAAAGTGATTCATCATCGTCGGTAGGCTAATATTCTGATCAAACAAGATTGGAGTGCGTGCTTGACAGATTTCGGACTCAGCACTTTCTCCGACGCCACCGCTACGATGAGTACAACTCGAGCAGGTAGTTTTTACTGGATGGCTCCCGAATTGTTACTCCCAGAACGTTTCGGCTTGAAGTTCGCTCGAACACCAGCCACCGATGTGTACGCCTTTGGGTGTGTTTGCTTCGAGGTAACAGTTTTTTTCATGTTTTTTTTACGCAGCACGTCCTGAAATTTTTCAGCTGTACACAGAGCGACCTCCGTTCTCGGCCTGGCCCGAACCCGCAGTGTTGATGAAGGTCCTCGAGGGTGAACGGCCAGAGAGACCCACTGGCCCCCCGATGATGACCGACACACTCTGGCAGCACATAACAGATTTTTTGGTGGAAAGCCCTCCTAAGAGGCCCTCAACCCCAGTTTTAGTGCAGAATATGACTTGGCCGCGTCTGGTTCCACATCCTTCCACGCCTTCCGCACCACTTACAGCCGGAAACCTTCCGGGGCCGACTCCACCAGCGACCAACGAGTCATTATTATCGTCTGCTGTCGTCTCCACAGCAGAGGAGACCGCGATCTTGGCCCATGAATCATCGATACCATCCTTGGCAGACGCAGATTCACCATTCTTGGACCCCGCCGACCTTGGCATTGGCACCGAGATGCCAAATACTCTGTCCGAAGAAGAAGTAACGAATGCCACAGCAAGTGAACTTGCGAACCCCACGGCCATCGTTGGAGATACTTGTACGTCTGCTGCGCCCCCGAAATTTAGACATTCAACAGTGCGTGCAGACGACGCGGGAAATCCATATCCACCGCCAATGAGCACCGAGAAAGTACTGGATACTGGGGCCGAGCAGCGCGGTTATGCATCCGTCCCCATGAATTGGCCTTTGGTCAACGGTACGCCCCTTTCGAACTGACATCAGATGGAACTCGCGTCGGCTCAAATCATTTTCAATCGTAGCAAAGCTGGCGACAGAGGATTTGCAGCGTTTCCCTGGAATCCGTGGTAAGTTTTTGAGTGATGCGAAACGAAAGAAGTACTACGACGGTTCAAGGTGGTATAGGTGGGCCAGGCGGCGTAGGGCAGGGTCCTACATTCTCAAAACAGCTCGTGTCTGGCATGGAAGGCAAGACTCACAGTGTTCCAGACGTAAGCGTCCTCGAATTCTGCCGCCATTATCGCGTCAGCGACGAAGTCCGCCAACTGCTCGAAGATGAGGGGTTTCAGACTGCAGGGGCGCTTTTCCAAGTGTCGGATGTTACGCTGAAGGACGCTGGCTTCGAGTTGGGGCAGATTGCGGAACTGGAGCGGGCATTGAAGGAATTTATGGTGGACGCAAGTCCGAAGCCGGGCCGCCAGGGTGGGTGGGCTAGACACAACGCATATTAGTATTGGCCCAAACCTTGGAGATGTGCAGCACCACGCAGAGCTCTGTCCGCGGCTCGTCCCTCACTCCCGGATCTCGTTCGCGTCCAGAGCGATCGTCCTCCTCGAGCCCTCGAAGGTCCGCGATGGCAGTGGAGAACATGATGTGCTCGTCGCCGAACGTGCGTGAGGAAGAGCTTGTAATTTTCTGACTTCAGTATTGCCGTTTCTGACAGTTTCGTCTGCACTACTCTGTCCCAATCACCCATTTCTGGTTGCTCGGTGAATGGGCAGTCTCCTGGCTCGAATTAGTGTTGCCAGTGTCTGGTTCACAATTATTCAGGACCTGCACCGAACATGTTTTCTCGGATTTCTTGCCGGAAATTGATCAATTCGCGTATTTGTTTCAGATTCGAAATACCAATGTCTTCCGCTGCGTCGTGCAACCAAGTATCTTACATAACCTGTCCTGCATGCAACCTGAAGATAATTTGCAGTATTTCCCCAAATCCTGTTCCGAACCCGAGGTCCAGTTCAAGGTTCCAGGCACGCCTCTTGGACCGGAGCTGAGGCCTCGGATCTTGGTTAAAAAAAACTGGTTGGCAAGCGCCTTTAAACGCGTGCCTTCTCCCCACTGCCATCCATCGGGATTCCGAACCGCATGGCCGCCTCGTTGCGTGAGGACAGAGCACGGTCCACAAACGCGTGGCACAAGCGAGAAACCCGCTCTGCAGCAGGGCGATGACCGCGGTTCAGCGTATCGTTTTGTCCCTTCTTTGTTGCGACAAGGTTTTTTTAATCTCTCCCGTGGCATTATTGAAGATTGCGGGGCGCATTGAGGTAAGACCGTCGAGCTTATTCCGCAATTAGTCTCTCCTAGACAAACGCTTCAACATCGAAACTCGTGCCTGGTTTGTTGAATTCTGACCATCTACACATTTGTATCCCCCTTTCTTCAAATGAACATCTGGCCCATGCGCAAGGAGCGGGGTCTATGGCAGAGGGCCTACAGGCGACGGCTCGCTAGAAGCAAACTCAATCAGTTTTTCAACAGGACCGACAGCACCACAGCGCTCAGCGCTTGAAAAGTGATTCCGGGGTACGCCATCGTCATTCAACCGTGTCTCTATTTGTTTAGTTCAATAGCCAGTGGGTTTTCGGGAAGTAAATTACTTTGTGAGCTTGAGGTGAGCTTGCATACTGCCCTCGATCAGTGTTCCCACATTCGTACAACAGGGCACCATCATGGTATACCCGAAACTCGTGTCTGAAAGAGACTCAGCATGCCCAGCGTGAGTACGGCCAAGTTCTAGTGCCAACTATTCCGACGGAAAATAGGGAGACTTCTCTACAAGCAAGTGTTCGAGACTGCATCCCCTTTCGTTGCCTCAGGTACACTGAAGCACGCGGGGTTCCCATTCCTGTGGGAATTGAAGAAGTCTGTCTGTGGAAATGTGGGTGGGGGGGAGGGGCGTGAGGGAGCGAAGAGGATGACCCGGTCCTAGGAATCCTCGAAGAGCTTGCATTGTGATTTCAAGTATGTACGTACCACGTCGTTGCAGCCTCGCCTAAATCGCGCAATTTAATCTTATATTCAATAGCAGTGTCCGCCGAAGAGGAAATTTGCGTGGGGATTGTAATGTGGACGTGCGCGCTAAGTTAGTGCCACCATCAAAGTGCCATGAATAAATGAGAGCCGAGAAGTGTTGAGATCAACAGAGGATGGTGGATGACTGGATGTAAGGGAACCCATGGTGAGTATAAAGAATCGCAAGCGTTGAAATAAGACACGGAGGGAATTGGGAGGGAAAAAACAAAAGAACTTGAATCGGCCCGGGCTGCCGGGTACGATCGAACCCATATGGGTTTACTTTGTTTTCCCCGGCCCGCCTTGCTGCCTCTTGTATACCTCAGAGTGCTGGATACAACCGCCTTCATTGCCAATTAATCACAACGGAGCTTGAAGCGCAATTTCGACGCCCATTTGAATCATCAATGGGCGCCATTCTGGAACATGCAACTGGAACATGACTTACTAATGTAGCTCTGCAGTGTGGTAAAGAAGCTGTCAAAGGCCTTTAACGCGTGCCCGCTACAAAGCCCGCTTTGCAGCAGCAGGCAATGGCCCCTGTTCGTGTCTTTCTGTTCTTTCTGTGCTGCGCCAGCCTTTTCTGACGACATGCACCTCTGCCTGCAGCTCCTCCGTCATATCAAGAGATCCCTGACGCTCCCATTCACCTTGAAGAAACAATCGGATAACGGAGAGAAATCTGAGCGCAAACAGAGTCTCCCTCAAAATGACAAGAAATCTCAACCTCTAATCAGCACAGAGACCCGCCGGACTGCGTCCAACGCGCTGTATTTCGCTCTTCAGACACTCAGCTCTATTTCCAATAATGTCCCGGTGGCTGGAGCCCTCAGTGCCATTATTGAACCCCTTCTGGACATTACGAGCCGCATTAAGGTGAGACGAAGTATTCAAAATCATCCCGCATGACAACCCGTTTATACATTTGCATTATTCAGCAATCTTCCGACAATGCGCAAGGTCTCATTCAATTGGCAACACGAATAGAGCGTCTGACACCCATCGTTGAAGAGATGGCAAAAAGTGATCCGGACCGAGGGCAAACTATCGTCTTGGGTCTCCAAACGTCAGCCGCCCTCCTTTGTCTAGATAACCATCTCACGCGTAGGCAGGGAGCTGGCGTCGATGGCGACGGATCTAAAGGCGGCCAGCGAGAGAGGCCAACTGAACCAATTTTTCAACAGCGCCGACAATGCCTTGGCCCTCTCAAAACACAACATGGTTCTCGCTGAAATGATTGCTGATTCCACAGTAGGCTTCAATTCACTGCAGCGCTATTTCTATTTCATTTCGATAAGCTTGTGGGTGTTCAGGAAGTTCTCAAAACTCTTCGAGAGCTTGAGGTCAGTCCATATCCTGTAATTGGACTATTTTCTTACATCGGAGGCACAGAGTTCGAAAATGGAGGACGCGTCATGTAATCCACTTCCTTTATTTCCTTCAATCTCGCGCTAATGTCTATTGGAGCACCGACTGTGATGGGCGATATCACAGGTGAGAATACCTCCTCGTTGAAAAGCAGGCATTAAACGACTCTGTAGGAGGAGTTGGTGGTACGGGCGGCCACGCGCAGATTGGCGGTGAAGGTGGTGAAGGGGACGGGCCCCAACTCGACATAGATCCCGACGATCGCTACCAAATTGGCAACGTTTCAGGTAACTAATGCATTTACATTTTTGAATCTGCGAGGGCTTATTTACATCTCGCAGGCGGAACGGGCGGCGCCGGCGGGATCGGTGTCGAAGTAGGCGGGAAGGGCGGGATTGGCAAGGGTCCAGTAATCAGTATGCGGCGGAGCACCCTGAGGTCCTGACGGCAGAGCCGCAGGCGCAGGCGCAGGAGGAGGTCACTTCAATCATGTAATTGTATTTTTCTTTTCAACTGGAACCTCAAGTGCTATCTCCCTGAGTAAGGGTTTTCTCCGAGCCTTTTCAGTTTCACAATCTACCCATTGCTGAACCCAATGTCTTTTCAGCATCCATGCCTTCGAAAAAACATCATCATAACGAGGATTTAAACAGTGCGCAAATTTATCTAATCTTGTCAATGGGTCGATAACTATGACAAGAACGAAACTTTTACTCCGCCATCGGAACTTCAGGCTTGTTCTCCCGCACACGGATGACTGCTCCCGCCCATCCCGCCACCGACTCCGCAGTGACTGCCCGTTCCGCCCAAGGAATGTAAGCCTTCGAGGATGTGAAAATAAAAACGCATGTAGCTACCAGAAACATTGCCAATCCGCAGTAGTGATCCAGTTGAACCCCCCTCCTTCACGCCGCCTGGCCGCCCGTACCACCAACTCCTCTTATAGTGTCGTTTAAAATCTACTTTTCAACCGAGAGGTATTCTCGCGCTCTTGTAATTTCGAACTCTATTGTTGAAATAATATGGAAACATTCATCAATGGCAGGATTCAAGCTCACCTCAAGTTCGCGAAAAGATTCAAGAACTTCCTGAACACCGACAAGCTATCTAAATAAATAAAGAAAGCCCAAATGAATCGATGGCGTACCGTGGCCTCAGCAATCATTTCAACCGGAGCCATGTTGTGTTTTTCAAGGGATGAGGTGTGATCGACTGGTTTAATTTGCCCTTCGACTGGGCCGCCTGCAAGTCCTTCATTATGGCCGCCAACTCCCTGCTTATGAGTTGAATTTTCATTTGGAGAAATGTGGACCCGGTGGTGGGGTAGCTGACTGTTGAAGAGCCTCGACAATGGTTTGTCCTCCTTTCTCGTCATTTTGCGCCATTTGAGTGACGATGGGTGCGTGGCGTTCTATTCGTGTTGCTAATTGAACGAAGCCTTCTGCATTGGCTGAAGTTTGCTGGATTCAATCATATCAGTACTAATTGGGCGATAATTTGAAGCATCCAAGTCGCTCCGTAATATTCAAAAGAGGTTGAATAATGCTACTGAGGGCCCCAGCACCCGGGATACTGCTCGAAACACTACTGAGTGTCTTGAGCGCGAAATGGAGGACGTTGAACCCAGTCCGGACGGTCTCAGCGTTGACTAGAGGCTTTGGTTCAACCCGAGGTTTCTTCTCAGGAAAAGATTCATCAAATTCGCTATCCGGCCGTTTCACGGTGATCGAAGGAGTGCTGGATTTCCTGTCCCAGTGAAAACAGCCCAATACTTAACTGGATGATATGATGGGGTCAGAACTGGAGGACTTGTAGCAAATCAACAGGACACGAACCGTTGACTTTGCCATATTGCAAAGACACGTTTCTGGTTGGTGGTAAGAGGTGGTAGGTGGTTGACAGTCTGGCGAGTGAGCTTAGAATAGGGTCGAGAGACGGTCCCTGAAATACAAATGTGGCAAACGCCACGCAGGAGTTTGTTTTCGACTCAAACAGTGGTGGCGGCCGCAATAGCACTTACCTTAGATTCGGATACCATCAGCTACCATCGACTCGGCATGAAAGATGGAATTCGGTTTGACTCATGGGTATAAAAACAACAGATACTGCCAAAAAAAGTTGAATAAATTAACGACGCAGATTTACATAGAATTGAGTATGGAGCGACGCATAGAAACCTATGGTTCGGTCCTTGGCGCCTTGTTCCGCCGCGAGGCACTAACCACCGGACCTTTGCCGGCCCCACCCTTCCCGTCCACTTCCACTGCATCTCCGCCAGCGCTGCCAATTCCACCTACAAATTGTCAGCAACGAGTTGAACAAGAATGCAGATATTCACCGGAAATGTTGCCGATGTTCCAGTGTTCGCTGGGATCGACGTGGAGCCGAGGCCCTTCGCTTTCACGACCTTCACCACCAACGCGAGCCGCGCTGCCTCCCGTACCCGCACCTCCCCCTGCACAAGAGTCGTCCGAAACGCATTTCAACCCTGGAGTATTTTCACCGGCGACGTCACCGAGCACAATCCGTGCTTTGGTGGGGATTAGCGCCATAATTCATAAGTGAATAGAACGACTTGCTTACTTCCGGGTGAAGAGGCCTCTCCCGACTTCGAACCCTGATCAATGTGAAAACCTAGATCAATCGCACATCCAAACGTACCTCAAGCTCGTGAAGCCATTCGCGAACTTCATTAACACCGACAAACTGTCGAAAGAAATAAGAAGAGCACAATTGGATGGATCTACGACGTACCGTAGAATCGGTAACCAATCGGGTCAGAACCATGTTGTGTTTTTCAAGTGGTGACAGATTATGAGCGGTGGTGAAAAACCGGTCGAGTTTGCCTTCCGAAAAGGCTACCTGAAGATCGTTGGTTATGGACTGCATTTCCCTGCTCACGGCTCAGAGATTTATTTCGGAGCATCAAAGGTAGGTTGCGGACCGTTGGAGATCTTTGAGCAAAGCTTGTTCCGCGATTGGGTTCTTTCCCCCCATTTCAGAAACGGCGGTTACAAGAAGCTCGATTCGTCCCGCGAGCTGAATAAGACCTTGGTCGTTGACGGCGGTCTGCTGTTTATATCATAACCGTAGACATGGCCTTCGCCGGACTTACCTCGACCAGTTTTGTAATAGCCACAAGATCAGTGATACTGGGGGGCAATACGGCAGCAACTGAAGGAGGACCCGAAACAGATGCCTGGAGCGCGGCTTGCAGCGCGTTTGACGCGGCCCGGACGGCATTTGTAGATGAGTCCAGTGTATCTCTGGGTTGAGGTTGCTGGGAGACTCGGGTTTCTGGGGTTGACTCTGTAGAACTAGTGCTGGTTTTTCGACCGCGAGTGAAAAAGCGAAAGAGCCAAGAGAGATCCATGATGGTTCTGAATCATGCTGACACTCGGACTAAATCATGCTGACATTCGGACTAAAAACGACACCGACATCGCTCGTGGGACGGAACCGAGCAGCGCCGAGGAAAGTGGGTCGCTGAAAATAACCTCGGCGTCTGCTATGGGCGTTTAACGTTTAGGGTTTACACCCACATGCTCATTGAATTAATAATTATTTTTGACCTTCGAACATTTCTCCGTTCGTCCAACTGTCCCAAAACTGTCCGTTTGGTCCTGCAAGGGCTCAAACCTTCGCGCCCTCGTCGTCGTCCACATCCTCGACTCTCGCCGCAAACAAGTCTTTGATCCCCGCTTGATCCCCGCTGCGCGGTCACTGGCGGCTTACGCAACACGGCCTTCGTGCCGCGTATTTCATCCTGAATGGCTTCTATGCGCGGGTCCGCGAGTGCGGCGGGGTGACGAGGCGATTCACAAAGCCCGTCGCGTAGAATATCCGGACGCGCGCTTGTCAACGGCCGAGGCGTCTGCGGCAGCGGGAGCGTAGGC
Organism: Mycena galopus ATCC 62051; assembly: GCA_014925785.1. NCBI lineage: Eukaryota > Fungi > Basidiomycota > Agaricomycetes > Agaricales > Mycenaceae > Mycena > Mycena galopus. The sequence goes on from WIQG01000142.1 coordinate 329,986, forward strand.
GGTATTGCGCATCGTGTACGTCGTGTTTCTGGCGTTGGCAGTGGCCTCGTCTGTCATTCCATCGAGCATAAGGACTCTACTATAGCGACGCGCTGTGCTCGGGTCTGGCACCTGTGACAGAGTCCGGCTCACCATGCAAGCGTCCTGACTCCTGTGCTATACGTGGTCTTTTTCTCAGGAAGCAAAACGAGGTCGTGAGTGGGCTACTGCCTAATGGCGCGACTCCGGGTCTCCGAAAATAATTTTTTGAAGAGAAAGGCAGCAATCCCAGGTACACACCCATACGTTTTCCACTTCGTCGCGAGTTTCCCTTCCAGTCGCGGGAAGTTGTCCCCGCCCCGCGGCCGCTTGTCCAGACCAGAAACGTCCCAAGAAAGTGACGTTTTGGTCCTCGGACGCTGGCAGCCCCTCCGAGATGCGAGTTCAAAGGTCTAAAGACTCGTTCGAATTCGGAAAATAATCATCTTTTTTTTCTGCTTTGATCACGGCGACCCTGGGATACGACGGAACGAGCTGAAGGCCCCGTGTTAGCTTTGCTGTTCAATCAGTGTCCGAAATTCATGGAAACCCATCTTACTAAAGATAGCTCTTGATACGCCGGTGGGGATCTCCCTTCTCAAACGCGAACTTCTGATAAACTCCCCGTTGGGTAGGTAGGTAGGTAGGATTACACGGCACGGTCCCGCTCAGGAACGCCGGTTTCCAGGGATTATCCCGATGTACACGCTATTACATCATCGCCCCTGGACCTCTCCAAGTCCCTCTAGCCGAGCTCACGGTCGCAGTGGATTATCGGGTGCTCCGGACCAAACTCGCCGCGGTAGAACTAGCTGAACTTGAAGAAGCAAAGAAACAGGTCAGCACATCAACCCAAAATTTACCACACTTGAGCAACTCGACGCCCCATGATAACAGCGTAGAATCCAAGACAAGCACACAGAACACAACACAGAACTTCAACGGCTTCCAGGTGTGTCTCCGGAATAAGAGCATTATTAGCCAACAATGTATCCGGATTTTCACAATGTTTGATGATGCCGTATGCGAGAGTAGCTTGTGTCAAAGCTGTGTTTCTGCAAGTTTAAGACAGCTGCCAGGTAGCGAGAAGTCAGACGAGTCAATATCACCTTGTAGCCATCCCAGGCATGAGCCTTTGCACAAAATTTCCGTATCTTACACCAGAATAAATTGTGGACTGGGATGGTATCGTTGCTGCAGCGTTGGTCCTGTTTGAAGCCCAAGACAGTTGGTTCTCACCACGAAGTTCAAATGAATGATTGGCAGTGATGATCGTCGCTGGGAGCTCAATATGACAGTTGGCTGAGAACGAGAAGAGGTGAGGGCTCGCAGAGGTGTGATCCGGGTGTCTGTGAACCAAGGCACAATTCTGGAATGACTGGGCAGGCTGATCACAGAAATTGACTGGAACTAGATGAGTGCTCCATATATGCATCTCCCAACAATTGTTCTAGTTCTTGCAAATTCGTTAGGGCGTCATTTGCCGAGGACGATCTCCAGAATCGTGTGCCGTGCGTGTCTGTATTTGTGCAATTTACCAAGAATATCTAGGGTGGATGAGCACTAGCTCAACAAATCATGTCCAGGATGAATGGCGCGCAATCTAAAGGAGGAGGAAGAGCAGGTGCCGCCAATATTTAATGCCGCAACGAGGAGATGGCTGCATCGTAATGATTTACCTTCGATCTCCTTTTGGCAGTCATACAGTTGCACGTGGATCTGCTGACTCAGCTTCTCACAAAAAAAAGGAAGGCGCGACAACATTGGGTTCCGGCCAGGCAGAGGGTGGTGTAGCAGGAGGAAATACGATAATGGTGTCTCACCATGGCCACAGGGAAAGTTTCGAAGAGGTTGTTGAAGGCTGCCACCCAACGGAAAGGGCTGGATGCCCCACATGCATTCTGGATGACGTTCTGAGACAATGGGTGACTTCCCGTAAGGCAGATTTACAAAATATCACATACTTTAGTCAGTTTGCCGAGAAGCCGGCGCTCCCATCAGGACCCCATCGGCCTCAGATCTCGCGTACACTCGTTCAGACCCTCAAACAAACGAGAATTTGTTCGGGGGGTCCTGACCCCCCAAACAAAACAAAAATCGTCGAAACAAACCCGAAAAGGCAACGGATCAACGTCATGTCAAACTTACCTCCGACGTCTCTTCTCTTTGTCCTCACTCTTGTGTCGCTCACCCTCGTACATCGACCACCACCAGTGCAACTCGCAAGGAGTTGAGGGCACGTCAGATAAAGCCGACTTATGCGGCGCTGCTCTGCGCGCCGTTCGCGCGCTATGACAGCCCCGACCACAATTGTGGCAGCTGCGGTGACGGTCACGTCCCAATCCATGTCGTTGTCGTCTTCTTCGTCCGCGAGGTCCATCTGGTCGGTGTTTGACGCGTCCATGTCAGCGGAGTGGATGGGTGAAGCAAGAGACGCGTTGTTTGATGATGTTGATTGACAGCCATGTTCCGAAGCCCCATCAAAATGTCGAAAGTGTCAAAGTGTCTTATGGGAAACCGACATGTATACAAACTGTTTGTACACCTCACACTTGCCATCATTGGCACCGCGATTTGTTTGAAAAAAACAAATTTGCCTTACGGGAAGTCACCCAATATGACACAAATAAAATATATTTATTGCAGTTACTGTCCAGATGGGAAGGGGCGGGTAGACTGCTGTGAGGCTCTGTGGCCTTGTGGGCAAACAGAGAGGCTCAGAGGGCTAGCGGCCGGCTTCGACATCGGAGGTGGTAACACAGAGAATCAAGAGTGTGCGCAACGACGACATCATGAAAAAGAAAGCACAGCTGCGGGGGCACTCCCAAGCCTTGAAGGACACTGCTGCGAGTGTGCGGGGTTGGGCAGTGTGGCCGCGCAGGGTGTTCCAAAATCAATGATGATGGTAGAAGGCAATGGGAATCGCCGTCGTCAGTCAACTGTGATCATCATGGGGCCTGGCTCCACCCACAATTGTATTCAAGCTGGAAGATGACATGATTTCAGCATTCGAACTTCGAAGGACTCTGGTAGTTATGGGTCTTCTTGCAGCCACCGCTAAGTCTCAATCTGATCTTCAACTGGACTCTGTGAGCATTATTTCCTTCCCAAATCAAGTACAGGGATCCACCAGTCAATGACACAGTCAAATTGCGGACTTGATATCTACAATTTCATTCCCTTTCTGGAAACTCTGAAGAAGCCAAACATTTTGTATATCATGCAACTAGGTCCACCCAAATTTTCACATTGATTGAGCTGCACATGAGTCAGTACCAGTTCAAATCGACTGTGTCATTGACAAGTGGATCAAATTCTCTGCCAAATCAGGATTTGATCTCGAGCTATTTCTCCGCTCCCTGACTAGTTATCAAGTATCGGAATAGGGAGAAAGTGTTTTTATGTATTGTACTTGGATATGATCCACATTTGAGCTAGGTACGACGAGGGAACAGCTCACAACTGAGTGTGTCATTGACCGGTGGTGTGTCATTGACCAGTGGATCCCTGTATGTTCTGACCTTAGCTTTTTGTAATATGTCGATGGTGGGTCTTGTGTTTAGTCAGGCCAATTCTAACAGCATGTAGTTGCTTCACTCTTCTGGTCACTGCCTTCACTCCCTTGTCTTGGAGAGGTAAATCTGAATATTTCAGCAGACGTACGACACCATGTTGAACTTAAATATGGAGGCGTGCATTATTTTTTTCTTTCAGAGTAATGGCTGAAATAGGCTTCAGTATCAACATATTTGGAAGTCAAATTGAGGTTTAATCAAGGCCTGTACCTCTGGTCGAGGTACGGAACCTTCCTTGAAATCTCACTCGACGCGCTAAGTATGAGCGAGTTGATTTGAGTTTCTTGAAGCCTAGACTAACCTAGTCTCTCGTAGACAGACACTACAAACAAATATCAGCTTGTACCTCGCTAAGACTAACCTGTTTCTAGGACGGGTCAACGAGAATATGAACCTTGATCCCTCAACGTGCACTACACTCAATAAATTCATCACAAGTGCGTGCTTGTGGCGACGGATACAACCCAGTCTGATAGTGCGCAGTTTACTCCAGTTTCAGTATCGGCTTTACAGAGAGTGAGCACAGATCCGGTCTGTCCAAAAGTTCAGGTTGAACATCAGAGACAATTATATTGATGTTCCGGACCTATGCGTTATATGGCAGATCCAACGTGCTAATCTATTTCGCGATATTGTATCTCGTGAGTTTTTTCTGCCCAGCCACTGCTCATGTTAAATTGCCACCAACAGTCAATTGGAGACTTCTGTACATGGGCTGTAATAAATTACACGGCATCAATCCAGAGTGAGCGATTTGGCTTCAAGTTGCTTGAAAGCAGTTTTCAAAACTGTGTTGATTTCATACTAGTCGAGCTGTCGTCATCCAACATTTCGTGTGACCTGTACAGTTCAAACAATATTCTGCTTGTCTGTTTCGGGACCCTGCTGGGTGGGGAAACTGGTAAGATTTCCAATAGTTCAGTGGTGTTGCCTTGCTAAGCATCGGATTTCAGTCATAGTGCTATTAACTTTATGGCAAGTCTTCCGTACATGTAGGTTTTCCACTGTCCCCGCTTTTGGTCTTTTACGAAGACATATCAGATTATCAGCAGACGGAGTCGGCCTTCAAGTCACATCATCTTCTCACCAGCTTTTACCGCGACGGTCAGTCCGGATATCCACCAATAAGCTTCATGCTCACTTCATCTAGCCGTCATGTTCTATCTGATCATGCTTCGTAAGACTTTCCATTCTGTTCAATGTCTTTTCTTTAAAAGTGACGGCTCCAGTATGCCTCATTTGTGTTGACGCTCCGGTGAATGTTCAGCGCATTCAGACGGCGCGTAGCTTTGCTCACTTGAATCATTTCCCTTCTAACCAGGTGATGCTCAAGCCTATAGGAGATGTGTAGGTCTTTCGATCCTCCAAAGAACCTGATTCTGAAAGCTCACAGCCCACTGCGTGTTATACACTCCATTTTGGCCTGTCACTTGGTTATACACGTTCGCGCCGTGGCACCTGAGAACGAGGCAAATTCGGTGGTGACATTACCTTCGATTGAGTTTGGCGAATTTCAGGTGGAAAGTGGTCGAGGTATCGACCGAATAGTATAGCGTTCGAATTATTTTCTTTTTGCTGCTTTCAACAACCCCGAGATCCCCGGCCGAGCCGTTTCGTACCGAAACGAGGCACAAGACAAATATCACGGTAAAGTCAGGAGTATAAATTTGGTCACAGCCGGCGGTAGCTTTCAAATTGGTGTATTTAGAGGGCATAACTCATCGGTTCAAAGAAAGGTGGCAGTGCAAAACGCGGTCACGGGATCTCTCCAAAGTTGGTTAATTTCGTGAAGGTAACGCTAAAATAAAAGAATGAATCCTGAGTCGAATCAGTTTGAAAGCGATTAGTTTTGTGCTGTTCCGTATTCAACGCCTCCGGGATGAAGTACGACGTAGTCTCCATGGTGGCGCCGCATTGGTGCAGGCTGGCGAGTCGATGAACCCGCTTTGTGACGGTGAGCGTTCAGGTTCGAGAGGCCGGTGCGGAGTTAGTCTCTCTTAGATAAACGCTACAAACATTCAACCTCGTACCTCGGCGGTGTGTAGTTGGGTTATGGCGGGAGACTTGATCAAGGTGGTTGGTTATTTCATGACCATTCTCCTTCACTCTCCTGTAACGATCTTTATTAGGGGATGGTGCCGAGTACTCGGAGGGATTACTCTCCCGAGCCGCTCCCGAAAGTGAATATCGGCCTTGTTTATGGTGTTCTCAGGCACACGAGCGCGCGCCCGCAGTTGCCGAAAGAAGTGCCCCGTTTGAGGGCCTTGTCACTATTTTCAAGTTGCTGCAAATGAGCAGCTCTTACCTACGAGACAGAAAATATACACTGTATGACTTTACGCCATATGACTGCCATGAGACTTTGATCGGGTGTCGCAACGCGAGCAATCTGCAAACGTCCGGCGGTACTATGGAATCGGATAATTTAGGATAGATACGATATGCCCACGAGGCACAGAAGTTGGACGGGAGTTCGCCGGGAGTCGGAAAAGGACTGTTATGTAGGACAAGCCGCAACTCGGAGAACCTGGGAGTCTGAGACGGAGCGTCCCGCGTAGGATTCCACAGAATCCAGAATTTGCAGAAAGCGGACACCTCCGAACGTTCAATTTAAAAAAAGGAGCTTCAAAATCATTTGCTCAAGCTGATTCTGGACAAGAGGTTGTAAGGCACTCAAAACAAACCACAGGCGAGCGCCCATAAACAGGTGGCGGTGCAAACTTCTTGATCCGTACTTCCACCCAGCTCTTAAACGATTCAACGGACGGACACTCGTACTTTTGTGTTGTGAACCCTCCTGAACCGCGGTCATATCTTCAACTGCGCGCGAATTTTTTCTCGAATTTCCTGGGAGACTGTGGGTTCCGAGTTTGGCCCTTTTATTTATGTAAGATGTGGCACCAAGAGCGCCAGCGCCCAAATTCATCAAATTGATACGTCTTCCATTGACTTCGACAGCGCTCAGAGCCCGCGTATGATATCGCTGATTGCGAAATGCCGTCCCTCAAAACCCGAAGCGCTTGGAGACAACCATCTCCAACTCTCCCCATTCCATATTCCACTACCTCACGTTCCTTTTTTCATTCTCCTTCAAAATGTCTCGCAATCACGCGAAAAGCTTCGCACCGGGACAAAATCATTTACTTCCAGCAATACGGCCCTCCGTTCCCGTCAAGATTATTCCGGAAGTGTCCACTATTACTCTAGTTGCGTGGACATTCGGACGAGGCTCAGTCGTGAGTGGACACTCGAGAATTTCGTACCATTATACCGAACACCGTCCCAGGTATGGAAAATATGGCCTGCAGTCTTGTTGCACACGCTTTTTGCGGTAGGCGTCGTCCTCTTTTGGGAATACATGGAAAAGAAGCTCGTCATTCCCAACGTTATGTTGACAGTCCTTGGTGTGTGATATTCTTCTTGGATCCGACGCAAATGTTCATTATTCTACATAGGTGTTGTCATTGGTTTCGTTATTTCCTATCGTGCCATGAGCGGGCGAGTAATTCCTCATTTTCTTTCTCCGATTCCTCACAGTTTCTTCAGATACGATCGTTACTGGATGGGTCGCGCGGCTTGGTCGGATGTGATTAAGAATGCGCGGACAATGGGAAGGCTCATCTGGTACAATGTACCTCCCAGACTCACTCCCAAGACTGCGGAAGAGACCATCAGTGGTCAAGTCATTCGCTCTCCGCAAGAGTTGAACAAGGTAATGGCGGAAAAGCGCATGGCTCTGGACCTTGTCCTAGGGTAACTTCAACTTTTGTAACTCATGTAAACTTCGTGCTCATCTGTTATTTCTCTAGTTTTGCGGTCGCTCTCAAACACCATATCAGAGGCGAGTTGGGCATCTATTACGAAGATCTCTACCACCTCGTCCGCCCCCTTCATGACGTGAAATAATGCCATTGCCTCTCTTGCGAATATTGTCTAACAGGTCGTATAGCACACTCATTCCACGAAACAGCAACAGAGGCACGACGCGAAGGCTGCTGCTGCCGTTCATCCCCGCCCCAACGCGCGGGTGACCTCTTCCTCGCATTTGCCGATCGCAGCCACACCCCCGCCCCCCGCAACATCCTCTGGCCCCCCGAAGGGACCTGCTCTCCATCCAGCCGCCAACGTATACGGCACTTTCGATGCGTCTCGCACCGGCTCACGTACTTCCCTTAAGCATAACCTCCGCAGAAGCTCTTCTCGTGATTCAATCAGCTCCCACCACGCGCCACTGCTCCCTGGCTCCAACCCCAACGGCGAAGGCAGCGAGATCGCCCAAGATCTCATCCCCTTCGCCGGCGTCTTCTCCTCCATACGCCTCTGGTTCCACCGAAAATTCGGCAAGAAGGACGAGACGATCATCGTAAGTCGTTTGCTTGTTATTTCGAGTGTGTGCATAGGTAGCTAAATGTGCATTGTAGCCGCATTACACCGGCGGCCCTCCCCCACGCAAGTGGGCAGGCCCCATCCACCCGGACGTGAAGCTCATGAAGATGAAACTGGAGCGTGGCGAGAACCTGCCTGAGGAGGTTTTGCGCTGCCTCGGCGAATGGTGCAGCGTTCTCGAGGACCGCAACACATGCCCAAGCGTGGGCAGTATCATGGGTGGTATTGCGGCTTTCGAGGCCAGCCTTGCCAGTAAGTGCCTTCATTTATTGTATGTTACGACCCGTTGATTCTCTCCTCCAGCCCTCGAGCACATTTTGACCACTCCCCTGCCTTTGTACGTTTTTCATCTGGGTCGCTGACTTTATGCTCACTGACATGGTAATTAGCGTGTACTCTGTCCACATCAGGTCCGTTTCTTTGACCCACCGGCTGACTTACCGTTGACGCCTTCCGCGTTCTATTATTTAGACAGTGAGCATCTCTCTTCATTTCTTCTGCGGCCCCTGATTTTCTTTCTCAGCACCGTCTGGCTTTACCTCTTCCTCCTGCCCTTCCAGCTCGTCAGCGATTTCGGCTGGCACACCGTCCCCGCCGTGCGTCCCGCCCCCTGACCCGTCTGCGCCTCGTGCTCACATTACCTTAGGTTGGCATCGGCGCCTTCATCTACCTCGGCTTCGTCGCCGCCGGAGAAGAAATCGAACAGCCCTTCGGTGCGCATTCCTGGCTTTTTTGCCTGCCTTCCTTAGCAACTGATTGACGTCTTCCACAGGCTACGACGAAAACGATCTCGACTTAGACATGTTCTGCCAGGACATCATCGCGCAGGACATCGAGAGCCTCAAGTCTGCGCCGTGCCTCAACGCGTACCTGGGCCCGGACCAGCACGAGCTCGTCCGCCACCGCAGTATGACACTCATTGAGGCCGCAACGCACGACGAGTTTGAGGATGTCAGCGACGAGGAAGTCATCACGTGAAGCCACACACCCGCCTGGCTTACTACGGGTACAGGGCTACCCCAGATATTTATGTGTGCACAGCTCAAGTATATTACTCTTTTATTTATTGCAATTTGAGGCCCTCGTGTACCCTGTATCTCACTCTCTTTGAATTTACTTTTCCCATCACAATTATAGCACAACCGCTTCTCGACCATAATTTCCTTTTTGGGCGGTTTGGACGAGTGGCCTCCAGGAAAAAATATGCCCCCAGCCCGCCACCTGTGTCAAAGAAGTGGAAAGATAACAGAAAAAAAGAATGGAGGGACTCACGAGATACAGCCGGCCAATCAATGCTCCCCAACGTCTCTCGGGCACGTTTGTAGTCGTGCAAGGCGAAAGCGCGAAAAAAAGGTCCCCATTGAACGGGAAATAAGAGAAGGTGGACGTGGGTAGTATCCTGCACGCGCTCATCGTTCCAGGGCGGAAGGTCGCCATCACCCAAATATCATACTGGACACGGCGAATATAAACATCCCAAACTCGTCCGCGGATCCAATCCATCGATCAGCGCGTTCGCGCCGTTCCTCCATGATCACCTCCGTCTCAGGCCACAGGTTTTCCAGGCGCGGAGCCTCGGACGGCCATTCCGCAACGAAACGCTCGTATTCCGCTTTCCAGTCATCTTGGGTGGCGGCCGCCCATAATGCTTTGCTCGACGGGAGCGCGAGGTGCCCCAGCTCCGTGCCGACATACGAGGTCGCGTTCTGCGCGTCGTTGAAGACGTGATCAAAAATGTACATGGTGTAGAGCGTGCGTCGTTTTGCTTCGCCGAGGATCCACGAGTCCCAGTCGGCGGGAGGAGGGCCCGCATCAGGGGAGTACAGTCCTGTTAGCGACATCGAGGAGGCGAGCTCCTGGAGGTTGATCATCGTCGTTGTATTGATCATCGCGCGCGCGTCGGCGTCTGCGCAGAAGAAGAGGTGGATTGAATAAAGCAAGTAGGCTTGACAAGCACTGAGGAGGGTTATATGGTCGTAACTGGGATGCTACGTTAACGAGTCAGCGGGCCGAGCTCAAGATGATGATCATCGAGCAAACCTCCTCAAAGATTCTGTTCATTTCGCGCCGTATGGTTTCTCGGACCAACAATTCGCTCCCTGGCGCCTTGTTTTCCCACATCCGGAGCAGAGTACGACAGTTAACCAGCAGCTGCTGGGGAACCGCTGATTGAAATGGGTGCACGACCGGTGGCAGCTCGTTGAGTATAATTTTGGGGTAAGATTTGAGAACGCGGGACATGAATTGGACGGTTTGGGGAGATAAAATTTTGGCGATGCGTCCCTCGGGAGGAACCAAAGCGTCCATCCAGCGAGAGCCGATGCGAACACTTTCTAGAGTTGGAGGAGAGGTAGGGTAACTGAGATCTTCCACCACTGCAGGACGTGGGCCATCCAATGACTCGCACGCGCTCGCAGGAGAACTTGAGCCAACTGTCACGGTATCCGGCAAATTCACCGTGAACCATTGGCATTGAAGATCCCTTCCTTGACATCTCGAACAGACAGGGCGTTGGAGACTACATCGCGCCTTGGCTTCCGAGCATTGCAGACAGGATTTTTTGCGAGTGGAGAATTGAGCCGGGGATTGCTTCAGTTGCTTTGGACGTTCTGAGTATTGTAATGAATTAAACGAATACGTAGGCCCGCGAGAGAGACCCACTGGGCGTGGTGGACATAATGGTGGGAGGAAGAAAGAGAGCCTGCAGGGTTAGGGTTAGGGTTACCTCAACTTCTGCTTTCAATGGAAACGGTGGCCCACCCAAGCTCCTTCCTTATCGGGAAGCGCTTCTGGGCTGCTTCTTCCGCTCATTTCTGTGTCATCCGCCGTGCCAGACATGGTTTGCGCTAGCCATTGCCGCCCTCGTACGTATGGAGTGGATTTTGGATATCTTTTTTCTAGCGCTCCTCGTCCTCCGCCTTCAGCTCGCTGCGACTCTGCCGCGACTGTTTCCCCAAAATGCCCAAAGACCAGAGTACTGAAATAACAAGAAAACGTAAATCGACTGCCCCGACACCCTTCAGTGTCCGTTTCGCCCCCGTTTCCGCGCTTGAGGCAGCCCAGGGCCTGACGCGAACCTCCGAGCGCAAAAACACGTCCATGCCGTCGCGTAGCCTCGCCTCAGACATCCAGCTCAAGGAACTTTGTCTAACACCTGAACAAAGGGCAAGAATCGATGCATTGAATGCGGCAAACATGCTCTTCGACGCGAAATTCTACGTGAATGGGGATAAAGAGCAGCAGTCCCAGTACGAGGCCGCAGCTTTAATGGCATCGCACGGACTGGACTTGGATTCGCGTGAGGAACACGGGAATAGGTGGAGTGTGCGGTGGTCGACGAGTAAAGATGGAGGGCAAACTAAGCGTGTCTTGCTGCAATGGTACGCGCTTTTTATTTAATTAATCAAGCGGCCTTTCGTTGGCTAAAATTTGAGATTTTAGCGACTGTGGTTACGATCATCGGCAAGCTGGGTCCACAAAACGGCGCACCGCAGTCGATTTTACCGGTTGTTTAGCTCACGCCGAAATCACATTTGTCCTTGAAACCCAGATGATTCTGCGCGTGCGTGGATACTTCGACCACAACGATGATTGTAGAAAAGCTTTAATGCAACGAATTCCGGCCCTTCCCCTCCATCCTTCTGTGTACCAGACTGCTCTGCTACAGCTTGCAAATGGAGCCTCTTTGACCGACATCCAGCAACGGAACCGTGAATGGGTTGAGAAAGGCGGCGATGGCATGATTGCCAAGCATGGCAAGGATTGGAAACATCGCTGGCTTCTTCAGCGTTACGACACACGATCGCTGTATCGTCAATTCAGTCGACTCCACGGTGTAAAAGTATCGGAAAAACCACATATCAACCTCCACGAGTGGCTGAATCCGCAATCACGCCAGTACAATCCCATCCTTGCGTCAGCTGTGTTCCACTACTCCGCGCGAGTCAAAAAGGAAGACCGTCTCGAAGTTTGTGTTGCGACAGACGAGATGAAAGAGGCATCGTGGAAATACGGCCATCGTTCGCAGATCATTGTTGACGGCACATTTGGTGTTTGCGACAAACGCCTATTGTTGTTCATCGTAATGGGGATAGATGAAAACAAGCGAGGTGTACCACTCGCGTTTCTGTTCTTCTCGGCGCCAACAGGGAACCAGCAGTCTTCAGTCGGTTATGATACCGACATTCTTACCAAGCTTTTGAAGCTGTGGCGGACTTCCCTCGAGAATTTTCGGAGCGGAAAATCCTTTTACGCCCTGGTGGCAATCACGGACACAGATTTGAAGGAGCGTGCTGCCCTTCTTCGCGTATTTCCGGGAATTCTCTTGCTCATTTGCAAGTTCCATCTTCGCCAATCGTGGCGGAACCATCGAAACAAGCTCGTGAAAGGCAAATCAGCAGAGTCAATGGAGGTGAAGGCACGGCTACGTTTGGTGGAGCAAAAACTCGTCGAGACAACAAGCCTTGACACAGCAGTTGCTATCATTCAAGACGAGCGGCGAGTATTGACTGCCTGGATGGAAACCTCGCACGGGGCACCGGCAGAGAAGGGGCTGCTCCATTTGGAGTATCTCTCTTCCTACTGGCTTTCCTTTGATTTATGGGCGAGCTGGTCGGATTTTGGGAGGTATACTGCCGCGAAAATCCTGGGATGCGAGTTTGAGGGCGTGCTACCTACCACAAATCATCTCGAGTCGTTTAACGGGCTGCTGAAGCGGAAGTATCTGCGCCGTTGGCAGCGCGGAGGCCGTCGACTTCGTCTGGATGTCCTGATCCAGATCATTGTGACCCGTGTCTTGCCAGCTGTTTTTGAACAGCGTCGGATGCAGCGCGCAGAGCAAGCTCGTATCGCTGAATGGATTCTCTCGCTGCCTGGTGGGGAACGCCTACTGGCGGATAAACAGGCCGGGAATGCAGCTACTACTCCGATCCCCGTCGCGTATTTGGTGGCCGACGACTCAAGAGACGCAGCAGCTGCACAACTCCTGGCAAACAACCAAATTTCGACACCTACCTTTGATGCTGGCACATTCACATTTTGCTGCTATTCCTCCTTTGCGACGGAGTTCGATAGGAATCCTCTCATTTATGAGGTCGAAATAAAAACGAATGGCCTGGCATCCTGCACCGGGCCAGACTTCACAAGAAATGGTGGCGCTTGTAAACACATTCGCGCTGCTCTGCTCAAAGTCGCCGAACTGCGTCGTCAAATTCCGGATATCCCTTTGATTTTTCTTCCTACATCGGAACAGGAAGCGCGTGTTCTCCAGGCAAGGTTGACCTTGCACTCAGCAGCAAAGACGGCACCAGTTCCAGCTTCGAGTCAGCCAACGCTAATTGCTGCTCAAAAGATTAATGAGCTGCTGGTCGAAGACGGTGTTGCTTATGACACGGAGGGATCGGATGCAGACTCAGAGAATGGGGACACTGACCTTGATGACAACGAGAGCGTTGCAACAGATGCCAGTGGTGATGCCGACGAACTGAATGTCAGTGACTTCGTGAGTTTCATCCAGTGTTGAGTGATATTCCCGATTGAACAATGCAATCCCATATAGATATCCAGTAGCCAGGGTGCTGTTGATAATCAAGCAATCGCCCGCGTAACCTACGAGCTAGCACGACACGCACCCAAAATTCAGGAACTTGCTAGTTGCCTTCACAACGTCGGTGGGCTACGTTCTGATTCACAGCGCGTGCAGCTCTCCTCCTACCAAGAACCTCTGAGGAAATTGTCTTTGGAGCTCGAACGACTCACTAGTGTACATGGTGCTGGTCCGACAACGCCTCACACCCCTCCGCGCAATGCTGCAGCACTTCCCACCAATTCCAGGCCATCGGCCACTCAACACCCTCTACCTCCCTCGCCCGAGAGACGACGCCAAGAAAGAAAAGATTCTTATAGTTGTCATTGAAAGGAATGGTCACCCGAAGGCTGTCTTGAGGGACGCTGTACTTTCAGTACCTCATACCTCGTTTGTAATATGTAGTCAACTCATGAATGATTAAAGATTGCGCAAGAATATCTCATCCGCCGCCGGAAGGCAGAATCTGCCAGTATCAATCTAAAAATCTAAAACATTCAACCTTGTATGTCGCGCTAACATTTTTATTGGCAAACCTAGTGAGCACGGACAATGCTCTACAATCAGACTTACCTGGACAGCATACTACACGTGAAACTTGAAGACACTGGAAATCCGTGAATCGAAACTACAGTCAAGTGATAGTTTTCTGAACAGAATACATGAATACGGGTAAGAAACCGCGACTTGATGGCTGAGACTTATCACTCTGAACATCGAATATATCAACCGATTCCCGACTGGCGTCAACGTCAACCGCCGTTTCTCACTCGAAACTCCCTGTCAGTGACCGATGCACGCGCTCCATGCCACCAAGGTTGTCTCACCGCGTACAGACACTGTCCTGAACACGCCGTTGGCCCGTTACTACAGAACGGAAACGTAAATCCGGCTTAGGAGCAGACCGGGTTAACCATCCCGTGCCCGCGGGCCCGAACTAAGAACCCATCATGCTTCTTGCTCCATATGTAAGGTCCTTGCCTGGGCTTACTGTCCCTTTCAATGACGTCCATATTAGGCTCGTGTACTAAACGTGAAATCTGAAGATAGCCGTTCAGCAAGAGAGTCCATATAAGGGAGACGATTCGCCAACAGAGGCCGCCAACAGTTCCTTGTATTCGGTCTATGCCTTGCGCGACAAAACAAGCACCTCAAATTCAATACCTAGTTGCGCTCACTGTGTGAGCCTCCCAATGCTCTAAAGCATCGTCCTGTCCTGCATGCGCTTCAATGCCAGTGGTTGACGCACATTGCACCAGCTGGATTTCGGATTTCCTCAAGAACTCTTGGCTCAATATTCTGCCCGGCGTCTGGCAGCCTGAGCAAGAGAAAGAAACGGAAAGATGGGACATCCTACTTGCCAGTGTGCGCTGTAGCTGCGGCCACCTTTTCGCCTTGCATCCGAGTCGCCATCTCACTGCTCAGTGGCATCATGGAAGTCAAAATATTCAACTGCTCTGTGACAATGTCGCCCGCCTCTTCAGCTCGTAGTTCCTTCCATTCTGTGACTTTCCGCCCCCGCGAACCATTTCATTGGTGCTTTCCTTTTGCTGTGGGATTCTCCCCGGACCGCCCACGAAATCCATCGTCTGATTATTCAATGAAGTTTTAACGATACTGCGAGCGCATCTCATTCTCATCCTCTGTCTGTTCGAGATATGCTGGGCCTCGTTACCGCGTAAGTTGCGCAAGCTATCGGCCAAACACCCATTTTCTTTTCTCGCTTTCCACTCCGCGTCAGACCGGTCATCGGGCCGTGACGCCGACTTTTGGGAATCCTCGTCGTTTTTTCCGCCCTCGTTCAAGTTACTAGTACATTTATTTAATCGTACGTATGAATCACCGTCACCGCCAAATAACTAAGCCTCGTTCCAAGCTACATATTACTTATTTAATTGGTGGTGGAGCTCCAAGACACAAGATTGCCCGGATTCGAGTCTCAGAAGCACCGAATTTGGGGCACTTTCGAGAATGGCATATAGGCTGTGTCGTGGTGGCTGATTTTTGTATTCATCTGCGCCGACTTGTAACAAACACCCTTCTCATGCAGCCGATATACAAGATCCTGCACTCTGCCTTCGTTCCCGCTATCATGTCTAAGCTCCAAATAACGTGCACCCAACGCGTCCATGTCCTGCTTTCCATTGCACACAACGGCGGCAAGATCCAATATGGCTGCAGTCGTTTGCGGTAAGGCTGGACGCGCGATCCCCCATCCACTCAGCCTGCCCTGCCCTGCCTTGCCCTTCACTCCATCCCCACCCCCCATGGCATCAAGCCCCTCCTCCTCGCCCTCATCTCCGAACCCAGCGTCTCGAACCCAGCCCCTCATATCGTTTCGTACACTCTCCTCCCGGCGGCACTCGCAAAGCAAAGAGCGTCACGGCCCCCCTCCGCCACCGCCGCAGCAGCGACGCGCCGAAAGTCCGGGTGCGTTGCGATGGCGTAGCGCCCGAAATACGCGGTTATCATCCGCATGTGCGCCGGGTGCGCTCGGTGAGGTTGTCATCTAGGTAGGGTAGGTGCGTAGCCAGTCAGCATCTACCGTCAACGGACGACTTTAGCGAGCGCGACACATCTAGAGAGGGAGAGGAGAGGAAAACACACCACCCACACCCCGCTCGTCCGCCTTTGATAATCGTTCCAAACCGCACCCACTTCACCACGAACACGGCCTAAGTACTTCTCCGGCTCGCCGCAGCGAGAAGCGGTCGTTCCGAAGGGACGTTCTCGTTGGTCATCTCGAATCCCCCAGGGACAGTACGTCAGGGGAGATTTCACAAGAATCCGCATTGGTTTGAGTGAGTCACCAGCATGATACCGCATCTACTGCTATCCGCCAATAGCGTTCCCGGATCCTTGAGGCGTGCGAGTCCAGAATGAGTGTGCGACCGCAGGGGTGCAAGGACCTGAAGCCGAATGCTGTACTAGTAGCTGGTGTACTGGTGCTTAGCTAGTCGACATGGGCGTCGACCAGAAGCGGCGGCGCGTGACGTGAGTCAAGGGGTGTAGTCGCATACCATGCGCCTTCGTTCACAGCGTGTGCGGACGAGCGAGTGCCTCGCCCAAGTGTAAGCGCGGTGGCCTCCGATCGGGATTCGGATTCGGGTTCAGCGGCGAGAGACTTGACGGACTTGATGCTTGCTTGTAAGTGACGAATCCTCTGCCGCGTGCGTCGCAAACTTGACTTTTATTGATTTTTTCATATTCATATTCATACTCGTCTTGCGTACAGCCCGAGTGGACGGACGCGTCTTAAGGGTTCAGATTCATGGAGCATGCAATTTGGCCATGCATCTGCGAAATGAACGCTGAGAACGCCGGGGAGCCTGCTTGCTGGTACGACTTGACTTGTATATGGGATGGTTGCCCACCACCGCGGCTTCTTTTCTCGTCTTTTGCGCCTTATATATAGGACTCGGGATTTCTCCTCTTGCGCCTCGCAGAGCGGCTCCGAAGCACGAATGGGGTTCGAGTGGGAGGGTTTTGATGGTGTCGGGCCCGATGTGGAGGGAGGGAGGGGCGCATAGCAGGCTGGAGACGTACGCGTCGTGGTGGGCTACGATGCGGGTAGCCGGCGGACGCGTATCTGCCGATTTGGCAAGCAGGCGAGTCGGGTGGAGAGCGCAGGCGGCGAGTCGAGTGGAGAGGCGCAGGCATGCGTAGCTATAAGCCTAAAGTAGGCACGACGCGGGCGTGCGGGTCGGAGCTGCCGTGAAGCAAGGCCAAGGATCGAGGACCGAACAGAGCGGTCCCGTTGTGTGTTCTTGAATCACTAGTACCGTCACTGACGGCGTTATGTATTCGTTCGAGTTGATACAAATTGGATTCGCGTCCTAATTCTTGTGTGCGAACGAGGGGAGAAGGAAGGCACTTCCACGCCTTGAAGGAAAGACTACAGTGATAAAATCGCTCTGTGGAGTCACGAAGGCCGTGAGTGGAGGCTAGGCGAAGCAAACAAGGGACATCTCACGGCAATGCGAGAAGTATGTCGCACCGTGAGCTATCCGCCAACGCGAACGAACACAGTTCGGACATCTATGAAGCGGATGACCCTGGGCGAGTTAACGTTTTGCGGAATTGCAAGATCTTGAACAAGACCGAATGCAAAACTTTTCGGGTCAGCTGTCCGGAGTCCGCCCTTGCTTTCCTTTCCAGGTCACGCCTCGGCGGTGAATATCACTGGGGATTTTGGCGAATCGGAAGGTGGAGGAGATAGGAGGAGAGATTGGAATGCACAGCCACTCAGTTGCTCGCTCAGGACCACCACGACCATTAGAGTCTTTAGTCCCGGCCATTCAGCCCAATATTCAGCCCGATTGGCAACCATCCAGTGTGCATGTGGGTTGTCGTCTTGTCGCCGCCGTCTTCGGAACATCTATATTTACTTTGTGAACAACACTGCATGACACATGTCTATTGGCGCCCGGGGGTGGTTCTGCTCTTCAAATGTTACCGACTCCTCAATGACCTCGGCTGCCTAACGCGAACTAGAACTCTGTGGCTACAATGAACTTGGATGCTAAAATGCCAACGAAGTTCCTGGTATATGAGGCCTCGCTTTCGTTTCTTAAAGGCGCTTGCTATATCGAGTCTAAGTTGGTGAACAGTCACTAATGAAACTGCGCGATCTCATATACTTGGATTCAGTCGAAGTATCCGCGAGGCCAGGGTAACGGTGGACGACTGTATATCATCAATGGCAACCGACAGCGTCGTGAGCGCCGTTGTTGAGAGCCTGGAATGCCGAAAGACGGTTTTAGAGGTGAGAACTCCTGATGGTATAATTGCCAATATTCAATACTTCTCAGTTATCGAGCAGACTAGAACTCGCGAATGACCCAGGCCTTAGAACTGCAATGCGCGCAGACGAAGAGCGAATTGCGGCATTTCTTGTGTCCATCTTCAGCTCCAAAACTGAGGAGCAAACCGCGCTGCGTCTCGAGGGTGATTCAGCGCAGCATTTCCTTGACGTCGTTCAAGAGGTATTTATTCATAGTCAATCGCAAATCTTGCCTGACCGTCTACCTCAGATGCTAGACAGAGGGTTTTTGATGAAGCAGGAACACACCCAGATGGCGTTCCGTATGATTCGCAAGCTATCTGAATCGTGCGACAAGCTCCCTTCTTCCCTGTTCATTGTGGGGGTGAACGATCGTGATGAGTATCCGGTCTTCGGGGGCGGGTTCGGAGACATCTATCGCGCTTCATACGGTGACCAGCGCGTGGCTTTGAAGCGCATGCGGTACTTTGTTCATGGTTCGGACTTGCGCCGTATGCACCTGGTAAGTAATTCGCCGCAGGAAGCCAGCTCCATCTCATGGACATAGAAATTCTGCCGGGAAGCTCTTTTATGGAAAGATTTGCACCACCCGAATATCTTGCCGTTCCTAGGAATCGATAGGGACAGTTTCCCTTCATCCCTTTGCATGGTTTCCCCTTGGATGGACCACGGCGTCGTGATGAATTATCTCAAAACGTATGGGCACGCGAACGTGGACAAACTGGTGGGTTTTTTTCGTCTACTGAGATATAACCTTGGATTCAACCAAGTCAGCTCTACGAAATTGCGCAAGGCCTTGAATACCTCCATTCCCACAATATCGTCCACGGCGACCTACGAGGGGTATGCATATTTTCTTGCTATGCATTTGGGAAACTGATTCCATCATCGTCTGTAGGCCAATATTCTGATTCAGGAGGACTGGAGTGCGTGCTTGGCTGATTTCGGACTCAGCACTTTCTCCGACGCCACTGCTACGATGAGCACAGCTCGAGCAGGCAGTCCTCACTGGATGGCTCCTGAATTGCTCGCCCCAGAACATTTCGGCTTGGACTTCGCTCGCACGCCAGCCACCGATGTGTATGCCTTCGGGTGTGTCTGCGTTGAGGTAAGCTGTGTTTAGTTGGCTTTCATATATCTTGGCCTGAATTTGTTCAGTTGTACACAGGGCGACCTCCGTTCTCGAGGCTGCCCCAGACTATCGTTTTGTTGAAGGTCCTGGACGGCGAACGGCCAGAGAGACCATTTGGACCCCCGGCCATGTCAGATACACTCTGGAGGCATGTAACAAATTGTTGGGCCGAAAGTCCCACTACGAGACCCTCAATCCAACTTGTAGTACAGAATATGGTTTGGCCAAGTCCGGTTCTACAATCTCCCGCACCTTCTGGACCACTTGTAGCAGCTGAAAACCACCTTCCGGGGTCGACTCCACCTGCGACTAACGAACCATCTGTCGTCTCCACAGCACAAGGACCCACGGAATCGGCGCATGAATCATCGATACTGCCCTTGGCAGACGCAGATGCCCCTCTGCCGTTCTTGGACCTCCCCACTGATATCTTTGTCGATGCCCCGCTCGGCGCTGCCTCTGGTGTCCCCCCACCAGTCTCGCCGTTTTCCCATCCTGCATCCGTACACCCCTCTTCTCACTCTTTGAGAAACAGCGCCTCGCAGAGTCCATTTGGCATTCTCAATGTGCCAAGAAACGCCCTCCTCTCCGATGGGCCACCCATTTTCCAGATCGATAGTCGCCATGTTGCGCCCACGTCCCCTCTTACCCTCGGCAACAACCCCCACGGCGACGGCCCGGTGCCTCTTAACCCGGGAGCCTATCTACACCCTTCAAACTCCGCAATCTTGGCGCGGCGCGTCTCTGTATCTGCGGAAAGGATTGCGGTTGATGTAGAGAGCGATGAGCCACTGCCTGTGTTTCCAAAGACGCCTGACCATCTCCGGCGCATAAAGGCGTCTATCGCCAACAATCTCATCTTCCGCGACCTCGATGAAGAGCAAGAAACGGGAGTGCTTAATGCAATGCAAGAGAAAACAACAGAAAAGGCCGAAGTTGTGATCCGACAAGGGGACGCGGCAGAGTATTTCTATGTTGTCGAGTCGGGGCTGCTACACTTCTACATCCGGTCGGAACCCTTACCGCATTCGTGGTCGACGAGCAGCCCCTCGTCACAAACTCTCAGCCCGGACGAGATGTTCCTCCAGCCCGGGTACCACGCCGAGTATGGGCGCCACGTCGCCCAGTGCACGCCTGGGACATCGTTCGGTGAGCTGGCGTTAATGTATGGACACCCTTGGGCGGCGACGGTGCTGTCGATCGAGGCGTCGACGCTGTGGGCGCTGGACCGCGTCACGTTCCGCACGATCATACTAAAAGCCGCGCACCGGAGACGCAGGAGGTACGAGCAGGTCCTGTCCACGGTCACGTTGTTATCCTCCCTGGACGCGCCGGAGCGGAGCAAAATTGCAGACGCACTCGTGAGCCGAGTGTACATGGATGGCGAGGCAATCGTACGGCAGGGCGAGATGGGGGACACGTTCTTTTTCGTCGAGGAGGGCGAGGCGATCGCCACAAAGACACAGCAAGACGACAACGGAGAAATGCGAGAAATCAAAGTGGGGCATCTCAAAAAGGGCGATTACTTTGGCGGTGAGTTGCACAGGATACCGCTCCACAAAAGCCGTGATACCGAACACTTTGGCAGAGCTCTCGCTACTCCGTTTAGCTCCGCGTGCGGCGACGGTCAGTGCCATCCACCGGGAGGACCCGTCGATGCCGAAATTAAAGGTGGCTGCGTTGGATGCGCCTGCTTTCACGCGACTACTTGGGCCGCTGCGGGAGATTATGGAGCGCAAGGCTGGGGAGCGGTATGAGCCCGGTATGCGACTGTCACGATGAGAGGATGTAGAATATTTTGCCTTATGGATTTACATCCGTCGTATAAGCATGAGACTTTTGTGCTCCAAAACGCGCGCTGCCAGAGCTGCTCCGATGCACGAATGGGGTTTGTGTGGGTGGGTTTGATGGTGCCGGGCCCGATGTCGATGCGCATAGGGAGGGAGGGAGGGGCGGAGACGCGTACGTCCCCAGCCTCCCCCGCACCCTCGTGGTGGGCTACGGCGTGGGCAGCCGGCGGACGCGTATCCCGAGTTGGCAACCTAGTGGAGAGAGCAGGCGCAGGCGCGCGTAGCTATGAGCCAAAAGTAGACGCGGGCGTGCGGGTCGGAGCTACCGTGAAGCAAGGCCAAGGACCGAACAGAGCGGTCCGGTTGTGTTCTTGAACGACTAGTACCGTTGACGGCGTTATGTATTCGTTCGAGTTGATACAAATTGGATTCGCGTTCTAATTTGCAGTGTGTGCGAACGAGGGAAGAAGGAAGGCACTTCCACGCTTTGAAGCGCAAGTTGGCAGTGCGCAACTAGCACGATAAAATCGCTCTGTGGAGTCACGAAGGCCGTGAGTGGAGGCTAGGCGAAGCAAACGAGGGACATCTCACGGCAATGCAAAACTATGTCGCACCGTGAGCTATCCGCCAACGCGAACGAACACAGTTCGGACATCTGAGATAGGAGCTGATAGGAGAGATTGGGATCATGATGTACAGCCACTCAGTTGAGTCCACGACTATTAGAGTCTTAGTCCCGGCCAGCTCACCATTCAGCCCAATATTCAGCCCAATTGACAACCATCCAGTGTGCATGTAGGTTGTTGTCCTGTCGCCGTCTTTGTACTCAGAAAATTTAGCGCCTCTAGGTTTGCGGCCCTAGTATACTGAGTGCAGAACGGATGCTTTTGGAACACCTATATTTACTGTGTGAACAACACTGCATGTCTATTGGCGCCCGAGGATAGCTCTGCTCTTCAATGTTACCGACTCAATGAGCTCGGCTACCTAACGCGAACTAGAACTCGGTGGCTACAATGGACTTGGATGCTAAAATGCCAACGAAGTTCCTGGTATATGAGGCCTCTCTTTCGTTTCTTAAAGGCGCTTGCTATGCCGAGTTGGTGAACTCTCACTAATGAAACTGCGCGATCTAATACTTGGATTCAGTCGAACTCTGCGCGAGGCCAGGGTAACGGTGGACGACTGCATAGCATCAATGGCAACCGACAGCGTCGTGAGCGCCGTCGTTGAGAGCCTGGAATGCCGAAAGACGGTTTTAGAGGTGAGAACTCCTGATGGTATAATTGCCAATATTCAATACTACTCAGTTATCGAGCAGACTAGAGCTCGCGAATGACCCAGGCCTTCGAACTGCAATGCGCGCAGACGAAGAGCGCATTGCGGCATTTCTTGTGTCCATCTTCAGCTCCAAAACTGAGGAGCAAACCGCGCTGCGTCTTGAGGGCGATTCAGCGCAGCATTTTCTTGACGTCGTTCAAGAGGTATTCATTCATACTCAATCGCAAATCTTGCCTGATCCGTCTACCTCAGATGCTAGATAGAGGGTTTTTGATGACGCAGGAACACACCCAGATGGCGTTCCGTATGATTCGCAAGCTATCTGAATCGTGCGACAAGCTCCCTTCTTCCCTGTTCATTGTGGGGGTGAACAATCGTGATGAGTATCCGGTCTTCGGGGGCGGGTTTGGAGACATCTATCGCGCTTCATACGGTGACCGGCGCGTGGCTTTGAAGCGCATGCGGTACTTTGTTCATGGTTCGGACTTGCGCCGTATGCACCTGGTAAGTAATTCGCCGCAGGAAACCAGCTCTATCTCATGGACATAGAAATTCTGCCGGGAAGCTCTTTTATGGAAAGATTTGCACCACCCGAATATCTTGCCGTTCCTAGGAATCGATAGGGACAGTTTCCCTTCATCCCTTTGCATGGTTTCCCCTTGGATGGACCACGGCACCGTGATGAACTATCTCAAAACTCATGGCCACGCAAATGTGGATAAACTCGTGAGTTTATTCGCCAGTCAAGGTACGACCTTGCATTTAACCCAGATATTAAGCTCTATGAAATTGCGCAAGGCCTCGAATACCTCCATTCACATAACATTGTGCACGGCGACCTTCGAGGAGTACATATTTCCTAGCTATACATTTGAGAACTAATTCCGACATCAACTGTAGGCCAGTATTCTGATTCAGGAGGACTGGAGTGCGTGCTTGGCTGATTTCGGACTCAGCACTTTCTCCGACGCCACTGCTACGATGAGCACAGTGCGAGCAGGTAGTCCTCACTGGATGGCTCCTGAATTACTGGATCCAGAACGTTTCGGCCTCAACTTTGCTCGAACACCAGCCACCGATGTTTACGCCTTTGGGTGTGTCTGCATTGAGGTAAGCTGCTTTTGTTTATCTTTCATATATCTTCGCCTGAATTTGTCGAGGTATATACAGGGCGACCTCCGTTCTGGGGTTTATCCCAGTCTACCGTTTTGCTGAAAGTCCTTGATGGCAAACGACCAGAGAGACCACTTGGACCCCCGGTAATGTCCGATATGCTCTGGCGGTATGTAACGGAATTTCTAGCGGAAAGTCCCTCTGCAAGGCCTTCGACTCCCGTTTTGCTGAACGTCTTTGACGGCAAACGGCCAGAGAGACCACTTAGACCCCCGGCGATGCCCGACATCTTCTGGCAATGTGTAACGGAATTTTTAGCGGAAAGTTTCTCTGCAAGGCCTTCGCCTCAACATGTCGTACAGAATGTGGCTTGGCCAATTCCAGGTCCACGATCTTCTGCCTATTCTGCACCACTTGCACCAGCTAGAAACCCTCCGGATTCGACTCCACCTGCGACCAATGAACCATCTGTCGTCCCCATAGCACAAGGACCCACAAAACCGGCGATACTGCCCTTGGCAGACGCAGATGCCTCTCTGTCACTCTTGGACCTGAGACCAGCCACAGTGGCAGATACTCAGCTCGAGCTTGAAAACGCAGTAACGGACGCCACAGCTGCAGGCGAAACGATACCAGGTCACCCAACGCACCGCCAACCACCCGTCCCGGCGTTTGTTCCCAAGGGTCGCGTAAAGGCGGTCGTGCCCACATCGACCGCTACCCGTGGCAGGGTCCCTCTCCAAAGCGCCGAGGAGGAAATTCCCAGACAATCCGAGTCTTGGGTCAACAACCCCAACGATGCCCGCGCCCACCAGCGGCAGCAGGCGTCTTCCCCTTACCCCACCCCCGTGATACCACCTCCCCCCGTGCAACGCCCACCACCGATCCCCGCGACGTCCCCTGAGACCCGCATCGCACCGTCCCGTCTCGCCGGCCAGCCTGTGCCGTCGAAATGTGCCGTCACGTTCAAAGGGGACGGTAAGAGCATGGTCAACTCGCATCCCGGCGGAGGCGGCCCCTCGCGCCCACTCCCAGTTCCTCCGCCTGTTCCCTGCAAGAACCCAATATTGACACCTCCATCCGCCTTGGGTACACCCAAGTCATTGGGCAGCGGGACGATGATGAGCGGCGTGTCGGACAGCGACGAACGGATGTGGCCGAAGCTGCCGACGTCGAAGCAGCACAAGTCGATTGCGGAGAAGCGCAACCGCCCGGCGCTCTGGGTGCAGACGGACGGGTTCAGCAAAGCCGCGCATGCGCAGCAGCAGCTGCATGCGACGTTTGCGCCGGGGTCGACGCCGTCGTCGCCGACAGTGATCACGTTTACGGCGCGCGAGGAGGATACGTGGACGCCGCGGCCGCCGCCCGCACCTACAGGAGCTTCTTTCATAATTCGGCGGGCCCCTTCGTACTTCCCTGCTTCGGTTGAAGAAGTAGATTGGTGAGCGCAGGTGAGGCGCTGAGAGCGGAGTTTAATAAAAAGCCTTCGGATAGACCGAATAGGATAATTTTAAAAAGAGGGTGAGGTGATGCCTCTTTAGTTACAGACTGGGAGGCGACGAGGCGTGCCGCGAGTCAATTGAGAACGTAGGCTAAATCCCATAAATAAACGGGTGCGCGAGCAGGGCAGGACGCTGCGCGGGGGCGGTGAGCTGTGGCTAGTAGGTAGCACCGCAAACGTAAACTTGAGAAGGCACAGGTTTGTATGTCCAGCGGCGGCGAGTTTTGATTTACAGTCATTTCGAATAACGTTCGTGAGGCCGAGGACGCATGCGGCGGGCAGAGATGGGAGAACGCGAGCGGGACCCGAGGAACGAGGGTAGGGCCGTGCAGCAACATGGTAGATCGAAGAAAGCCGGAGGTTTACGTTAAGGAAGTTGGTCACCGTTATTATGGGAACATCTCACCTACCCCAAGAGGCGAGCGATAGTAAAGTCGATGACACAGACCTGCCTTTGTCGGGAACACGTGAAATGGGGGGGGGGGGGTACGTCATCGTTTTGCTGACTGGGAAGTTGGAACACTGATTCGAGGAGCGTCGGACAGTTGTTAACATTTCGCCTCCACCCCTAAGCCTTTTTGGGACAAGCACTGCCACAGTCACTTCGGCAGAGTCTCGGCCTCAAAGTTGGCGCCGCATTGCCGAAAACGAGTAGAATATGACAAATTGATTTTACAAAGTGAAGGATATGACAAAATGATTTTACAAAGTGATGAATTTACAGTTGCGAAGGCGTGTAGAAGTATGGGGGATAGTACTGAGTTGCGGACATGTATGGAGCAGGGCGCAAATAGTAATGTGCGGAACCGGTGAGAAGCAATTTTGCATCCGTATTCCTTGCACGCGGTCTTCTTTGCCTTGTGCCGTGGTTGTGAAAGAGCTAACAGAATCTTCGACAACGGCTTGGAAGGGATCACGGTCGCCGTGGTGGGCGCAGGCATTATGGGAGATGCACCAATTGGAAAGAAATAGTCGAAATAGGCGTGGGCCGCACTGAAACACTAAAAGGGCGAGATTCAAAGCCGGCGAGATGAAATGAAGATGCAACATACTAAAATACCGCCGCTATACTGCTACCCCATCTTGTTGCGACCCTTCGGGCAGCGGTGGACCGGATCATTGATATTGAGAACCATCGAATCGGGAAGAAAGAGGGAGACGCCGGGATTTGTGGTGGGAGACTAAGAGGAGGGCTGTTTGGCACTTGTTTGCCCCACACGCCTTCGAGTCTCGGATCTCGGCATGAAGAACAGAGCTGCCGCAGTGCCGAAAGTGCATGTGGCGGTGTTCGTCCCAAAAAGGCATAGGGGCGGAGGCGAAATGTACAGAGTGGCGTCGGACCGGTACAAAACTTTGTGATGTCACCGTATCTCCGTGCCGAAGCGTGCCGATTGAAATCACAAAACGAATGAAAAGTGGAATGTGCGCCTTGCTACAAGAAATAAAATACTCTGAGTACTTAGATCAATGTATTATACATGAAAATGGGGGTCTTGCAAAATTTTAGCGTTATCGGCCCAGGTTTGAAGTCACAGTGAAAAGTCCAGGAATCAGGCCTTTGAAAGTTGCTGGGATTTATCAACTTCCCGATTTGGGGGGTCGTCAACGAGGCCTGTGTTTGATCGACGATGATCGCTCGCCTCTTGACCTACCCTACCCAAACTTTCCCACCCATCAGACGGGTTGATGGGATGGCATCAAACATTCTCATCGGACCTAATTCCGTGTCAGATCCTTACTCTCCGGTAATACCCTCCCCCAATTCACCTCTAAAATGACTTCGTAGCTGAGCTCAACGCTGCTCGGCAATCCCTCGGCACGGCTGCTACCGGGGCCTTCGGAAACGTCAACTGCCATCATTCAAAAGTGACACTGCGATCATTTCTCATTGCTCTCCCGCCCCGCCTTGCTTCCGCCCGCCCGCCGCCCTCCCCGCCTTGTACTCATCACCTCCCTCTACGACAATTGTACGCATTTGCCAGTGCTGCCCTGCTTGATTAGTTGACTTTTTGCTCCTTATGTTGCCCACCGTGCCGCACTGTGCAAATGGTGTATAATTGGCACTGCGCGCTGCGCCACACCCTGGTCCCTGCCCTCGATCCGCCTCCTTCTTGCGAAGCGAGTGTATCTTGCCTATCACTGACACCACTCCATCTTACGTTGGTCCTCGGCTCAATAGCTTTGCTTTCGCTTCAAACTGCTGCTCTCTGCTCTTCTTCTCTTGCCTAGCTTCTGCCTCCCCCACCCCCTCTTGCGCTCCTCACAGATGACCTCTGCTAAAAAGCTCACAGTTATTGCTTTTCCATTGCCGCATTACTGCACACTTGATTGCCGACATAATGGAATTAATTGACACTGGGAATTGATGCCATCTAGTCACCCTGCCGATCTCTTTGCTGTTGCCACTGGATTTTCTTGCTCCCTCCCCTGCTTGGTACGCTCACGTATTTGTAGTGCTATATGCCCCCCTATATTTCGTGAAGGATACTAATCCATGAGGTGCGAGGCACATTTTATCGACAAGGTTGCGTATATGTCATACTGTCCTACGTGGTTGCGACGTCGGCAACATTCAGGCGTCACTAGTCTTGTTCCGTAACAGGTGGTGTGCAGTAGGGGGGTCTTCGAGCGGGGATAGTAAAGATAACATTGGAGTGGGGGGGCGAAAATGTTTGGGCAGCAGGGGGATATAAACGTTAGAAGCGAGAAAAGTAGGGTATGCAACTATATGGCGGGTGTCAGTCCAACAAGAAACATATATCTACTTCAGCGTCTGCTCCCTTTCGGTGCATATACCGACACGCGGCAGTGCGATCCATAGAGGAAAACCCCTTCCCATAGAAAGTGTCGAGCTGCATCAGCATTTAGCAGCATTACCATCAGTGTGGCCTCCTGTGGAATCCCCTTCTGCATCCCTTCTCGGTGCTTCTGGAACCCTTCCAGGGAGCATAGATCTCGGACACCCATTACGTCGGTTGCGGTGCTGATACCCTCATTGGACCAGCGCAGTTCCTCCACCAGCTGTCGGTTGCCAACGGTGACAACCGGAACATGGTGGATTACAAGATGCTGCCAGGGTTTATCAAGGTGGAAATGGGGCTGGTCCCTGTCGAGTAGTGTGAAGTACTGCCGAATCACTCCCCAGATCACCTGCTCGTGCTCGCGCAATTGCACAGCAGTGTGGGGGGCCTGGACGTGGAGGATGAGGTTGCCCCCGCGCGACAGGTTGATGCCCCTCACCTTCGAGGCGCCCTGGAGCGCGTTGTTGAGGGTATCTCGCAGTCGCTGTGGGTCAGAAACGCTCTTGATGATGGATGAGTTAGGGAATCAGAGAATGAGCCGCTGGGTCGCCGAGCGGGATGGTGTCGGGAGTTGTGGGCCCACATTGGGCGGACGTGGCTTCTGTGGGGGTTTCTTGGTCTGTGTTTTTCCCGCTGACCGTTCAGCTACGTTTGCAGCTGCGGGCAGCGGAATGGCAGACTTGGCTGCGGCCAAATAAGACGGTTTCGTTGTGGTCACGTCAACCAGCGGGAGAGGTGAGGTGTTGTCAAGGGTGGGTGGCGTTGTGTCAGGAGGGATGTCGAGCGGGTAAAACGACTGCTCCAGCAGGTCCGCCATATGGCGTAGCTGCTGAATCTCTTCGTAGAGTCTTGGTGTTGCCCGCGTATGCGGGTTACCGAGCAGACGATGACCGGCAGGCTTCTCGTCGGCGAGGTGTATAACGTCTGCCAATAAAGATTTGACAGCGTCAGCGACCTTCTTCTGGCACGTAGCCCAGTCCATGGGACAAGGGTCCACAGGACAAATGGGACGGCGGGGAAAGTGAGGACCATTGTTCATCAGTGGTGAGCGGAGGGGCCTAGAGTGCCCAGCTGGCGTCGGTGTAGAGGGCATGGGTGTCAGGTCTGTTGAGGACGTTGGTGTTACCTCACCTTGAGGTTCGTTGGGGCGTCCTTTCTTCACAATGCGGGCAGTGGTCGGTGACTGGGTAATAAGGTCTGACTTAGGTGTCGTTGGTGGTGGTTCTGCAGGAGCAGGAATGCCAGGGGGGGACTCTGAGCACTGTCGTCATCTCTCCCCATTTTTTGAGGTGATGGTCGAGAACAAACGTGACATTGTAACATTCCTTCCATATCCTTTTTATAGATGTTGAGATGCTGCCTTTCCCATGTAATTCCGGACGCAACACAACAATTTACTAATTTACGAAGGTCCATACGGTGAATGCTGAGCATTTTAAGTTGAAAGAACACCCGTGGTAGCAGCATTGGATCCTGCTGGCTCGTTGGCGTCCGGGTCGTTGTCCTCCTCATCGTCACTTGTGATGATGGGCCGGCTGGTGATGGCCCTCTGGCAAAGTCGGGCCTTCACACGGCGGGTGGTTTCGTCGTCACGCGGGGTGTGCACATTGGAACTGCGTTGGCGTCCCTGAGTGGCGGGCTTGGCAGCAGTTGCGCACCCATCCCTTGGCGCATTCTCCTTGACAGACTTACGTGCACGCTTTTTGGCTGGAGCGACAGCGATCAGAGGAGATTTGGGAGCGGGTGTATCTTGGGATGTGGCGGTGTTTTCTGTACGAGGCGCACGCACGGATGCCGTGGCTGAATCGCCATTAGCAACCTCCTCGTGCCCGCTGTCCGGCTGCTTCCTCTTCTGACCGGCATCGCTCCGTTGTGCACGGTGCTTTGGGATCGCAGTGCCAGCAGTGACGTCAGCATCCCATTTAGCCTTCCGTGTAGCTGCTTCTGCAGTGGAGAGCTTCCGAAAAGCGCACACTCCGCTCTTGATTGCGTCCAGTAGCAGTCGAAGGTTGGGCAGTGAAGTACTGACTGTGCTGATATTTTGGAAGGGGACACCAGTCCAGCCCTCCATGACAACATTGTAGCGCTGTACTATATCTTCTTCATACCAGATGTACGCCATTGTGGCATCCGGGTTGCCAGTAATATCGACTGCGTGGGATTTTCAGATCTTGCAGATAGGTTGAAGTGAGGTATGCACCCAATTTCCCAGAGATGAGAGAACAAATCTCGCCCTTCATCCAATCTGCCTTCTGTTTTGAGTTGCGGAGGAGATCTAGAAAATTCCGTAAGTGAACGACAAACATTGTTTTTGCATTGACACGCACTGGATGCGTCGCATCCAGCGACTGCAAACACCTCGAGCTTCATTCCCACCTCTCCCGTATCCCACTTCTTGCGAGTTGCAATTGGCATGTAGTCGTGAAATGCGGAGCTTGTGAAAAACCACTGCAGCTCCATCGTAAATGATGTGCTGCTGCAGACGATGCAGACAAAGCCCTCCACGCCAACACGTTGATGCAAGCCGGTGAGCTATATAAAAATTATTAGTCCCGAATTGACCGTCTCCTTTTGACGCACTAGACTGGTCATATTGCGCATCACATTCACAACATCTTGAATATTACCCTTGGTGGTATCCCGATGCAGAGTGAAATTTTCATCTTTGACCTTCTGGAAACACGCGACGAGCTCCTGCTTCTCAGTCACAGTGAGTGCCTGATATTCTTCAAAATCATCCTGATGAATTTCTTTGGTGTTCTTTTTTACGCCCTCTGTCAAAAAAGAAGGTAGTAAAATTAGGGGTAACAGGAGAAAATGCGACTCATGCTCTCGAACTTCAGCGGCCTTCTCGTGTTTGAAGGCATTGTATGGATTGATGACCTCCTGGTGCTTAATCATATGTGCACTGCCCTGGAAAAAAAGCTCCAGATAATATTTCTCATCCCTGTCGTACTTTTTTGCAAGCTTCTGGGCCATGGTGTGAGTGATGTCACACCACTCCTGTACGACAGTGTCGGTATATGCCTTGCGCTCCTCGCGCTCCATGCATTTTGCATTCTGTTGGGCTGTGGTCGATGGCGCAGCCTTTTGATGGGGCGCATTGTTGATTCGCATGCGGGCATGGCTCGCAGAAGCAATAGTGGCGAATGCAACAGGCATTGAACGGGAGTTTCTTTCTGGCTCCAAGGAACAGACTCAAAAAAAAGAATATCTCCATACTTGAGCGGGCCTGGTACGTGATAGGCGACGTAAAATGGGTGCAGTGAAACCACATCCTTCCATAAATTTGACACGAAAATAAAAAGATACCCTGGTGAGTGATAGGTGAAGGAACCCGCAAGTGTGGTGCGGTGAAACTGGATTCTTGAATTTTGATTTTTTTTTTGATTTTGATTTGATTTCTATTAGGGCTGTATCTGGTCTTGTAGACTACGCAGCCATACTTGCTAGAGTAAACTAGCTATGGAAATGTGAGTAAAACTACTTGGGGTTGTATGTACGAGTTTATAAGGGTGCTGAGTAATTGAGAGAGGGAGATAAAAAGTAAAAGTATATGCAGATGGGGAAAATTGTATCGATGAGATTGACAGGGAGGTTGGGCGGGTATGTCTACTATGGGGTATCAATGAGGTTCGGGGATTTGGTATATATGAGGGGGAGAGATGTATTTATTAGTTGGTAAAGTATAGTAGAGAGAGAAAGAGAGAGAGAGAGAGAGAGGTAAAGAGAGAATGAAAGGGACACACTGAGACTATGGGTTGGTCGTGTGGAAGCGACCGGTTTTGTGGATGAACGTGACTGTGGCTTTGAGGAGCTTAGGCTCGTTGAGTAAGAAGCACATTCCAACAGCACCCAAGAGGCCAGCCAAGTATGATGCCGATTGGAGTGCGATGCAGAACGGTTCCCACGAACTGTGCAATGGTGGAGATGTCCGCACGGGGGAGGGTAGAGCTGTATGGGGAGCGCAGAATGAGGCAGGGAGGAGAACTGTTGATATCCTGGAGGCCGCGGCCCTGTATCACAATGTTCCATACAGATGACCATCGCTGAACAATCCATCCTTGATTGCACGCCTGCACGATGTCAACGAGATGGGGAATAAATCATTTGAAAGACCGCAACAATTATCTATTTCATGAAAGCAAAAATTGAACTAGTGCACTAGAATTCTACTCCTCAGCAATGGCAGTCGCTGCAAGACTTGCTGCGATCTCGTAGTCTGTGATTTCGGAGTCAACCAGTTGCCGAACCCACATCCCAGCATGATAGGAAGCGAAAATGTACTGAATGTCAGCTGCGTGATCTTAAAGACCGTGCGAAGCAATTGCGCTGTCCAGGGCACTTCGCAATGGGTACTGATTCCCGAGTGACAGCAGCAAGGTTGCAATCACGTAGGAAGGTGGAGGCCTAACCGATGGGGCCATGCGAGCGGATGCCATGCGGCTGTTGGGGGCCGGAGATGGGGAAATTTGCTGAGACGTAGTGTGAGCCAAGCACCGCCGTGTGGTGGATGTCAGCGCAGGTTGGGATTGCATGCACGAAGGAGTCGATGGAGCTGAAATTAATTTTAGAACGGACCTGCAAGGAGAGTAGCACCTTACAGCGAGTGCATAGAACGGAGACCACCCTCTCCAGCTCGTTGATTCTCGCAAGGAGCGTGGCTCATTCTGATTCAAGATCTGTGATTTGCTGATCCCGCTGAGCCAGGGTCGTTAGAGCAGCCTCGTAATCATCATCATCATCGGGGATGGTGACAACTAATGGTGCCGGAATTCCCAGAAGTGCGTCGAGGGCACCGCTCGGGCGGCCTCGGAATACATACAAAGTGGAGTTGCGTGCAATAGGACCGGGTACGAGAACATGGGATGCTGGATTCACCCGTGGCACAACATTGAATTGCTGGTCCAAAGGCCAGCCCAAATGATGTGCATTGTCGGCCCATGCAGCTACGGTGGGAACAGCAACAGCTTCGATGAAAAGTTGCGCCATTTGGGCGATGGGACCATGAGTTGTGGTATCCCGGTCGACCAAAGCGCGCGGTAAATAAGCTGAGGCTCGTAGATACTCAGGAACGAGTGGAGTGTCGGGTATAGTGGTACCCTGTGCGTGGAAGATCACAGTGGAGCCTCCCTAATGACGATTTAGAGCGGTTGCCTAAACTAGGGTCAGTACAGCAGATAGTACGAGGCTCTGTTCACGCACACAATCAAATAATAAATCCAAAAATTTCGTCCTCAACGCCTTCCTCACAGTGCTTCCAAGATCACCAGTGGGGAGCGAATCTCGGAGCTCATGGAACTCGGGGAAGAACTGATTGGTGGCTGGATTGTGTCTGCCATCCGTGTGGCACCCGGTGACCAGCCATGCAATATCTGCGGCATCAAACTTGTGCCAGTACTGTACGAACATCCCTGGATGATCAGGCAGGGTGCCTTCAAGACACCGGAGATCGAAGAGCCCAATTGGGTTTAGACGGAGCAAGTTAAAAGACCGGGGGACGGTAGATAATGCCTGGCCAGAGGGAGAGGTGGTGGATGCACTCCTGCAGCCTGTAGAGCTGGGACCGGCCAATATCGGGACATGATGGGCAAGAAAAAAAATACAAGATAGACACAGGAATTGATCGCAACATTGCCAACATTACCACATCGGGTAGGGATTGGCAGATGAACAGCCACTGATACCCCGGATTGTAGAATGATGCCGATCCGTTTGGACTCTTATTTCACTCTGTTGAGGTATATGGGTTTTTTTCCTGGGAATTAATAGTTGATAATTTGTATAGGGCTATAACTCGAACTTATTTGTGAAAGAAAGAGCTCTTTATGTGCCTTTTTGATCGAGATTTCGATCAGCTATTGATTCCAACTTGCGAGCATAGTTGCACCATAGGAACTGAAGGTAGGATGCAATTTGGAGAAATATGATCCTATGTACATCCAATGTAGCCAAAATATGACCTCCGAAGCAATTACAGACCGTCTACATTGGAATATGACTCAGATGCACACCACGTCAACAGTGGTTTTCTGACTCTCCAGGGTGGCATAGGGGCTCGTTGTGGTGCCAAACTGGTAGTTCCATATATATCTATAGCATAGTCAAATTTGAAAAGAATTGGACAAATTTTCAATTCAAATGATACCGGTGGTTCCATCAGGTCTTCTAAGTGAGTTGAGTAGAATTGGAACGGATTGTTGAATACTAGAATATCATGGGCAGTTTTCGACGCAATTCAAGTCGAAATGTTCAATACAACAACTGAGACTCACTTTCAGTAAAGAATGGGCCAAATTTTCAGTTCAAGTGAGACTGGTGGTTGTGTCAGGTCTTCAAAGTCAGTTGAGTTGAGTTGGAACAGATTGTTGAACACAAGAATACTAAGGGGCGGTTTTAAACTCAATTCAAGTTGGAATGCTAAAGACAACATTTGAGACTCACATCCCGTGGAATTTAGGATGTTGTGATGAGTTCAGAGGAGTTGAGATTCGAAACTTTGCGTTCAATGGCTGAACATAGTAACCTTGCCACATATTTCGATGAATAAAGCAGCAGAAACATGTCTTGATTATATATTCACGCCCTGCATAAATAATATACTTGAATCACCCTTGGAATTTGAAAAAACACTGAATGAATGCGTGTTAGATCTTCGACCGAGATGCCCGATCGAACGGCAGAAATGAATCCGAGATGACCGAACCAATGGTAGACTTCGGATCAACCCAAATGAGTGGTGCCAAGGGGTGCCGAGAATCCCATCCCAGTTGAAGTCGTTACTCACTGGTTTTATCTGTTCTAAACAGGCCCAGATCTCTCCTTCAGAATACTATCTGATCACTCATATTTACTTTAATGTCATGTTCCAAGATGTAAACGAGGAAATATTTACGACCGAGGTAAGCATAATTTGGAACTCTGCATACTATCAGTTGTCGTCATACATGCTAAGGTGTGTCATTA
Organism: Mycena galopus ATCC 62051; assembly: GCA_014925785.1. Lineage (NCBI taxonomy): Eukaryota > Fungi > Basidiomycota > Agaricomycetes > Agaricales > Mycenaceae > Mycena > Mycena galopus. Next base: position 364,916 of record WIQG01000142.1, read on the forward strand.
ATTGCCCAATACTTTCCTCATCAACCTCCAGCTCTCGTACCACAAAATCGTTGGAATCACCATCTGATGCGGGTTCCTGCTCATCTGGCTCCTCGTACCCAACCTCGACAGCACCAATACCTAGAACACTTCCCAACCAATGAGGCGAAGGGACCCCGTCGCTTAGGCTGCTATCGCGGCCCACACACAAGCCCGGGAATAGATTCCCGGAGAATCCGACCAATTTCGATGTCTTCACAAGTTGGCGGCAGATTGAAGCACTGATGCGAGAGGCATGGAGGTAACACATCGAGAGTTCCGTTGCAAGAGGAGGATCGAGGATAGGGTGAGTGGCAATAGCATGGTAGAAGTCGACATGCTCATCAAAAAGAAACGTGATCAAACGACAAATCTTGACGTTCAGATGCCGAATTTCCTCCTTGGCGCGTTTGAGCCCGAAATAGAGTACCATAGCTTCCCTATTGGCAGGTCTCGTCTGTGGTTCTCGACGAATATCACAGCGCGTCTGACGGAGAAGATCAAATTCTGCCAAGGATGTCATATCAATGACCTCAGCCCATGTCAGCTGTTCACGTGGCGGATTGAGAGCGGCGGCGGCAGCATTCCACACACTGAGGGCACGCTGAATAGCCTTGGCTCGGGTGCGGAGAGCTGTGGAGATCTTGTCGCGCAATTTATAACCTGAAGTATTAATATAAATGAATTGGATCTCAATGCCTTTGTAAGGACGCACCAACACCACTCATTCCCAACTTTGTCAATTCCAAAAGTTGTGCCACCACAAGACATTCGACCTCGGTAAGAGCTTCCCGATAGTTCCGTTCCGTTAGGAGAGCTAGTGCATCTGTCCATTCACTTGAACCGGACTCCCACTGAGTCTCAATATTATGTTCCTCTTCATAGCACCGTGTTGTCTCTTGGATAGCAATATATTTGTCCCATGTCGTGCGATAATGAGTTTTGACTCGAGCAATCTCGGTTCTCGTATAGCTGTCGTTGATGATGTGATGATCAAGCTGCTAAAAGTCTCGCTTAGCCTCATCAGATTCGTTCCTGTCGTGTATTAAAATACGTAGCTTGGTGAAAAAATCCACTTACTGTGCCTGAAGCATCTTGAGAAGCAGATCTATGTATTCGGCAGCCTCCTTAAGTTGTTGCGGTTCCGAATGCAGGTCTTGAAAGAATTGGACCTCGGCTTGGTGAAAGCTTTCGTAATCGTCGGCTGATGTTCCCAATTCCGCCTCAAGCGTGGTGAGCTGGCTACGATTAAACGTGATCTTCTCCAAAGCCTGCCGATAATTCTGAAAGATAAATGTCCCTGTTTAAATTTCTTTGTCAGTAAATAACAATGATGCGAGAAAAGCCTACCTGATACCGCATGCTTATCGAGGTCATGGAAATGAAAATGCTCATTGATTTGTTGGTGCCGATGGAAAGGGGTAGACAAGCGAGTTGATGGTGCGAGGTTGTTGGACCTGGAAAATGTGCGCTCACATTCTTCAAAGTCCTCTAGCCCGACACCATCTACATATAATGGGTGTCATCCAATTTGGCAAGCCCTGTTATGTGCATGCCCGTGGAATGCTGGCACAACTCCGCGCAACCGCAGTCCTGTCACCTTGGCGCCAAGACTACTTCGGGAGAGAGTTTTGAAAAAAGCGCACATGATATCATAGCCGAGTCCGATATCAGCACCATACTTGTCGAGCAGGGCTTGTACAATGGAAAGCGGATATTTCATCCTGCAATTATTTGAGTCAGAAAGTGCTTCCAGAAATTATTGCAACGTACAGCTCCCCACTGCGAATCATATCACACATGACAAGAACGTGGCCGTGGCGACAGACAGAAACGAAAATGCCAGAGATAGCAAATAATGTGAACATTTTTTTACGTCCTTCTGGTCCAGCTGCCTTCCATCGCTCTACACAAGTGTCGATCGTGGCCTTGAGTTGCTCTGCATCTGCACCAAGTTCGAGCTCATTGAGCCAAGCAACATCGTTGTTGCCATCAGTGTCTGGATCGACACATCAATTGGCAGGTGATTGACATGGAAATATATCGCTCACCCGAATCGGGAACTTCAGACACTGGTTGCACTTCGGGGATAGAGGGCACGGACTCGGTTTGGGGTTCAGGTCGGTTTGTGGAAACCTTGCGTTCATGTGTTCATATTTAGAGCGGTGGAATGACTGGAAGATCACGTACCTTGCGTGAATTCATAACTTCATCTTTGAAGGCATCAACATATACCGGGGATAACCAGCGGAACGACATTGATGCCCGATCATCTGGGCGCACTGTTCCTGCCCGAAAGGTGCTGTCAACAAGCTTTAGTGAGTTGTTGCCATCCATGCATGCCAGAAAAGAATATTTGAGGTTTTCCTCATTGTCCGTCCGGTATAGGCATGGAGCACAGACATTATCACTGTGCGACTTCGGATCCCGCTTGAGCGCGGCATCAACTCGGGCATCAACCTGCCTTAACATCTCCAGGTAAGTGTCGTATGCCATACTCAATTGTTCTGCAAGATTTTTCAGACGAGGTCCCTAGTTCGATCATTAGCATGGGCAGTGAGAGACAAGTCCAGCTTACTTGATGGAGATTGGTGAGTGTCTTCCCCAGAGCATCCAATGTGAACTGCGGACACACACGATGGATTTGGCGATAAATCTCAAACATTCTCAGCGGAAATGCCCGGTTGACCTTTTCGGGTGAAGCGCCAAGGTAGCCATGGTGAATAAGTGTTGCATTGACTGTCGACCCGGTGTGAATAAATTTGTGTGCCCCAAGTTCTGTAACAAAATTCAAGATGAGAAATTTGAAAAGCATGCTACACACCATCGAGGCCTACAACTTGAATTCTCCAAGCCTCGGGATTTGAGTCGGAGTTTGCTGGGCCATTCATCTTGAGTGCGAGATATGCGTCAACGAGATCCGCCATGATCCTTCTCCATGCATCAACAGTCTTTTGGATACGGAACGTGCACTTTCGGGAATCATGCCAACTGTAACTGACATTAATGGGACTGTTGCCAGAAATTGGAATCGTACCTGGGTATGCATTGATCATAGATTTGATGGAAAATATCTTCCTTCCCCACATGACTGTGGGTAGTACCCTCTTCACCAGGAGGAGGCCTGCTGAGTGCAGTCTCCTCATCGCTGTCGATGTCTTGCCAATCACCAATGTTGTGGTACTCAGGCTCATCGCCCATCGCAATATCATAATGGCCATCTCCTATCAATTCTTGCCGAGCGGTAAACGAGAGCGCTGCAGTCAAGCCGACTCATCAGGTCTACGTCAAACGTGGCTGACTGCGCACTTACCCGTCAGTTGCTCATTGATGATTTTCTGCTTTTTGTGGTGCTCATCATTGGCTTTATTGAGTGAGACCTTCTGGGTTTTTTTAGAATCACTGAAAGAGATTTTGTAAGTGGAAGAGAGGCGTCCTTTTCACTTCATGGTGGTTTGTGGGGAAGTTTCTTCTACCACGAGGAAACCACGACTCCGTCAATAATAATATTTCATGAGGAAACCACGACTCAGTCGATTGATTTGGGAAAGAATATTTTATTCATTGAAATCTGCCTGAGTAAAGGAGATAAGGAATACGCGAGCTCGGCAGCAAGCGCAGGCAATGTCATGTCGCTTAGTGGGCGGTGATGCGAGCTGTTGATCGTTCTACTAAAGTTAAAGTTAAAGACTCAGAGTAGCAGGGAAAGAACAAGACCCAGAAGGCTAGAATGGGCACCAGACAGGCGACAAGGGTGGCAAGGGCGGGAAGATGGGCGGGATGGGCGGGAGGATTAGCGGGATCAACGGAAGAGCTAAGTGAAGCTTCGAAACCACGTACAGTGTATCTCCGAGAAACTGAGGACAGTATCAAAAACAGCTACTAGGATTTTAATGGCCCTGTGGTGCAAGGAGGGAGGAGAGGCAGAGCAGGGAAGAAATTAAGCCAGGCACTGGTCCAGACATAGGAGTGGAGTATAGCTAGAGCGAGGGCAGGGAGGGCGGGAGACTTCCAGATATCAGATCACCATAGGTGACAGGCCCCTCAATGATCTCCGCTGTAGTGACAGGCGGCGGTCATATCCCCACAGGTGATTCACGCGCTGTGAGGTGGGCTGTGCATGGACAGAGGCGGCGGTGTGAGCGTGTACATGCACCCGCTCAATGTGCGGGATGGCATGCAGCAATGCTGAAAGATATCGGCGGGATTGTTGGGTGATTTGACAGCCGGACGACCATTTCAAAACATAGTGGACGTACTTGCAGAGGCAATGAGGACGCGGCGGGGAGGGCGGCGGCAGCGGGCGGAAGCAAGGCGGGGCGGGGCGGGAGAGTGATGAGAAATGATTGCAGTGTCACTTTGAATGATGGCAGTTGATGTTTCCGAAGGCCTCGGTAGCAGCCATGCCGAGGGATTGCCGAGCAGCGTTGAGTTCAGCTACGAAGTCATTTTAGAGGTGAATTGGGGGAGGGTATTACCGGAGAGTAAGGATCTGACACGGAATTAGGTCCGATGAGAATGTTTGATGCCATCCCATCAACCCGTCTGATGGGTGGGAAAGTTTGGGTAGGGTAGGTGCCTCCAACGTCCGAGTACTCCGGCCGACAGACTTGACTTCCGTCTCCCGTCTGACAACCGGACTTGTCAAAAACCATACCCTAGACATCCGGACTTATACATCTGTGAACTTTCCTACTTGTCGGACTCCACCTCAGCCTTCGGCATAACTTCCGGATTACCGGACTTTGCCCGGCCTTTGGTATATCCCCTCTGGCTTACCGGACTTTGCCCGGCCTTTGGCATGTCTCCTCCGGCTTACTGGCTTTCACTTCCGGTAACCCTCGGCTGTCTCCCTTTCCCTCCTCCTGCATTCCTAGCCAACCAGATAGTACGCTCACCCTTAAACCTAGCTGTGGTGTAGTGGTCCATATCTGTATTCTGGAATCCTTCTCCCGTTTACTTCCATTGACCTCCGGCATTCCTGAGCCCGGTCATAACTCATCTGGAACCTATCCCCTCTCCTTCCTTTCTCCTCTCGACACAGATATAACACCAGTCTACATGTCAGCAACGGCCTCTAGGCCGGCTAAACGACAAGCAACCCGGCGAGAACCCCAACCAGGAGAAACCCAACAGTCGCTAATAACTGGTTCGATCCCCGAGCAGCAAGACCAACCGAACGGACTCCTCGTTAGGAGGCCGTATATTGTGAGTCGGGGTGCGAGGTGGAACCCGGAACGAGTTGAACAGGGTGTGATATCCACTCAGGTATAATACCCGGGGTGTGGATTAGACGAGGTAGAATCTACTGTACAGGGAGATTCTACTGTGTTTATATACATTACGAATAAATTAATGCAATCGTGATCAGTTCCTGGGTAGCAACATTAAGGAGCATTAATGTGTGATGCTCCTGTCCCCTGTGTGTTATCACCATAGCGTCTGAGGGTTAGGAGGACCGGTGGTACGGTATTCCTAACCCTTAACGTCTTCTAATATCTTGGTCCCTGAAGCCCGCGATCGGGCTCCTGTATGTAGCGTCGGAGGGTTAGGGGAATTGACTGTGCGGGTTCCCTAACCCTTAACGTCTTCTCTTGTCCAAGTCCGTTGAAACCCGCGATCGGGTTTCAACCGTGAGAAGGTCCCGTGGTCGCGTCATGAGAGTCCCGTGACGCAGACGCGTCTCGCGAAAAAGTAGAACCCAGGCGATTCATGACATCACCCCCCCTCTTCAAGGTCGTTGTCCCCAACGACTCGTAGTTCTTCGTCCTATCTTTCCGATCTTCTTTTCCAAGGTGAGTTTTATCCATCACAATTTTTTTCCTGCGTCGTGGGGCTTATTGTCACTGCCCATCGATTATAACCTGTGAAGGCTCCTCCAGTCTTCTCCGCTCGGGAACCCGCTTTCCAAATTTTGCGGTTTTCTCCCTCCATTGTGGTCCCGTTGTCCAGATTGTGAACCCCAGCCATGGTTACAGGGCTTATTGTCACTGCCTGTGGGTCGTTTTTATCGTACCGGTGTCCCCTTTGTCTTCGGTGTACAACTCCCATGTTGTTGAATTCTCGCCCCTCTGTGGTACAACCCGTTTTCCTTCGTTTCCTCCTTTCCCTCGGGTTTCAGTCCCCGGTTGCGCCCCTATTCTGCCCTTCTTGTCGACGTAATTGATTGCCGGCGGCATCTTGGTGTCATGCCGTCACCTTGGGGTTCTTGATTTACTTCCCAATCCAGAACCTGCTTAGCGCTTCTATTACGTCGCTTGATAGACTTTTGTCCCTGAAACACGGGTGCCGGGTTCTGAATTCATTCAGCGACCCTGTACCCCTGTCTCGGTTTCCGCCCTTTTTCCGCAGTATCCCTTTCTCTTCCTCGCCTTCATGTCGTCTATCCTCCACGATTTCGCCCTTGCTTGGAACTCGGGTCAGTGTTTCTTTTTGGATTCCACGTACTCGCCCCTTCCGGGAGTGCTCTATCCGCCAATCGAACCCGACATTCTGGGGTCTCAGGACGGCGCTTCACACCCCTCTCGCCTCCTGTCGTATGGTCCACCTGGACGGTCCCTTCCTCGGGGTACAACACTTTCGGAGCGCTCCAATCAGCAGGATTTTTGGTTGTGGCTGTGGTTATGGACCTCGCGGACAAGGTCCATTCAGGTTGTCATGCCTTCGCTCCTCTCCGTCCTCGACCACGTCTTGCCCTATCGGGCATTTTATGAACCACGGCGTTTCCATAGGCTCCAGCGCGATTTGGCATCCTACCCGCTCGATTGGTTGGTGGCAGAGCTGGCTCATCAACATTTCCTCGCCCTTGCATCCCTGAGCTGGTGGCACGTCGAGGTCCGGGGCCGCATGAACTGGCAGATACAAGTCTGCTGGCCCCGCACCAGCTTCTCGCGCTACATTTGTCTGGATAAAATGTGCTTGTGGTTTCAAGACCGCCTCTGAGCTTGGAGGAAGGTGAAGGATTCGAATCGCAGGATTGCAGAAACCCGGTGGTCCCTTTTCTTCTTTGTGGTGTGTACCTTCCTTTTCCGAAACTCCCAGTTCAGCGTTTTTGTTTCGCCAGTTGGGTATGGAAAGCACCCTCCTTTGTTTGAACCATCACGGCGTTCGGGTGTCATGGTCTCCTCGTTACGAGAGACTCATGCACCGCCTACTCCCCGGAGCATTGGAGCATGTTCCCCTCCCGGAGCGTCCCGCCGAACTGGCGCGTCTTCGAGCCCTTCCCCTCTTTGTGTCGTACCCCCCGGGTTACTTCGGGATGACTCCTTTGGACCGAATGGGTGTGGCATCCCTTCGCATTTCCGATTTCGACCCGCGCCGTCTATCTGCCGTTTCGACTGGTTTTCCTTGGAGGGTATCTTGGAGTTTCTGGACGGTGTGTCACTATTCTTCTCCTTTCGCGATGTTGTCTTAGGATTATTCCAGCGACCGCTTCGTCGGGATTCGTCGTGGAAGGAGGGATTTCAGCACACATCCTTTCGGGCGCGGATTTGGACGCGTTCATTGCCGAGCACCGTTGGAACCCGGACAAATTCTTGGGATTGACTCCGGCGGCGGCGTTGTCCGTTCCTCAAGTTCTGCGGCGAAAGGTCCCTGCGTCTTTCTCAGCGCGGCTTCCGGAACCTGACACTTCGCAGGCGCTGCGACCTTGTACCACTGATCGGTTGCGACCTCAGGGCGCCATTATCCGCACTCTTTACCCTCCGTGTCGGCGTTGCGCCGCTGCCGATCAGTTATGCGTTCTGGATTTTCCTCCCTCGGACCCACTGCCCTCCAGACCTCCGCGCTGTTGTCACCCGTGTCAACAATGCCATGCGAGCTGTGACATGGTAGCAGGTTTGAGCGCAGCTTTCGAGGCGCGAGACGAAGACTGGCTTTCGCTGTTCCGGGTGGAATTCTGGGAGCATCTGGGGGATGGCATCTTCCAGCCCTTGCTCCCAGACCCTCGTTCCACGGACTTGCGCTTCTGGGTGTCGTAGCCTCTCCTCTCTACTCCGACCCTGACTCACCCCTTTCCTAGCGCGAATCTATTCCTTCCGGGAATTCCTATCCTGGTTCCGGCTGGTGCAAGGGTTCTCCCGGGCCTTCGTCCGCCGATCTTGTCAATCCCTGCCAGAGGACTGAGAAGAAGGCCCTTCTTGTGCTAAACGTGCGCGTCGAAATTCCTGGTCCTCCGGGGAAACCCAGCAGCAGGAGGGCAGGAACCCGGGTTCCGGGGTGGTCGTCGAAGGGGGTAGTCGCACGCTCGTATTTTTCATGCATTATTTTTTTTCTCTCTTTTTATGCAATCCTTCCTGATTCGTTAAGCGAGCGTTGAGTCGTCCCTTTTTGGAAAGGGTGGAATTAGTTTATTTTTTACAATCTGGGGCCCTGCCCTTGTCGGCGTTGCGAAAAGCGAGAGTGACGAGTGAGAAGGGTATTGGTGTATCCCGTCCTGCGAGTTTCTTTGGCGGGTGGCCCCATAATCTACTCCTTGTGTCCATTTTTGCCACCTACAGCGGGGATACGGGCACGCTTCTTAGGGTGCGTAGTTTTGGGTTGGCCTTGCCCTGTTGCCTCAGGACCCATAGTTCCTGGGGCAGTATTAGGGCGAGCCCCCGCTTGTTCCTGTGCGAGATTTCGGTTTCTTGGTCTGACAGGGATGGAACCCAGGGTTCCGGGGTACCCCTTTCCCTTAGGGTTCAGATTCCTGGCCCCGGTTCCCGCGTTCCCCATCGTGGCCCCTTTTCCCTGGAGAAGGTCGTGGTACGGTCGTGCGGCCCCAGGAGTTCCGGGGTCTGTCGTCGGAGTCTTGGAGAATTTGTTCGGGTTCTCCCACCCTGTAGAGAACACCGGAGATTCCGTATCTGTTCCTCCACACTTCTTCGGCCTAAACGCGGATCCGGTCCTTGGGCCTTGCTCCTGCTGGTCCCTCCATAACTGCCTTGTCGGGTCCGACGTCTGCGTGGAGTAGCAACAGGGAGCGCCTTCTGTGCCAGGCGTAGTGTTTCAAGAGCCTCCCGGGGCCATGGTCCCTATAGGGCGTCAGGTTCCCTCCTCTGGTCCACCCGGGTCCTCCCTTTTGACCCCCAAGAAAAGGTTGTTGTTGTTCTGTCATGTTGACAGAGGCCTTGTGTCTCCCTGAGCACTCTCTGCAGGGTTCTATGCGTGGTTTTGAAATGCAGGACAACCATCCTCCGGTCCGCCCCGTGGCCCACTGGATTTTTGCCAGCCAGTAGTTGGGAGCGGGTTGCGGAGTTCGTCCGCATGCACCGAGGCGGGAAGTCGCTCGCTCTTCTTGGTTTACCCATACCAGGGCTACACAAAGTGCAAGTATTCCCGTGGTTGCGGATACTAATTGGAGTAGTGTTCCCGTCCACCTTCCGGCACCCTGTCCGTCGGCAATTCCATTTGTCAGGACTATTGCGATCGCCATCCTTTCTTTCTTGTTCAAAGTGTATGTCGGTTTGTCAGGGCTGGCAGAAGAGATTCTACCTTCTGTCAGCAACGGCCTCTGGGTCAGCTAAACGATGAGCAACCCGGCGAGAACCCCAACCAGGAGAAACCCAACAGTCGCTAATAACTGGTTCGATCCCCGAGCAGCAAGACCAACCGAACGGACTCCTCGTTAGGAGGCCGTATATTGTGAGTCGGGGTGCGAGGCGGAACCCGGAACGAGTCGAACAGGGTGTGATATCCACTCAGGTATAATACCCGGGGTGTGGATTAGACGAGGTAGAATCTACTGTACAGGGAGATTCTACCGTGTTTATATACGTTACGAATAAATTAATGCAATCGTGATCAGTTCCTGAGTAGCAACGTTAAGGAGCATTAATGCGTGATGCTCCTGTCCCCTGTGTGTTATCACCATAGCGTCTGAGGGTTAGGAGGACCGGTGGTGCGGTATTCCTAACCCTTAACGTCTTCTAATATCTTGGTCCCTGAAGCCCGTGATCAGGCTCCTGTATGTAGCGTCGGAGGGTTAGGGGAATCAACTGTGCGGGTTCCCTAACCCTTAACGTCTTCTCTTGTCCAAGTCCGTTGAAACCCGTGATCGGGTTTCAACCGTGAGAAGGTCCCGTGGTCGCGTCATGAGAGTCCCGTGACGCAGACGCGTCTCGCGAAAAAGTAGAACCCAGGCGATTCATGACACTACAACACACTCTTTCCCCAGATCTGATCATAAACAGAGGTTCAAGTTTCAGCTGAAATGCTCGCAGCTAGATAATATCAAGGAGGGAAAGGTCTTTGGAAGTTCACGCTCTTGCTGCAGCTCATCCAGTCTGCATTGTCGGTCAAAAGTGAGCTAGGCCCTAGCTCTTATTATCAGTAGCAACAAAATCATTTGAAAGGTGATGTTCAAGGTCACATGCTTGATGTGTTGATCATGGCGCACCAAGCAGGTGCAAATCAATGTTCAAAAACTCAAAATCACAGAATGTTGCCCAAAAAACTGCATCTGCTCCGTGTTGTTGCATGAATCACCTTTATTTGGGTCTCAAGAGTGTAGACAAACCCATAGCTCCTGTAAGGGCAACCTTAGCTTGGTGCGGGAACACGGAAACTAGTAGGGGAATCCGAAGCAATTCAATAGGTTGTACTAAATACAGCAAGTACTATGCACCTAGTGGGGGAATCCAAAGAGAAGAAAGGATGAGGATTCCCACGCTACTCCGCAACAGAAACAGGTGTGGGGTGCCAGGCGCGCTTGGGTCCGGTTGACATCCATTGGGATGCCAGGTGGAAGAGTGGGCACAGGTGCAGGTGTGGCCCTGGGAGCAGGCGCGAAGGCGGGAACCAGAAGGAACACGCCCATGCGGGGACATGTGGCTGGAGCCAGGGTGCGATCTGGGGGCGCTCCAGCTCATATACGAGCAAGGGTGTTATACTGGCGGAAGGCGTGGAGGCGCCATCCAGAGTAGTTGATGAGTGCTGGAGCAGTCCCAGACGTCATGATTGCGGTGCTAATCTGCGGATTGAGTCCCGTGCAGTACTTGGTGACGCAAACAAGCGGGTCAGTGTATCTGGCCATCGCAGCAAGCTCCTCAAAGTCATCTGTGTACTGGTAGATGTTGCAGGAGCCCTGGTAGTAGCCATGGGACTCCAAGTGGAGGAGGGCTTGGTCCTGCTCGTTTTCCTCAACAAACCGGAGCCAGAACTTGGCCTCGAACTCTGCCCAGGACGGAAATGGGAACAGAACTTTGCAGACTGTCATTCTGGCCACCATCCGGCCGTGTCCCGTGCCATGACGGACATGGTGTACCGCACGAGTTTTTCCTCCACAACCTGCCCATTGGTCATGAAGGCCTCCAGAACAAGTTGGAGATATGTGAGGACGGAATGGAGGAACATCTGTCCTTGGGTCTGGTCACCGTCGAAGATGGCAGGAGGGTTCGATCAGAGGACCAATTTTGCAGCGAGGGTGAGGGTGGTGAAGTCTGGACCTGCTGCCGGAGCTGGAACGGCAGGGGCAGGGGCAGTTGCAGGTGTTTTTTGACTGCTATGCAGCAAGCGGAGGAGCATAACCTCAATGTCAGCGAGGGAGTCTTCAACTGCGATCAGCCGGGTCTCGGGGTCGGAAGCCGTGCTTGGGATGTGAACATCCAGGAGCTCGAGTTGTGCGTCCGCGTTACCGGGTGACAGGGTGTTCATCCGGTTTGGGGAGGAGGGGTCAAGATTGGAAGTGGGAGAGGCTGGAGCGCTGGTGTAGCGGTCCGAGTCCGAGTCTACACCAAACTTCCCAATCTTGACCAGTTGATCCCTTAGATCCTTCCTTCTGCTGTAAGGGCAACCTTAGCTTAGTGCAGAAATGCGGAAACTAGTGGGGGAATCTGAAGCAATTAATAGGTCGCACTAAATACAGCGCAAGTACTATGCACCTAGCGGGGGAATCCAAAGAGAAGAAAGGATGAGGATTCCCACGCTAGGTGAAGGTTTATAAACTAATAGGTACTAGCCAGTAGCACGTGTCTGAAAGGATCGGCAATGATCCTGGGCCTGGTCGCATAACACATGCCAGTGCAAGCAATGGGACAGGGATGGAGGGCGAGGTTCCGGATGCAGGCGAGGTGGAGTGAGGTCCCAGACGAGGTTCCAGACAATTGGGGGCTGGACGCAAGGTCGGGGCTGGACAGTCCAGACGATCTGGAGCCAGATGAAAGGCTGGACACGTGGCCAGACGGGAAGCCGGATGAGTGGCTGGGCAAGGGGTTCCCTTGACATTGTGTCAATTTCCTGTGCAGGAAATGCACCAGCATCAGAGATCCTCTTCAGACTTGCAGCCCCTCAACTGAAATTTCCATTGGTGTACCTGTTCTGTGAGAGGGATCCTCCGCAGCCGGTGAATCACTCTGTTTGGTTTGCACAAGCAAGTTAGGTGTACCTATCCTCTGCCATGTCTCATCATAAGTCTGGTAGGGCCGGCAAGTGGAACAGCTCACTACCTGACCACAATGTTGTGCAGCAAACATTGGAATGATTCAGATGTTTTGGGTCTCGTTCAATTTGTGCGGGACTTCAGAGCATCAAATGATCTTTGCAACTGATCTTACAGACAGGCTTGAAATGGGAGCAGTCCAAAGCTCACTTGGTCGGCATGTTTGTTCACATTGGACCACAGACTTGTATGGCAAGCTCTTTCTGAAAGTGAGGTACTCTGTTGAGAGGAAATTTCAATGTATTTTGTGAACATTTCAAAGGCTCAATTGTGTCTGACACTCCTTTCTCTCTACAGTCTCTCTAGTCAAGACCACCATCTGGAAAAGAAGCTGGGGAAGAGCTTCAGGAGCATCCTTGACCTATGTCTTTCATGTACTAATGAATATGGTTCACACCTGAATTATCCCATGGTGCCTATGAGCTATGCTTCCAAACCATTCATTATTGGCTGAACCGCTAGGTTTAGCTACTTACAAGGGAGCACTTTGATTGATTGTGTGCAGTTTTGCTACAAGGACAAACAAAAAACTGTCATCAAGAATTGGTCATTACCCAAAATCCCAGCGGTAGGCACATGGTCAAAGGTAATTTGAGACCCAGGACATGATCCCTTTCTACTCCAAGTGTTCCCAATTTTTTGGTTGTTTTTTTGGCTGCTGTACAATTTACTTGCGTCCAGATTGCATATACTCTGTGTGTCATTTCCGCTTTGTGATTTTTCAAGCCTGTCACTTGGCTCTCGGGCAAGTTGAACTGGGATCCTTACCCTGTTCGATGCGATCAATTGAGCTCGGCAGTCGAGGGCAGCACCGTTTTTGATATTTTCAGACTCCGGACATGATTGGCAAGGTGAAAATTGACAGCTGAACTCCGCAGGTGGCCAATGAGGCTCCTATGGTTTTTTTCTGCATTATTTGCCAGTGTTTCATCAAAAATTGCAGGAATTAAACCATTCACTGTGGTGGAACCATGCTAGGGGCTGAGTCAGCTGAGCCATTTGAAACTCATTCCGGCCCAAGCTAATTGCGGAAATTGACATGGATTTAAAATACTCAGACTTTTGGACTCTATCATCGTCATCTGTTGGCCATGATTGCCTCAGACTTGCTGCCTCAAGTTCTTTGGAAAACCTATTAATCAACCCTTTAATTACCTTACTGCCTGACATTGCATTTTGATCAAAGGATATATTCACAGACCAGACAGCTTGGATGGAAGATTGAAATGCACAGAACATCACCCACTTTGCCAGACATTTCTCGGGCTCAGGTTGAAGCTTCATCGACAACTCGAAAGTAATGCAGATTATTCCTGGAACCTTGAGGTTTCAGGTCTCCAAGAAGTCTTTTGAAAATGTGTGTCCCGATATGGTAACACGAACATTTCCTTATTGAGAGTGAAACCCCTTTGGGAGGATCACCACGTGCAATTCTGGGCGGCTGGCGCAGCGGTCCAGAGCACCGCCCGCTTCCCAAATCAGTGCCTCAAAGTAAGGCTAAGAACTACTGCTGGATCCTTGGTTCCAGGAATGCCTGGAGGGCCCTTTGAATATACTACCTGTCCCATAGGTTCAGCCCTCTGCCTCAAAGAGGCCCAATCCCACGTCATTTCGGTTGTATTTACCCGTGTGCGACAAGACGGGAGTATGTAACCGTGATTACAAAAGGACAGGCGCCAATCAGCGGCAAATTTTCGGCTTCAGAGCTTTTCCTGGGGCTTATGCAACCAAGAATGACAAAGTTTGACATTTTTATGATCCACAGCCAAAATTTGTCCTGATGGGGTGCTATATAAGAACCCATAAAGCTGGTAAGGCCAACGAGCGGCACGGCCCGCTACCAGCTAGCTGCAGGCTGGGGCTTACTATGAAATTAAGTCATAAATTTCGGAGCGGCCCAACATCAGCAAACCCAGGTTTTTGCTGTATTCCCCCGTATTTTGCCGTATTTGGCGTGCCAGTTACGTACTCGTATGTAGTCCCAGGCCCTCTCCATAGCAACCCATATTTCCGGGCGCTCCTCGTAGCAGCACATATTTCCGGGCCCTTTTCTGTAGCTGCATATATTTCCGGGCCCTTTTCTGTAGCTGCATATATTTCAGGGGCCTTTTCCGTAGAACATCGGGTATTCTGTAACTGCATGTATTTCCGGGCCTTTTCTGTATAAGGTCGGAGTAATCTGTAGCTGCACGTATTTCTGAGCTTTTGCTGTAGAAGGGTGGGGGTAATCTGTAGCTGCATGTATTTCTGACCCTTTTCTGTAGAGGTTAGAGGGTGACAAATCACATGACCAAAGTCTTTATTGCACCGCACTATTTACTAATGCCAATAGCAGAGAACAACATGCAAAGATACAATGTGAAGATATGGTGCAAGCAAAACAGTGTACATTGCCTCGATAGCAGAAAAAGAAAAAGAAAAATCAAGAAATAAGAATACATGAATGTACGTGCTTGATACCCGATGTTTTTGTCCGGGTTTGATGTACACTCAAGTCACAAGCACATGACATCGTGACAATACGCGTCAAAAATTGTCCACTGGTGGACAAGTTCAAAAAAAAAAAAATGGATGTGAGTTGAACCTAATGTGAAAAACTGAGTTGAGGGTGTTGCAACCTGCTCTGAAACAAATTGACAAGGTGGTGCCAAAAAGGATCAGAGACTTGAGAAGAACTCACAGAGCTGCAATGGTGTTCATGTGCTTTTGCTTGGCTTTCTTGACAAATTTTCTTTTTTTAAATTTGTCTGACACACAGTGGGCAAAAATTGCTGGATGAACTTCATGAGGGAAGGCATGGCCAATATACCCTGACACCATTGTTGGATTATTATTCCTTGACAGGAATACCGATGCTGACATGTTGTATTAGGGTTGCAATAATGCTTTCCAGATCCACAATCTAAGGATTTAATCAGTATTGTAACATGGAACAGGAGGTGGCTGTGCACCCTAAAATCGCCTCTCGATACGGATCAGTGAATGTGGAGTTCTGACATCACATCAAAATCTTAGAAAGGAAGTCCGGAGAAAGTCGGACAATTGTTCGAGAATGTTCGGTGGCACGCACATGATGGATCAACATGCGGTGTGCTAAATATTTGGCAATGGTTCGTTTTCTTTTCTCACCTCTACCCCCATCTTCTTGCCTGAATCACCTCCCCTCTCTCCCTTCCTCTCCTGCCTTTTACATTCTTCACTGAAGCTCAGCCACCCTCACCAATGGTTGTCGCCCCTCGATTCAAGACGGCTCGGAGGCGCTTGTCGCTACCCGCCATCACATTGCCTTACAAGACACAGGTGACACGGGTCTCCACTGCCCTTCGACAATGAGCTATCTTCAAGACCATGCGCTTTGTTCCCCGTGATGCAAGCCTCCACTGCTCCGACAAAGAGCCCTTGGTCCGACCTCAAGATGACTCGCTCGTTGCCCCCGGGCCACCGGTGCTGCGAGCCTAGCTGCCTATTCTATAGCATTCCTCCTGACCAGCAGCCCCTGATATTCACAGGCAAGCAGCTCAAGGACGGCCGCACCCTCTCCGACTACAACATCCGCCCTGCACCTTGTCCTGCGTCTCCACGGTGGCATGCAGATCTTCGTCAAGACCCTCACGGGAAACACCATCACACTCGAGGTCGAGTCGTCTGACACAATCGAAAACGTGAAGATCTAGGACAAGGAGGGCATCCCTCCTGGCCAGCAGCACCTTATCTTCACTGGCAAGCAGCTCGAGGACGGCCGCGCTCTCTCTGACTCGTCAAGATCCTCACCTGGAAGACCATCACACTCGAGGTTGAGTCGTCCAACACCATTGACAATGGGAAGGCCAAGATCCAAGACAAGGAGGGGTGCGTAGTGCAACTACCCCGTCTCCACTCTGATTGCTGACCGTCTCCTAGCTTTCCGACTAGAACATCCAGAAAGAGTCCACCCTTCACTTTGTCCTCCGTCTCCGTGGCGGCATGCAGATCTTCGTCAAGACCCTGACCGCAATTCCCACTATGAAGGGACATTGTGTTGGACATTGCTGGGTGTCTGGTAAGTGAATGTGGTGTTTCTTGACCGAGTGTCTGCTCACACTACGCAGTCAGTTGTCGCTGCAGGCTGTTTTGGCAGGTGTAGTATGTAAGTCTTTCGGCTCTATTCCCCGCAGTCTCGAGTTGATTCATCCCTAGCGACTTCAATCAGCGTGGACCACATTGCATTAGCTCATAGGTACATTATTGTCGTTGGTACACTGGAGTTTATTTGACTGTTGCGCAGATCCGTGCTCATTGGGTGTGTGTCTGCGGTACGTCTCCAACTCTGCCTCACATCTCCAGAGCTGACTCACTTATCTTGAACAGCTCATGCGCTTTCTGCTTGGAGGTGTTATGTTGAGCTTTCACTTATCCCATCTGTTTGATGGTCTCTTTGCAGTCAGGCGCCCCTCCGGCTGAATGTTGTCGACTTTGAGCGTCTTCTATACATGTACTACTCTCCATTCTTTCCATCCAATCTATCTTGAATTTTTGTTTCCCTATTGAATATGCTGTGAATACAATGACCTGAAACCAATTGAATATATTGGATTCCTCCCGAGCCTGGCGAATACGGCGGAATACGGCTGGAATACGGATAAATACAGCTGAAATATGGGGGAATACGTACAATTACGTAAACCTGGCCCAAATACGTAGACTGGGCTGAAATATGGCGGGCTACGCAGAGGGTACCCTCTCTACGGCAAATATGGCAATACAAGCACTACGTAGCACCTGAAGCTACCACAATTCCTAACTAACTTGTCAGAGAGTCACCCCTGTACTATCTGACAAGTTAGTTAGGTCCCCAGACCCAGAAAGCTACCACCGATGTCTGGGTGGTGGGGGGCCTACCACCAGTACATTTGGGGGAGAATTTTTTGATTTTTGGTGGTAAAAAACACCCTAGATTTCAACTGATTGGAGTTCTTTAGAGCAGTCACAAACTAATCTAATGGAAGTTCTACCACCATTACCATCTGACCCTAACCAAAAGTAATCAATGTTGAGTCACATTTGGGAGGGTGGTCACATTTGTTTGTGACTTAGTCCAAATACCACTGCTACCACAGAGTGCCATCACAAAAGTCAGTAAATTTTGTGACCCACCCAAAATACCATCCATACCACAGATATGATTTTGGAAGTCAGTAAATTTTGTGACCTGGCTAACGTACCATCTATACCACGGACATTGTTTCAAAAGTCAGTAAATTTTGTGACCTGGCTAATGTACCATGGACATTGTTTTGAAAGTCAGTAAATTTTGTGACCTGGCTAACATACCACCACTACCATGGATACTCTCTTGGAAGTCAGTACAATTTGTGACCCACCTATATTACCACTCATACCACAGACCCATTTTGGAAGGTCAGTAAATTTTGTGATTTCTTTGCTACACTGCCACAGATCTTCCCTAAAACACTTCAAATATCTTTCCAGTGCAAGTTACCACTGATACCACCTTGAATGAATATTTTATTGCTATTTATCGCCGGGTTTGGGAAAGTATTTTGCATTTTGCACAACAACCAAGCCACTGATTACAAAACTGACCGGACAGCCAGATTGAGCATTTTTGGCTCTACAACTTTGGTTTTGACTTTATTTTTGGATTTTTTGATGTCTCGAGACTCCCAGGCTGACATATTTCTCTTTTGGGCCACTACGCCCTTTGCCCAAAATGGAAATATGTTGTTTTTGCCATTGCTTGGGTGCAGATTGGCCATTTTCCTTGGTTTAACTTTGTACTGGTAATACTTTGCGGATGTGGATGGGGTCTGAGTCACATTGTGAGGTAGAGAAGCAAGGTAACATAGCCATCATGTCTGAACTTGGAAATGTATTTCGCATTTTGCACCACAACCAGGGCAGTGATGGCAAAATGGATTGGACAGCTGGATAGTGCTGAAAAGGCTCTACAACTTTGGTTTTGACTCTATTTTTGGGTTTTTTGGCGTCTCAGAGTCTTCAAGATTTCCTTTTTTAGCCACTACGCTTTGCGCCCCAAAAGGAAATTCTTCGTTTTTGCCCTAGTTTGGGCGCACTTTGGCCGTTTTCCTTCATTTAACTTTACAGTTATCATCTTTCATGGATGTGGATGAGGTTTACATCACATTTTGAGGCAGGGACATGGGGTAACATGCACATATTGCCTGAACTTCCAAAATTGTACTCCTGACATTACTACTCCACACAGAAGAACTGGAGCCAAGCCAGGATGCCCTCTATCCATATTCATAGGTTCCCCTAGTGGTTTGGATTGAATTTTTGGTTGTTTGATGAAGATATACACAATTTATTGACCAGGTGGTAAATTTCGATATTTGCCTTGCTTTGTGGGTATTAGGGATTGGACTGGCAATATATAGAGGTCTAATGCTTTTGGGAGGTGTATGAACCCTTCCAAGTGACTTTGTACCCATGCTACTATCAACCACATTGGGATTGAAGAAAAATATGTAACACATAAATGTTCAGCTCATCTACTGTGTCCTATTGTGCTGACCACCAAACCAACTACATAGGACAATTACAATAACATGCCCAAACCACCAGAGCCCAAAATTTACTTCAATATATAGTCAGAACCACGAGAATTGTGAAATGTCAGTTTCCCATCAAATTACTAATCAGGGGCCTAGGAGCACATCTGGTGCCAAATAAATGTTAGAAGTGAGAACCTGCAAAGTAAAACCCCAATCCCAAGCTTTATTTCATCCATTTTGGTCAAGATTTGAGCAAATTGTGTTTTGGTCAGTGTGCAGCCTAGAGGCAATAATATGCAGTAAAGCCCTCATGCCCCAAAACACCATTTGGTGGAAACTTGACCAAATTCCTTCAAATAAAGCTGAATATTGTTAATTCACAGTGGCAAATGCTGTTTATAAGCTTTTCTTTGCATTATATGCAGTGCTTGAGGCCCTATTTAACAAATGATCAAAAATTGTCACCTCACATATCTCAACTTCAAGTCAATGTTTTGCTTTGATTTTTAGTTCATTCAATGTGGTATACCTTGTGCAACTCTGGGGAGGGTTTGGATCTTGTTTTAATACCACCAGGCAGCCTGAATACAGAGAATATATTGTTGAAGCTTGAACAGCACCAAACTCCCTCTGTAGTTGACTAAGGAGAAATAGAAGGCTCAAAAACATGTTCATACATCCCACATATCATGTGGGACAATTGTAAATGTACACCACATAAGGGAAAGGCAGGGAAAACACCAAATCAGTGAATACTTTATGTCCTCAAAATCCATCTATATGAGGCTGTCAGGGGAACCACCCGTCCGTCCGTCCGTCCGTCCGACTCCGGCCCATCGCACCGCCCCACTTCCTCGTCCGTCCGGCCTCGTCCGTCCATCCGTCCTCGCCCGACCATCCGGCCTTCGGTCCTGTGCCCCAGCCTACGCCTCCGTCTGGAACGTCGCCCTCCGTCCCTCCGGACTCTGTCCCCCTCCGACCCCCCGCGTCCGGTCGCTCTCACTGGCACGTGCTATGCGATCAAGCTCGAGACCACTGCCGATCGATCCGGACACGTGCTACTGGCTAGTACCTATAAAAACCTCGCCTAGCATGGGAATCCTTATCCTTTCTTCTCTTCGGATTCTCCCGCTAGGTGCGTATTCTAGAAACCTGTATTTAGTACTGTCAATTGAGTTACTTCGGATTCTCCCGCTAGTCTCCCGCGCTCCCGCGCCGAGCTGAGGTTGCCCTTACAGCAGAAGAAAGGATCTAAGGGATCAACCGGTCAAGATTGCGAAGTTCGGTGTAGACTCGGACTCGGACCGCTACGCTAGCGCTCCGGCCTCCCCCACTTCCAATCTCGACCCCTCCTCCTTGATGCACACCCCGACGCCCGGAAACGGGTCCGCGTCACCCGAGCTCCCGGATGTTACATCCCGGACCTGGCTGCCGACCCCGAATCCCGGCTGACAGCGGTAGAAAGCTCTCTCGCGAACATCGAAACCCTACTCCTCCGCGTTTTACACAACAACCAAAATCCACCCACGACTGCCCCCGTCCCTGCTGCTCCGGCTCCGGCGGTGGGTCCAGACTTCACCACCCTCACCCCTGCAGCAAAATCGGTTCTCCGACCGAACCCCCCAGCCGTTTTCGACGGCGACCGGACTCAAGGACGGATGTTCCTCCACTCCGTCCTCACATACCTCCGACTAGTTCCGGAAGCCTTCATGGTCCACGGACAGGTCGTCGAGGAAAAACTCGTGCGGTACGCCATGTCCTGTATGGCGCGAGACGCGGCCGGACGATGGGCCGAACGACAGTCCGCAATCGTTCCATTCCCATTCCCGTCCTGGGCGGAATTCGAGTCCGAGTTCCGGCTCCGGTTCGTAGAGGAAAACGAGCAAGACCAAGCTCTCCTCCGGTTGGAGACCCATAGCTACTACCAGGGCTCCCGCGACGTTTACCGGTACACGGACGACTTCGAGGAACTCGCCGCCACGGCCGGGTACACGGACCCGCTCGTCCGCGTCACCAAGTATCGCGCAGGGCTCGACCCGCGGATTAACGCGGCGATCACCACGTCCGGGACCGCTCCAGCGCTGCTAGACTACGCCGGATGGCACCTCCGCGCCTTCCGCCAGTACGACGCCCTCGCCCGTGTCCGAGCGGGAGCACCTCCGACTCGCGCCCTGGCTCCGGCCGCACGCCCTCGCACTGGGACGTTCCTCCTAGTCCCCTCCTTCACGCCTGCTCCCAAAGCCGCGCCGGCGCCCGCCCTTCCACCTGGCATTCCAATGGATGTCGACCGGACCCGCGCACGCTTCACGCCGCGCACTTGCTTCCGTTGTGGCGCGGCCGGACACCTCGCTCGAGACTGCCCGACTCCCTCGGATGTCCGGCACGCGGACATCCTGGACGAGGTCGTCCATCAACTCGGTGACGACCTCCTCGGAGAACTCTTCGCGCGCCTCTCTACCACCGCTGGGCTTCCGGCCGAGCCGGACGCCGGAGACGCGGAGCCAGAGGGTTTTCCGGACCTGGCCGAGTGAGCGGTGCGCCCTCGGTCGCGTCCCCCAATCGTTACTCCTGCTTGTACAAAGATATACCCAAT
Organism: Mycena galopus ATCC 62051; assembly: GCA_014925785.1. Classification (NCBI taxonomy): domain Eukaryota; kingdom Fungi; phylum Basidiomycota; class Agaricomycetes; order Agaricales; family Mycenaceae; genus Mycena; species Mycena galopus. The sequence goes on from WIQG01000142.1 coordinate 386,460, forward strand.
AAATCAGCAGTTGATACGAAAGGCGCACCCCCTATTCCCGCCCCGGAGGCAAAGACAGAACTTCCCCCTTCCCTTCCCCGCGTCCGCCGTCCGAGGTGGGAACGCAAACTACCCCGGTGGTACGTTATTGATTTCGTAGAGGGCCGGAACTCCTTGCACATTCCGTTGGAGATGCAATCGGTAGAGACCGCGGCTACGATGTCCGTGAAGGGTCTGGTTGACTGCGGAGCGACCGGAGACTTCATCGACTCGGAGTACGTGATCTCCCGCAACCTTCCCGTCCGGAAGCTCTCCCAGCCAATTCCGGTCCTCAACGTCGACGGCACGCCCAATGCGTCCGGAGGCATTTCCGGCGTAGTTGATATGGTCGTCAACTACAAAGGACACTCCGAACGCATCCAACTCGCGGTAACATGGCTCGGAAAGCAGCACGTCATCCTCGGTTACTCCTGGCTTCAGAAGCACAACCCGGAGATCGACTGGGAGACCAAGGAAGTCCGGATGACCCGCTGTCCGACCAGCTGCAGCACTTGCCGGGAGGAGCTCCGCGCCGTCCGTCGCAACGCGAAGATCTCCGCCGCGATCCTCCGGCAGCTCTGCGAAGGTCCCGTCCCGTCTATCTGCGCCATTGACTCGGAGGAGTGGTGCGGAGATGACGGGTACGATCCGGACGACAACGGAGACGACTTCCCGGACCTCACTCCGGACCCGGACGACGAAGACGGTGACGAAGACGACGAGCTCGAGGACGGCGACCGGATTCTCTACACCGTGTTCGCTCCGGCTGAAGAAATCCGCGCAGGCAGCACCGTCTCTCAGAGGCTCGCAGAGGCCTACGCCCGGAACTCGGCCCCGCCCGGGACCTCGGTTCCGGCCTGGGTAGAGGATTTCTCCGACGTTTTCGATAAGGAGTCGTTCAACGCGTTGCCGGAACGTCGGACGTGGGACCACGCCATCGAACTCGTCCCGGATGCGAAACCGGCCAACTGCAAGGTCTACCCGATCTCCCCCCTCGAGCAGAAGGAACTCGACGCGTTCATCGAGGATGGGTTGAGCACCGGCCGGATCCGTCCGTCCAAATCCCCGATGGCGTCTCCGGTCTTCTTCATCAAAAAGAAGGACGGAAGCCTCCAGTTCGTCCAGGACTATCGGGCGCTCAACGCGATGACCGTAAAGAACCGGTATCCGCTCCCGCTGATTAACGATCTCATCAACCGCCTTAAGGGAGCCCGGTTCTTCACAAAACTCGATGTCCGGTGGGGCTTCAACAACGTCCGGATTCGGGGAGGCGACGAGTGGAAGGCCGCGTTCCGTACCAACCGAGGGCTCTTTGAACCCCTGGTGATGTACTTCGGCCTCACCAACTCTCCGGCCACGTTCCAGACGATGATGAACGACATCTTCCAAGACCTCATCCTGTCCGGAGATGTCATGGTATACCTTGACGACATCCTCATCGCTCACTCCGATCTCGCGCGCCACCGAGAGATCGTCCGAGAAGTCCTCCGGCGGCTCCGGGCGCACAAGCTTTACCTCCGGCCGGAGAAGTGCGAATTCGAGAAGTTGTCGATCGAGTACCTCGGCGTCATCATCTCGCACAACCGCGTCGAGATGGACCCGGTCAAGGTCGCCGGAGTCGCCGCCTGGCCTGCTCCGGAGAACAAGAAGGACGTGCAGCAGTTCCTTGGCTTCACGAACTTCTACCGGAGGTTCATCCGGGCGTTCTCGGACATTGCGCGGCCCCTCTTCGACCTCACAAAGAAGAGCGTCGCTTGGACCTGGACCGCTGCCGTGGCCACCGCCTTCCAAGCCCTCAAGGACGCGGTGACCGCGGAGCCCGTCTTGGTCCTACCCGACGAGTCGCGTCCGTACCGGGTCGAGGCGGACAGCTCCGACTACGCTACCGGGCCGTCCTGTCCCAGCCGGACGCAAACGGAAAGTGGCACCCGGTCGCGTTCTACTCCAAAAGTCTGAGTGACGTCCAGCGCAACTACGAGATCCACGACAAAGAGATGCTCGCGATCATCCGAGCCCTAGAGGAGTGGCGACACTTCCTCGAAGGTACGCAGCATCCAGTCGAGATCTGGACGGATCACAAAAACCTGGAGTACTTCCGGAAGGCACAGAACTTGAACCGGAGGCAGGCGCAGTGGTCCCTGTACCTGTCCCGGTTTGATTTCGCGCTCCACCACCAGCCCGGACGCCTCATGGGCCGTCCGGACGCGCTGTCCCGTCGCCCGGACCACGGGGTAGGCTCGGACAACACGGACGTTACCCTTCTTCGCCCAGACTTGTTCCACGTCCGCGCGCTAGAAGGCGTCGTGGTGGCCGGACCCGAAGTCCCCCTCCTTCGTGACGTCCGGGAGGCCTTCGCGGGTGAACCGGACCTTGAGGACCCCGTCGCGCTTGTCGCGCGAGAGCTCCTCAAGAACCGGAACGTCCGCCCCCCCCGGTCGTCCGAGTGGCGTGTCGCAGAAGGGCTCCTCTACTACCGCGGTAAGATCGTCGTACCGCGGAATAAGGACCTCCGACGCCGGATCATCGCCCTGCACCACGACACCCGGGTCGCCGGACACGCCGGACGCTTCAAAACCCTCGAGCTCATCTCCCGGAATTACTGGTGGCCCCAGCTGTCCCGTCACGTCGGCCAATACGTCCGAACCTGCGACCCGTGCAACCGGACGAAGGCACTCCGGAAGTTACCCCACGGAGAGCTCCACCCGACCGAAATTCCGGAAGAACGCTGGGACACCGTCTCGGTGGACTTCATCGTCGAGCTCCCGGACGCGCACGGCTTCGACGCCGTTATGGTCGTGGTCGACGTCCTGGGTAAGCGAGCCCATTTCAACGAGTGCCACACCGGCCTTGGCGCGGTCGGAGCCGCTCGGCTCTATTACCGGAACGTCTGGAGGCACCACGGAACCCCCCGGAAATATATCTCCGACCGCGGGCCGCAGTTCGTCGCGGAGTTCACCACGGAACTGTGGCGCCTCATCGGGGTAGAACCAGCGACCTCCACCGCCTACCACCCGCAGACCGACGGCCAGACCGAGCGCGTCAATCAGGAACTCGAGCAGTTCGTCCGGATCTTCACGAACTACAAACAAGACGACTGGGACGAGCTTCTCCCGGCCGCGGAGTTCGCGTACAACAACCACGTCCACTCCTCGACGCAGCAAGTCCCGTTTATGACGGACACCGGAAGGCTCCCCCGGATGGGGTTCGAGCCCAACGGACTACGCTCGAACGTGGAGTCCGCGAACGAGTTCCGGGACCGGATCGCGTCCGGAGTTTCGGAAGCCAAAGCCGCGCTCGTTAAAGCCAAGGACGAGTTCAAGCTGTACTATGATCGAAGGCGCACGCCCGCCCCAGAGATCAAGGTAGGCGACCGAGTCTGGCTGGACGCCTCCGATATCCGTACGACCCGTCCGTCCGCCAAATTTGCGGACAAACGCCTCGGCCCCTTCAAAGTCGCGAAGGTCGTCGGAAAGGGGGCGTACAAACTCGAGCTCCCCCCCCGGTACTCCCAGCTCCACCCGGTCTTCCCGGTAGTGAAACTCCAACTCACGGAACCGGATCCGTTCCCCGGACGCTCCCGGAACGACGAACCCCCACCCGTCCTTCAGACGGACCACGACGTTCAATGGGAAGTCGAAGAGATCCTAGAAGCGAAGGTCCGTTATGGCAGCCTCTGGTACATGGTGCGGTGGAAAGGCTACGGCCCGGAACACAATAAATGGGTAAAGCACTCTGACGTCTTCGCCCAAGACGCCATTGATGCCTATTATCGCCGCTACCCTAACGCCCCGCGCCGGATAGCCTCGGCCGCTTTCGACTCGCTCTCGTTCCGGAGGCGCGACGCCCATGTCCGATTCATGCGTCGGGACGCCGCATTCCAAGGGGGGGGTGATGTCAGGGGAACCACCCGTCCGTCCGTCTGTCCGTCCGTCCGTTCGACTCCGGCCCATCGCACCGCCCCACTTCCTCGTCCGATCCTTCGTCCGGCCTCGTCCGTCCATCCGTCCTCGCCCGACCATCCGGCCTTCGGTCCTGTGCCCCAGCCTACGCCTCCGTCCCTCCGGACTCCGTCCCCCTCCGACCCCCCGCGTCCGGTCGCTCTCACTGGCACGTGCTATGCGATCAAGCTCGAGACCACTGCCGATCGATCCGGACACGTGCTACTGGCTAGTACCTATAAAAACCTCGCCTAGCGTGGGAATCCTTATCCTTTCTTCTCTTCGGATTCTCCCGCTAGGTGCGTATTCTAGAAACCTGTATTTAGTACTGTCAATTGAGTTACTTCGGATTCTCCCGCTAGTCTCCCGCGCTCCCGCGCCGAGCTGAGGTTGCCCTTACAGAGGCCTGTAGTAAGGTAAGCACAGGTGAAGGCACTGTCTAATGATGACATGATACCATCCTGAGACTTCTGACAGCTGGTCATGGTTATGTGTGAGGTAAGGATAGCAGGGATCGAATTTTTCAAGTTCAGACATTATGTATATATTACCTTGTGTTCCTGCCTCAAAATGTGATGTAAACCTCATCCACATCCATGAAAGATGATAACTGTAAAGTTAAATGAAAGAAAACGGCCAAAGTGCACCCAAACTAGGGCGAAAACGAAGAATGTCCTTTTTGGGCGAAAAGCGTAGTGGCTAAAAAAGGAAATCTTGAAGACTCTGAGACGCCAAAAAACCCAAAAATAGAGTCAAAACCAAAGTTGTAGAGCCTTTTCAGCACTATCCAGCTGTCCAATCCATTTTGCCATCACTGCCCTGGTTGTGGTGCAAAATGCGAAATACATTTCCAAGTTCAGACATGATGGCTATGTTACCTTGCTTCTCTACCTCACAATGTGACTCAGACCCCATCCACATCCGCAAAGTATTACCAGTACAAAGTTAAACCAAGGAAAATGGCCAATCTGCACCCAAGCAATGGCAAAAACAACATATTTCCATTTTGGGCAAAGGGCGTAGTGGCCCAAAAGAGAAATATGTCAGCCTGGGAGTCTCGAGACATCAAAAAATCCAAAAATAAAGTCAAAACCAAAGTTGTAGAGCCAAAAATGCTCAATCTGGCTGTCTGGTCAGTTTTGTAATCAGTGGCTTGGTTGTTGTGCAAAATGCAAAATACTTTCCCAAACCCGGCGATAAATAGCAATAAAATATTCATTCAAGGTGGTATCAGTGGTAACTTGCACTGGAAAGATATTTGAAGTGTTTTAGGGAAGATCTGTGGCAGTGTAGCAAAGAAATCACAAAATTTACTGACCTTCCAAAATGGGTCTGTGGTATGAGTGGTAATATAGGTGGGTCACAAATTGTACTGACTTCCAAGAGAGTATCCATGGTAGTGGTGGTATGTTAGCCAGGTCACAAAATTTACTGACTTTCAAAACAATGTCCATGGTACATTAGCCAGGTCACAAAATTTACTGACTTTTGAAACAATGTCCGTGGTATAGATGGTACGTTAGCCAGGTCACAAAATTTACTGACTTCCAAAATCATATCTGTGGTATGGATGGTATTTTGGGTGGGTCACAAAATTTACTGACTTTTGTGATGGCACTCTGTGGTAGCAGTGGTATTTGGACTAAGTCACAAACAAATGTGACCACCCTCCCAAATGTGACTCAACATTGATTACTTTTGGTTAGGGTCAGATGGTAATGGTGGTAGAACTTCCATTAGATTAGTTTGTGACTGCTCTAAAGAACTCCAATCAGTTGAAATCTAGGGTGTTTTTTACCACCAAAAATCAAAAAATTCTCCCCCAAATGTACTGGTGGTAGGCCCCCCACCACCCAGACATCGGTGGTAGCTTTCTGGGTCTGGGGACCTAACTAACTTGTCAGATAGTACAGGGGTGACTCTCTGACAAGTTAGTTAGGAATTGTGGTAGCTTCAGGTGCTATGTAGAGCTACGTAGTGGGCCCAGCTTTTGCTGATGAAAGCTCGCTTGGTCGACGCTTGCGCGCCGACCAGCTCGCATTGGGCCACAGTATTGTGTTGGCTAAAGGTCCTCGTGCTGCCTACCGTGGTGCTCGGTGCTCACTACTACCTCGTGTTTATTGTAACAAGACTCAAGCACATTGGACTTTTGGCAAGAAGTAAATTCAGTGCCCGTGTGACCCGCCAATCTGCAAAAAATGACAGACTGGGGAGTGTATTTTCTCCCTGCTTTTTTTTCCAAGATTGTTTTTGAGCCCATTGTGAACAACGGTTCAAAGATACACCAGTCAGCATGATTATGTATGGAGCTACGGCATTCATCGGCTAGACACACGGCAACGGGCGAGCCGCAGCTCTTTGGCAGGGAGCAAGTGTGCTTACGCAAAATAAGATGACGAAAATGTGATCCACCGCCAAAAAGCACTTTGATTGCGACCACTATAAGAACCCTTACCTAAAGGTAGCGGGAATACCTAAAGGTAGTGGGAATCTTCAACTACCCTTGAAATATCCAAGGGGGAATCAGGATTTGAAAAACAGATATGGGGTCGAAAAGTTTTTCTCGGCCCCAAGCTGACCGCCTCTCCCCTCCCCCTCCTTCCTAATATGGAAGGAGTTTCCCATCCCTAGGCGCGGCCCGGATCTCCAACGCGAAATGTATCAAAGTGTTTCGAAGGCGGAAATGAGGAGGGGCACTCACTCTTCGTTTCTTTGTGCGCATTAATTTTTTTCTTGTGCTCCAACCCGCCCAACACAATAATCCCAACCGAAACAGATGAAGAAGTCGCATTTCGCAGTTCACCATTGACGATCTTAACCAAGTCCTGGCCTTTTGACTAATACTCCTCTTTGGTGATCACAAGCACACTTGGTTTTCCCATTTGCCTTCTTCCCTGCCTTATCCAGTGTCTAACGTTCTCAACCGACGTCGCCTTCCTCAAATTCAATCCTTCCGACCTTGCAATTGCTTTTACAGGGTAAAATTTGAGCACTATCCTAAACAAATGGTTATTCGTAGGTCGGGGAACGGTCAACCAATCCAAGATGGGGAGAGACGGACATACACAGCGCACCGGCTTAGGCCCTGCTCGGGCGCAACGGATCCAACCATTCCAATCGGTTCGGCTGTCGGCTTCACAAGCGAGCAGTGATGCGGCTTCGGCTGACACGCTCTGTCACTCACATGTCACACATGTATTGTAATGAGATTAGATCTTGATAGAATTTGTTCACGCGTTTTTTGGTCCAATTTCGCGTCTTTCGTCCACAAAACTGACCAAGACGTGTATTTGAATGTTTAGTTTGTGATACACCCCCAGAACCACTGAGAATATGAATATTCGATCTTGGTATGGCGGGTTCTTCTGAACCCAAAGTCAATTACGTAGCCGTTGTCAAGGACCGCGTGACGAGACTGCCGCATCAGCCGGTTACCACACCTTTTGACAGAATTCCACGTCAATTGGATTGGGATCGTTTTAGCAGAGGATTGGGAACAAACCGTTGCACCCGAGCAGGGCCTTAGACTGGAAGTTCGATTTCGGAACTTGAATATTCTCCGCATCGTGTTTTGACACAAAGTTCAAGTTCAAAAAAATTCTGGTTACATCTGATATGCTATGCTCAAAGTCCGACTCGCAGAGTAAACTTTGTACTACACGAGGCTCTAAGAAGCTACCACACACCAATCACTAATCTCCAAATGCTTTAGGACATCTAGTAGGTAATGGTGATCACCGCCGCCATCGAGCCCTCCACATTCACCGTCGTGGTAATCCCATCCGCATCATCGTTGACCGTGGCCCAGGTAATGTCCGGGAAATCGCCATTATCAAGCTCCAGGTTCGTCCCGCTGAACACGGTAGAGCCAGCGGGGTAGCTGTCCGACCCCGTCACGCCATACGCCTCCAGCGTGATCGTCGCCCAGACGAGCTCCTCCCCGCCATCGACCTCGAGCGCGGTACCGTCCAGGTCGTTGAACGACGAGAGGTAGTTGTACGTGTCGCCGCTGCCGCCGACGAGTTGGATCCCGCCATGGATGGACTGGCCTGGGGAGACGGTGACGAGGGGGGTGAAGAAGGTGCCGCCAGGGTAGAGGTACCACGACCCAACGGCCCAGAAGGCGCCGCCACCGGCTGCGGAGCCGCCCCACTACAATGAAGAGAAGATTGCAAAACGGTTGAGCGAGCCGTCATACAAAAATGATAATGAGCACACGCACCTGCAACACGGGCTGCATAATCCCGTCAAAGCTTGCGGGTTCGATCGAGTTGAACAGGAAGAGTGTCTGGCCCGTGTTAGCCGGCGGCGTAGATGGGACGTTCCATGTCGTCCCGAACGACCCAATTGGGGCGTCGTTGTTGTAGTAATTGGCGTACGCGACCCAGCCGGTCTCCTCCGGGAGGGTTCCCCCAGTGGTGGACTTTGCTGTAGCATGGGGGTCGAGGGCGACGACCTCGTGGATGGAGCCCGACGCGTCGAGGACGTGGATGGTTGACGCGTCGATGTGCACGACCTTGCCACCGACGGGGACTAGATGCATGGTGTCGGGGGACTTGGGTCCGCGAGGCGTGAGGACCATACCGGGGGGCACGGGAGGCCCCGGGGCGGCGAGAATGGAGGTGGCAAAGAGGGCGGCGAGGCCGAGGAAGCTGAAGGTGTTGAACATCGTTGAGGTCTGGGGGGGCAATGAGTATCAGATTGTCAGATAAAAGACAGTGAAGCGCAGTGGCTTCAAGAGAGGACGCACAGAAGAACAAAAGTCGCGGTGCACCGGTGGGTACCTTCCCTGCCGTGCACAATGCCTCAGCTTTTATACTCATGCTGGTTCAGCCTGGGTCGTCGTCGGTGCTCGACATATCAAGAACAACCCAGATCCGCGTTCCCAAGTGGGACCGGCCGTGTAAATGCTAATAGTAACTCGGCCTAGCCTGGCTTGTAAGCCCGGGTTTCGGCCCCGCCTGAGGCGGCCTGAGCTTGAGATTTCCCAGGCCCAAGCCCAAGCCCTCGTCGCCTCGAGCGGGGCTTCAAGCCCAAGGCCTGAGGTACTGGTTCTAAAATAGATGTTTCGATAAACTTAGAAGTTATAATGGTACAAGAACGCCTCAATCTATTTGAGAATGCTTACCGACTGCATTGCAGAACATTTGAACCATGACATCACGAAATATCCGTTTTCGAGACTCGTCGAATGTTCGCAGTCCCCATTTTCAAGCCGGTTTCGAACCTTGGAGACGGAAAATATCAGATTGTGATGCTGTTTGACTCGCTCGAAAGAAAACACTGACCTCATGCTGCACTTTTCCGGGCAATATTGAGAAAATATAAATGCTACTAGAGCACGGGCTTGAGGGCCCGACTTGGGCTTTAACTTGGTCAAGCCCAAGCCCTGAAGCCCTGTTTGCTGGGCCTAGGGCTTGAAGCCGGCCCGGGACCCTGAGATTCACTAAATGCTACGTACCTCGCGCGTTATCGCTTCGTTGTCGGCTTCAAATCGGCATGGACTTGCAAACCACGCCTTGGGCCCAGCGAGAGCGGTCCCGTGTAGTCCTAGCGGGACCTTATTGACGCCGGTGGCCAAGAATAGAAAGGAAAATAGTGGACGCCGACATGTTCTTGCGTGCCGACGAGGACTAGATCCAAAAGTCTGACAGTGTCTGAAATTACCTGACCGTCTCTGATAAACTTTGCATTGGAACCTGCCCAGACCAGACTGTCGGACGCGGTCAGAATCTGATCAGAGAATTTGGATGTTTCCGGCACTCGCGCACAGACTGCAATAGCGTTTCAATTTGGGAACCTGCCATGACGGTCGAGAACCAAGAAACACGTTCGTCAATAATAATTATAAAATTTGCAAGAGTTTGTGTAACATACAGTTCCACCTGCTCATCCGGAATTTTGCCTAAGAAGACAGAAGAGGGCCGAACGATACCGACAACTTCACCCGGACCGAGCATGACAGGGTTACCAAATTGTGATCGAAAGTATTCTGTGATATCGGCTCGCCGGCCAGTCTCGGTCGCGATATGAACGAGCGATGAGGAAAAAAGAAAGGTATGGCTTCTAATTCCGATCCGGGGAGTTGCCCCTTGTTCTCCATGCAATTTTGGCGGTTTTCTGCCAAGGTTTGTGGACCCAAATCAGTCGAGATGAAAATGAGGATGGGAAACAAGGGAGGACCAGCAGCGATTCTGGTGGCAGCAAAAAACAACATCGCGCAGCTCTAGCTGTGAAGGAGGAGGAAAACAGGAGTCCCAGTGGCCAGAAACTCAAGGAGGAAAGCGACTCCGAGGGCCGCAGGTTGCGTTCAATGACGCGTGCGAGCTCTGCCGCGACGTTGCGGTCCGATACGGGAGGTGCGCGTCGCAGCGGTAGAAAGAGGGTCAAAAAGGAGGAGCAGTGATCATGTAACAATTTTACCACCCTTTTCTCACTGTGCTTTGCACTTCAGCCACGCAATACCTCACCAGATTTAGGCTCTGAGGGGGGTCGTCCGAGAGTGCACGCTTGGTTGGTGGGTTCGCCAGCCACCGAAGAAAGAAAAATTCCGCCGATACATGAAGCACAAGCAGTCGATGAGGGAGTGTATTCAGCATTTTTGTTTGAAATGATGGGGTAATGTAGAATCGGAGACATTCGCGAACTGTGATGCCGGCCGGAGTTGAGTCGAAGCTCCCCTGCTCGGCAAGCCCCCGCGCTCCTGCGCTCACTCTTGCTCGTCCCATGCCCCCATCACTGACCACCGTGGCTGGTCCCTTGCACACGTCGGACGATCCCACAGCCCACACATTTGGTGCCCAGCGCCAGCCTCCGCCCTAGACCCCATTGCGCACCAGCGTCACCGCCCTCGCTTGTACGTGCCACAGCACGCCGCACACCATCACCTCTCCCTACCACTCCCACACCAAGACTCGCTCGCGCATATATAGGGTAGCCGCTCTACGTGACTGCACATTTCCCCAGCGGCGGCACCCCGCCAAGTCCTGCGCTCGTGGTGCGCATTCCCTCACGAGCGGGAGGTGACATCCACCCTGCGCCTCCCATTCTTTCGCCGGCTCTCCTTCGCATGAAAGCACGCGCGCGCGGCCCGCAGCGCCACCACTCCCAGACCGCACGCACTCGGCCGCCGAGCGCGCAGCGCACCAATCACTTGGATAGCATTACCAGCCGCTCGAGTACATCCTGTCCGCTATTCGCCACACGGCTCTGCTGCACCACCGCCCTACCGCACGAAGTCACAAAGCCTCGCGAAAGGGTACGCAGCGCCGACCTGCAGAGGCTGACGCGGGGGAAGGCTCCGCACGACGACACTGTCGTGACCTCACCCACTACCGGCGCCTTGCTGCGTCGCACCCGGCGGCGGCCCATCGGACGTGCGTGGGATGCTGATCTCCCCACCGCTACATCCTTTCACACCATTACATCCTCCCCCCATTGCACGCGCCGACGCCGAGTGGATGGTACCACGGGACATCATCCATGGTGTTCGTCCGTTCCGCATGCGCCCCTCGCCCCCGCCCGCCGCCGAATAAAGAGAGAAAGACCTTAAAAAAACCTCGTCCCCGGGAGCGGCAACACCGGCTGAATTTGAGGCATGCATGCACGTCGCCCAGCGTCAATGAGACGGTAGGACGCACCAGCGGCGGATCTCCACCCCGCGCCCACGGGACGTTACGTCCACTTGCGCTCCGCTCACTCCAGAGTATCCTCGCACTCGTGCGGGTAAGCGCTGTCCACGATTCCCGCCCATGCACAAGAAGTGAAATCAAGTCGAAGAAAGTGACGTACCTTCCAAGGCCGCCAAGAGCTCACCCTCTCCCCCCTCCGTCGTTCGAGCAGCTGACGAGCTGCGGATCGTTAATGATCGAAAAGGCGGAGACGCGCAGCTGTATGAGGTAAATTAGCATGCGTGTGATATGGAGTGAAAGGACAGAGAGGAGCGAGAACTACAGCACAGAGAAGCAGCCCTCCGAGCTGCGATCGCCGCGATATCCCTCCCAAAGCCCCGAGGAGGACATTCCCCGACAATCTGAGTCTTGGGTCATGATTAACAACAATCCCAACGATGCCCGCGCCCACCAGGGGCAGCAGGCCCTTCCCCTTCCCCCACCCCCTTGATACGACCTCCCCCATGCAACACCCACCACCGATCCCCGCGACGTCCCCTGAGACCCGCATCCCCGTCCGTCTCGGCGGCCAGCCTGTGCCCTCGAAATGGGCCGTCACGTTCAAAAGGGACGGTAAGAGCAGTGTTCACTCGCATCCCGGGGAGCGCCCCTCGCGCCCACTCCCAGTTCCTCCGCCTGTTCCCCGCAAGAACCCAATACTGACACTCCATCCGCCTTGAGGACACCCAAGTCATTGGGCAGCGGGACGATGATGAGCGGCGTGCGGACAGCGACGAACGGATGTGGCCGAAGCTGCCGACGTCGAAGCAGCACAAGTCGATTGCGGAGAGGCGCAACCGCCCGGCGCTCAGGGTGCAGACGGGCGGGCTCAGCAAGGCCGCGCATGCGCAGCAGCAGCTGCATGCGACGTTTGCGCGGGGGTCGACGCCGTCGTCGCCGACAGTGATCACGTTCACGGCGCGCGAGGAGGATACGTGGACGCCGCGGCCGCCGCCCGCACCTACGGGAGCTTCTTTCATAATTCGGCGGGCCCCTTCGTACTTCCCTGCTTCGGGCGAAGAAGTGGATTGGTGAGCGCAGGTGAGGCGCTGAGAGCGGAGTTTAATAAAAAGCCTTCGAAGACCGAACAGATAATTTTTAAAAAAGGGTGAGGTGATGCCTCTTTAGTTACAGACT